>OY744523.1:177242985-177272985 GCA_963556195.1 Sepiola atlantica | reverse complement strand
GGTTGACCCCCCGTACCTTCTCCCCTTTTCTTTTTTCTCAGTAGCCCCTTACGTCTACAGTGGCGGCCTGCCTTGTTTGGGGTGAACTATGTTAAAAAAAGAAATGATGACTACTGTGTGTGACTAATTTCAAACAGTTCTTTCTGGTATATGTTTCAACGATATACTGCTGCACAGGATACATAATTTTACATATAGTCCTGTGAAGATATTTACATACTCCAGTGTATCGCATTGTATAGTAACCGTCCCCCAGAAGAATATTACAACTAGATGCCAGGTGGCTCACAATCTATAATTCTGTGTGGCAGAATCTGCGCTTGTTGTCGTTGCCGAGACCACTCATGCATGTATGTATGCGTATAGGGTTACCCCACTCGAAATGTCATCCATATAAACGGTAAAAACAAACTTCCACAATTCTGTCCTGATTAAGCTGTGATAAGACTAATCAGTTCAAGAATGATCTGCGAATTGTTTAGAAATAAATCACTTTTAAGATAACTACACAGATAAAACTCAGCATGGTGGTAAATGTCGGTAAGTGTGAGGACAATTCACGATCAAACTTCGAACTGGTGACATGACCACTGAAATGCTCCATTCAAACCAGTCATCCTGTTGAAACAACTGTTTATTCCTCACACCTTTTCGCCCGTGTAAAATTTCTCAACAGCGACTATGTAACGCTTAGTACAGATTATGACTGATATTGAACGGCGATTAAATAAAGACCGATGGACATTCATAACTGAAACTTGATGGACAAGTAATTCATGATCTCAAGAATTTGTCAAATACAATTGAATGCAGAAAGCATTGTAAATTTTATTAACGATTTTATAGGTGATATTTTCTAGGTCACTTAAACCTGTCTGTATCGTCGATTTTAATGCAACCGTACATATATATGCACATATATGCTTATATATGCTTATATGTGTGCTTACTTCTTCTTACATGTAAGTCTACCGGGGACTTATCAATAGGCGGCGTTTCCACCTGACTAACTAATGTACGTGCAATTCTCCGTGAGACAGACTCAATACACACAACTATGCTACTCTCTCCAGACTGGATACACAAGCATTTAAACAGAACGCATACTTCTTTGTCAATTAATACTCAATTGCAAATGTTTCTATCTATTTTCGACGACAAAATGTCTAGCTTTATTGTATCCATAAAATGTTTTATAACCTTTTTATCATGCCTATCAGAACAATCTGGCGGTGACTTGTATTTGATATATCCGTGTATATTTCATGTCGGTTTTAGTCATTCTAATAATTTATTGAAGGTGTTCTTCTTCACAATGCAGGTGTCCATCTTAGCATCACCTGATCCTCAGTTTTACAGTTCTATAAGGTAAGTAAATCTGATAACTACGAGAGTATTGATCTTCCATTTAAGAAACAAATATTGCTGACATGAACAGATAATACATGTGTTAAACCACATTATAATTGCATTTAAGGTGCTTGCCAATGTGACAACATCATGAACACGAGCCCTACAATGGTACATTGTCATTACTTAAAGAACTAGTTGAAACAGAACATTATATCTATACTAGTGCCTATAAGCATCCCAGACAGACTTACATATGTGTATATATACATAGTAGTGTGATAATATATCTATGACAAGTAAACTTCACAGAGACGTCCATGTCTCATTCCCGCTGGTAATTATCAAGACAAATGCGTGGGTATTTGACCTGTTATATCTAAGTAGTGTTTATTCTAGCTACCTAACCAATTGAAATCGGTTCGCCAATAGCTGACCTCCTCGAAAACAAATACCTTATTGGTTAGACGGTCATATATTGTCAGAGAACTACTAAGCTACGTATTGAGCATTGCTGAAAGAAATACTGAATATATATATATATATATATATATATATATATATATTAGCATGTACTCCTTCACCATTCTCAGTCATGCTCACTCATTATACCACATTCGTCTTAAACGTCCCTCCCCTTGTAAACAAAGAGAGTTTCTATTAGGACTAGATGTGATCAGTCTCTAAGATTAATCCCCCATTGTACATAAACCATAACGCTATTTTATTTTCTGTACTTTCTCTTTTCACACACTTTTTAAATCCCTCGTTTCTTTTTAAAATCCCTCGATAAAGCTTTTGTTAAAAGAGGACGAAACCGGTCGGTTGGCCTTTTTTCTTGATTAACCTTTAATCGTGAACGATAAAATTTGTCTTCCCTTCATGCTTGCGATAATAAAATGTTGTACTCCCCAAAGATCATGAAATGTATATATATATATATATATATATATATATATATATATATATATATATATATACAAAACTTATCATATAACTTTATAATAAGATATGTGTATATTCATGAAATAGTAAATTATATATATATTTCATATATATATATATATATATAATATATATATATATATATATATATATATATATATATATATATATATATATGTATCTATAACTTTATATATATATTTATATAATATATGAAGTTATATTGAAAACAAATCAATACAGTGCTGGGTCGCAGTAGAGAGAGAGAGCTGATACTAATAATTTATTGGAAACCTATATATTACATATTTCAGAATCCTACCGCGATTTGACGCCATTTCCCATGTGGGTTTCTTTCGCTCTGGTTTCAATACGCTGATGAATCCCAATGGGCATAGACGTTTTGAAAAATTCTAAAATTCAGCTCATCTCTATGAAATATGTAACATATAGTTGTCCAATAAATTATTTATATATTTATATATATATATACATAAACGTGTGTTTGAATATATGACATCTATATGTTTTCAAAATATCAAAATAAATTAGTATAATTACAAAAACAACAACATCGTTTTTAGCTTCATACATTACTATCATTTTTAATATATATATATATATATATATATATATATATAATATTTATTAATAAATATTAAATTATTAATACTTACAGACGCCAGCGTTTCAAGCTTATTGCTCTCATCAGTGCAGGAAAGTAACAATTTCAGACGGTCGGGAGGCGCGAATCCGGTTCACTAAGTGAGCTCAGAATCTGCAAGCAGTCGCCATATCCACTCGGCCAACGGAAACTGTTACTTAATTAAGGAACATTAAGATCTATATGTACCTGTAAGCGGGCACGGATAGAAGACTAGTCGAGAGTGTTCGATGAACGTATTCGGAACTTTGCATTAGAGCTTTTTGACAGTCTATTTTTAACATGCCCTGGGGTGCTAAACTTTAATTTCTTAAGGGGGCTTAGTATAATATTTATAAATAAATATTAAATTATTAATACCTACAGACATACCTATATATATATATATATATATATATATATATATATATATATATATATATATATATATATATAACTTAATTTAATTTGGTACAGAAAAATTAGTACATCATTCGTACCGTCGGTTTCACGAACGGAAAGACTTAGCCATCCGGCTCTCTTCAGCTTCTGTTGTCATCTGTTTCGGAAATGTGAAGTCACGTGACACTCTCGTTGGGACGCGTTTTTTGCTTAGCGTGTTTTGTATGTTTGTTTGCATTTAAATTTAATGTAAGGAAACGGTTGAGATTTAGAACCGGAGGAGATATGAAGAGATATAACTTTATACATATTTTTTCTCTCTCTCTCTCTCTCTCTCTCTCTCTCTCCCTATATATATATATATATATATATATACATATATATGTGTGTGTGTGTATGTGTGTGTAAATATATGACATCTATATGTTTTGAAAATAAACGTACGCATGATTTGACAATAACGAAAGCTGAAACGAAGTCCATTCCATCAAAAGTAAAAAAAAAAACTCAAATCAGTCAATCTCGTAATATATATATATATATATATATATATATATATATATATATATATATATATATATATATAGTAGCCATTGTTCTGTAGAACTTTAACGTATGGAAGGGAAACCTGCATATCATAGCGAATTTGAGTGCTGAAGTCATTGTGCAGACAAGCAGTGGACCATTTTTGCTTGAACAGTTCGAATCCAGTGGCCCAGAAAACAGGCCGTTGCGCAGGCCGCTGCATCTTGTCAACGTCCTATCATTGACTGGACACTGACTTTGTATTGATTCACCTATGTCGGTGAGAATTTAATGGTATTTCAGGTTTGTCCCTTTTTTATACTAGTTGCCCTACTTAGATTTACAGTTTAGTTTACCCTAGTATCTTGGGCAGGGAGATTACTTACTCTAAATGTATCGGTGCAAAATAAATCAACGGCTTCAATATTCATTCTGCTTGCTTCGCCCGCAGTCAGCAATAATAACAGAATCTTATAACATGATTTAAACAAGAAAGATTACTCTGCTTGAAAATAGTTCACTTCATGGACCAGACCAGAGCAAAAACATTTCAAGTTTTCCTCGACGTCAGAATAAGATATTTATACTGAATAATTTAATAAAAAAGATTCAAGCAAAGAAGTAACTCTACTTTAACCGTTTTCACTTCAACTTACGGAACCAAAAATGTAGATTTTTAGATATTTACTCAAATTATTATAAGCAGAATAATTCGAGACGGTAGGTAACCCTGCTTCACCTATTAGATCACAACAATACTAGAATTTCTTATGTAAATAAACAATATTTCGATTAAATGTACATCAACGTGACACACACACCTCTCTGATCATGTGGACCAGCAAGCCTCACTTCTCGACCTGTTCTTGACCTGATTGTCCGAGGATTGTGCGACGAATGCCTATTGCCCGCTCGGGAACGCTGACTACCTTGTAGTAATAATTGATATCCCCCTAAAATCTCGCCCCAAAGCTGATGAACCGTTGCTCAAAACGACAAGATACAACAAGCGAGCTGATTGGGAATCCATCAGAGATCACGCCAGAGACGCTTCATGGAGTAAATATTTTTCTCTCCCTGCTGATCAGTGCACAAATGAGTTAACCGAATGGGTCGAATCAGGCATTGAACCATATGTCCCTATGAGAAAATTCTATTCAAGCCCACTCTCCACAATGGTTCACCTCGAACGGTACAGCTACTATTGCTCAGAAGCAGCAAGCATTCCGACAATTTAACCGCAATAAGTCAAGAAGTCAAGTAAGACTGACACTTATAACATGAATAAATCACTATAAGACTGACATAGATAAATCAAACAGAAGGTATTCAGAGATTACCAGAAAACGCATTCAGTAATGCTAGATACACGTGATTTCTGGAAAATCATCAATAGTGTGGGAACAATGGGCAATCATCAATTCCACCGCTATCCAACCACAATGATATCGTTTGCACGGCAACTGATATAACTGAACTACTTGCCCAGCGTTTCGTCTTCAACTCCACTGTAAACTCCGCAAACAATTCCCTTCCCAAATTTCCCATTGCGAACTGAAGCCACACCTCATGACCTGACCATCACCCCATCTCATGTCCGTGGCATCATAAAAAACCTTGACACCTCCAAAGCATGTGGGCCTGATTTTATACCAGTAATAGTAATAAAGAAGTGCTCTGCTAAACTGGCCCCTGTCCTTTCCATACTCAAAAACAAATGCCTTGCCGAATCTTGCTTCTATGATAGCTGGAAAATTGCTTCTGTGGTACCAGTTTTCAAGAATTCTGGAAATAGAACTGCTCCTTCAGAATTATTGCCGCATCAGTCTACTCTCGTTTTTCGCTAAAATCGTTGAATCCTTAATCAATCTAGCGATAATCTTTCATGCCATGAATATGGATTTAGGCAAACACGATCCACTGTGTATATTCTGTCGGTCATCTCTGAACGCATATATTACGCAATGGACAAGACAGGTTTTAATAGGGCGACAGCGCTTGATATATCCAAAGCCTTTTACAAGGTATAGCATAAAGTTCTTATAAAAAGTAATTCATATATACTGAACGAATATTTAATATAATTAGATCCTTCCCATCCAAAAGATCCAGGTTGTCCTCGGTGGCTATTCATCCAAACAACATGACATAAATGCAGCTGTACCCCGGGGATCAATCCTTTGACCTTTTTTGTTTCTGATTTTCATAAACGACTTTCCTGATGACATTGTGTCCGAGATGGGTATATTTGCTGACGACACTACGATCTACTCTTACCATGTGAGTAAAACCGAGGCCACCGTAAGTAATTAACTAAGGCTTGTTAGATGGAAATTGACGTCATGCTGAATCTTCAAAATATAGAAACATTATGAACCCTCCCTTCACTTTATAACCCCTCAAAATGCAAAAAATCAACCAATTTTAATGAAATCTTCAGTATTTCTGAATTACTACAACGGAATATAATTAATTCATTACTTTTTTAGAAAGTTTTATTCAAATGTATTACTTCGTGTAAACAAAAACACCTTTACTTAAGTTATATCACAGGGAACTAAAAACAAAGCATGCATATATATTTTTTACCCAAATAAATAATCGTAGATGTTAACAATAAAAACTATTTTTAGCACTTCGGCAGATTACTTGTGAAGCGGCAGACAATCCACAGGAAGTAACTTGGACTTTAAATTTAAGGGGATTATTTTTAAGTGAAAACGTTTCGTTTTATAACATTTTTCATTGTAACACTTTAACTCCTCAAAATTGAAAACAAATAAACGGTGAATAATTAAAAAATATAAACAAACAATAAATAAAAACAAACGATGAGTTAGTTTAAAAATGAAAACGAACGAAAATAATCCAAAACAAAATATACAAACTAAAACAAATTACATTCAAATAAATAATTTAAATACAAACAAACAATAAAGTTTCTAATGCAGAAATATTGTTTTAATCAAACTTATAGAAAATCTGGATAATTTAGTTGAATGTTTCAATATTTTCTGTTTAACTTTTATTTTAGTGATATTATAATTTTTTTAGGAGAGCATTTGATAATCCCTAAATAAGAATTTATTTCAAGTTTTCAATAGTGTGACCCTCATCACAAGAGTCACATGAATAAGAAGATTAGCATCTGCCTAAATATTCAGTATTATGGACATGACTAATTATCTTTGATGTACGGAATGAAGAAAAGAATCATTTTTTACCAGTTTACCAATAACTACATAAATGCATAGAACAACATTTATTGTCACATCATTAGTATATAATAGAGAACCTTTGTTAATTCCTTGATAATAGCTGTTTATTTCTGGTATTTCTCTTCCAGATACTAAATTCTTGCAAATATTGCATTTCATTTTTTTAAAACCTTGCATAAAACTAAAAGCCTGCTAAGTATAATACAACAGGGAGTATTTATATGCACTAATTAACATCATCGTCTGTTACATCTATGTTTGATTTGTAAACATCTAACTGTTGCTCCCTTGTCATTTCATCCCGGTTAGCTTCTTGTAAATTCTTCAGTTATTAAGTGTCAGGATCAGTTTTAATACTAACAACATTATGACTTTTTTCTTACATTCCAACATTTTTTTGGTAGTTTTATTTTTGTGTAACTTGCCAGGTAATATATACGTTATGTTCATTTCTTTTATGCAATACTTAGTCAGTTCAAGAATTGACTAAGCCAACAACATTAACATCCTTATAATAAAAATTAGGTTTAGGATGAATTTCATCAACAAGTAAAGATACTTTGATGTCTTCCTGCATGAGTAATTAGAATTTATTTTTAATATACATAAGAACATTGTGATCATGTTGTTCAACTACACGATTCATAGAGGTTGGTGAGGTTAGTCTTCTGATGGTCGAACAATATAGTAAAGTTACATTTTTAGTATCTCCTAACAGTCTCTACTCTGTAAATGGGCCAGTTATATAACAGGGAAGAAAATACTAGAATTTCACTCGAATAATTAACCTTATTCAGAGCCATTTTGTTTATCAGTTCGTATATGAATTGAACTATTTAAATGAGAGATGCACTAATAACAGAAATGACAAGATTAATTGTAATATAGAGATTCCATTTTGAGGTTTGGTTTGCTGTTCTTCTATAGGATTTTGATCAGTTATAAGAAATCTTATTCTCCTCTATAGTATTAATTTCCACATCACTGCAGGATACATGTACTGCAAAATCAGATCCAATTACCAGAGACACAGCGATTTGGGGACATGTAGATTTGATGATATGACATATAAGTGTATATTATTGTCAAATAATACTCCAGTATTTTTTATCAAGACAACTTAATTTTCTTTCTACATCTTCAAGACTTATGAAAGTCTTCTCTTGTTTATACGCGTAATTCATAATCACAAGAAATATACATGAATTAAATGAAAACATATTTCGGCGGCTGCTCATCGAGTCATTGTTTTTATCTCAAAATTGGTTAATCACTCTAACATAAAGTGGTTAATTCGTCGTGTCACAGCTGGACACTTAATCTGCTGCATTTTCATGATTTGTTCTTAAAACGGACAGAAAATATCGTAAACCAAAAATCGCGAAAATCGATCAAGTATTTTTTATCAAAGAAAATCAAGGTGAAAAGAAATCACTGTTCACTTTCAAAAGTTGTAATTTCTTAAAGAAATTGTCCGTTTAAAACAAAATTATATTTTATTATAAAATTAATTATATATTTTTCTTTTATATATTTAATTATTCGTTGTTTATTGCAAAATGATTGTTTTAATATACAAAATATGTTTAAAAACATCTCATTTGTTGCATCGTTCGTTGAAAAAAGATTCTTTTTATTCTTTTAATGAATTTATTTATGAATCTCACTGTTTATTTGTATTTGAAATTTAATTAAATTTCTCTTTACATAGCAAAAGAATTTCAACGAAGAATGTAACGAATGTGACTTTTTAATATCTTTAATTAACTGTAAATTACTGGATTAAAATCTTTGATAAAACGATCTTTTGTGATTTTTTGTAATTTTGTTAAAATTAAATTAAAATATGCAAAAAACAATATGGCGTATTCACTTCAACTATTGAAATACAATAAAACATTTACTGTGCTGTGTTTGTTTGGGTGACATTTTTCACGCTTAATTGCACGTATGCACGTGTTAATTAATTATTTTTCTTTGGGAAAACGAAAGACAGTTACTTTTTGGTTGTTCTTACACTTTCCCACGCAATACCGGACAACACGAGTAGAAGCGAGGCCACCGTAAGTAATTTACTATTACGACGGCCGCGATTAACTACAGTCAATGACGTCACCAGGGGGTCGCGACTTAGTTAAACGGTTTGCTATTCCGACGGCTACGGTAAAACGGACGCGTACATATCCGAGCCAATGGCTGAATCCTTCGACGGTGACCTCCGGTCTGTAATGGAATGGGCAAATAAATGGATGGCAACATTTAATGCTGCTTAGTGAAAGCTCATTCCTTTAAACCACTACAATACACCTCTTCAACCATCGATTGCTATGGCAAATAATATCCTACCTGGGAGTCTTACGTCCAAACTCCTCGGCCTAACAGTCACAGGAAACATGAATTGAAACATATGCATAGAAGACATTGCCAAGGCTGATGCTAAGAAAGTGGGCTCCCTCTACCGTGATAAAAAAAACTTTTACACCTGACCGTATCCTATATTTCTACAAAGCCACCATCCGCCTATGCATGGAGTATTTTTGTCACATTTGGTCTGGTGCACTATCCACTGATCTCTCTCTCTTAGACAAGATCCCCAAAAGTATCTTATGTAATAGGTCCCTCACTATCCACCACCTCCAGCCCCTGTTCCATCGTCGTGATGTTGCATCTTTGTGCTTGTTTTACAAGTAATTCAAGTGATTGTGTTCCGATTAACTTGATGCTCTGGTGCTCCCTTGACAACAATCATCTATCCATTTACTGTGGAGGCCCCCATATGCTGGAGAGCTTTCTACCCCAATAGATTCTTTCATCGAGCTTCCGGCCTTTAGAACTCGCTCCCTACCCCCTGTTTCCCGAACAGGCATTTTGATCCACAGCTTTTAATTTAGGTTAACTCGAAAAGCTTTCACCCTACGTTTACAGAAGCAACTTGCCTTGGTTGAGGTGATCGAAGTTAAAAGTAAACTATTAACAGTTAGATGGACTATCGAATATATATATATATATATATATATATATATATATATATATATATATATATATATATATATATATATATATATATATATACTTCTTTGTAAAATGGTAGGAAAAATCCCAGCAGAGTGCTCGATTAATTAAGAATTAAAGTTAAAAATTAAGAGCATAATATTTATTTATTCTGGTACAGAAAAATTAGTACAACATTCGTACCGTCGGTTTCAAGCACGGAAGGTCTTACCCATCCGGCTCTCTTCAGCTTCTGTTGTCATCTGTTTTGGAAATGTGAAGTCACATGACACTCTCGTTGGGACGCGTTATTGCTCAGTGTGTTGTGTGTGTTTGTTTAAATTTAAATTTAGTGCAATAAGACCGTTGAGATTTAAAACACGAGGGAATTCAAGATTAAAGGGAATAAAAAATAAAAAATATAAAAAATATAAAAGAATATATATAAAAAAAAATATATATAAAAATATATATAAAAACATTGCAATACTAAGAATAAAAAAAGAGAAAAAGAATAAAAAAGAAGAATAAAAAAAATAAAAATAAAAAATAAAAAAATAAAAAAATAAAAAATATAGAGAATAAAAAAAGAGAGAGAAAGAAAGAATAAAAACATAATGAATAAAAATAAATTAAAAATAAATTAAAAAATTTAAAAAATAATAATAAAAAAATAAAATTAAAAATTAAAAATTAAAAATTAAAAACAAAAATAATGAAAGGGTTTCTCTGAAATTCCCGTGAGCCAAATTATGAATTTGTATCATTAGCCGTTATATTTTTGAAGGTATGCGTTCTAAAAGGAAAAACCGTTAACGTGTTAAAAATCTTTTACCCAGATTGGAGTGATTTCTTCATTAAAATCACTCCAATCTGGGTAAAAGATTTTTAACACGTTAACGGCTATATATAAGGAAATTGACAACATCTTTGAGGCACGCATGAAAATGTATTGAAGTGAAATATTTTTGAAAATCAACATATAATGCAATTTAAATGAAAAACCATTTATTTAATTATTTTGCAAACTTTCGCTGTAAAACAAATTTGTCAGGCGAGGATAAGTAGAGTTTAAAAAAGAGCCAATCTGCGCATAACATCGACCGGACTCAACTTATCCTAACGTTTTTCAGAACTTGACGTGCTCTTCTGCTTCTACCGTGATTTGACCCCTCGGGGTTAATACCATCAAAATGAAAAAAAAGACAGTCCCGCATGACAAAGTTGTTTTACAACTAAAGCTTGCAAAAAAAAAAACTAAAAATGATTTTTAATTTAAATTGCACCATGTGTAGATTTTGAAACATATTTTTTTATTAGATTTTTTATTCATAGGTTTCAATCCTATGACACTTCAGTGTTTATAAAACAGTGCTAAATAACAAGTAAAACTATATTTTAGTATACATTTTATTAATACAAAAATGTTGACTACATATGTGCATACATGTTTCAGCTACAATCTTATTCAAGATGATGGGTTATCAGATTCGTCTTTTCAAAGTCAGAATATTTGTATAAACACAATTAGTACTTTCTCTCTCACTATTTATATATTATACATACATTTATGATAACAGTTTTATTCATACAAACATATGTTTAAGGTTTTTTTTATTAATAGAGGTTTATCTTTACTAATAGAGGTTTATAAAACAATGCTCAATAAGATTAGCAATATTTCAGCATAAACCATGTATATACCAACTGTTACATATCCGAGTCTGGTTAGTGGAAGCAAATCGAACAGACGTGTTTCTCTATGTAGTCCGAAATGAGAAATGAGAATTCATTTCCCTAATAGATAAGGACTTAATTTAGGAATTAACTACGATAGAGTAGTAATTTGGTCTCTCCCTCGACGTTAGCGAAGCATCTCCAGCGGCGACGATAACTGACGCCTGAAATAAACAGAATCAAAGTAATAGATTGCTGCCTCGTTAATTTGGGTCATAAAGGTTGTGTTGCAGACACAATGGACGGCGATGTTCACGGCAGTACAGAAACGATGAAATAATTCAACCACTAGACGACATCGAGACGACGCCCCTCCGCGACGAAGAAGAGAAGGTACGAGAAATTAAAGGTATGCAACATATGCATTTTTGGTGTTGAAAATGACCAGTTGTTTAAGCGAGAACTGCCACGGCTCATTCCGGGACGGGTATACAAAAGAGAACTGCCACGGCCCATTCCGGGACGGCTATGCAACACCAACATTTTAGCTACGTATATGCATACAGTTTTCAGTAACAACAACCGTTTTCAGGGGCTTGCATCATCAAGTTTGTGTGATTCAAGATACTGCAATAATTTGCATATGTGGTGGGTTAAGGAATATAAAAACTGTACTTTTTTGACTGAAACGCTGAGTTAGGTTTGGAAGATAAGAGAGTGAAGATTGGAGAGAGAACTGTGAATATTGGAGATTGCGATTGTCGGTGAAGGTGAAGAAAAGCCAATTTTATTTTTACAAGTTTGGATTACAAGCTATTTCGGCTTGAAGAGGAGACTATGGAGTCCGGAAAAATAGGTTTGAGCAAGGATGTGATATCGCCTTTTAGTGGAGAAGGTGATGTAGTCGGGTAGATGAAAAAAGTTAAACTGGTGGCGAAACTACAGAGAGTACAAGACCTGGCTAGTTTCATTTCACTTTTTCCGCATTTGGATGCGCTTGCTCATTACCTCGAGATGAGTGATACAAACCAATTAGATGCTGAAATGATAGAGATGAGATTGGTGACAGCATTCACTGAAAGTCCTTTCGAAGCTCATGTAAAAATGGAACGATTCAGGTGGATTGGAAAATCGGTGGATGTTTATGCCAACAATATCAAAAGATTGGCTAGATTAGCTGGATACCTAGAGATAGGTCTGGATCAGACAGCCAAACTCGCGTTCATCACAGGATTTCCAGATGATCTGTGGCACTGCAACAATTACGTCACTTGGAGAAACTGGATGTTAGTCGACTGATACCGACTGCACGGCTATTGGTAAGCAAGAGAATACGAGATACTGGGACGGTGGCAGCGAGTGCACAAAGAGAATCTTCAAGCATTCAGTGCTTTAGGTGTCGAGGACCACATCTTATTAAAGATTGCACGGAGCCAGCTAGAGTCAGAGTAAGGTGCTATGAGTGTGGAAGAATTGGGCACATTGCGAGATATTGTTCTCTTGCTCAGGGAAACGAGCAAAGGGGAGCTTCTGCACCAGTAGCTACCCCAGAAACAGAATGAAGGCGCAGTAAATTATGCTGTAATTACGGCACTTGTTGACACTGGATGCACCAGCACTCTACTTAACTCCAAACTTGTGAATGGGTGTGGTAGAAGTGGCACGATAAAAAGAGTTGACGGTCGGGACATAAAATGTAAGGGAGCCCGGCAAGTGAAAATGAAAGTATGTGGGGTACGAGTGAAGGTGGAAGTGATTCTGATAGATCACATGATTGACGACATCGATGTCATAATTGGAATGGACGTGATCAATGAGATAAGAGGTGTGAGTATCAACAAAACGGTGGTCAAGTTTGGAGATGTACACTGTGCCGTAGCTGCCCATCAGCCGAACGTTTGCAAAATTGAGGATAAAGATTTCGAGGCGGATTTTGATGGAGAGAGATAGACAGTGAAATAGAAATGGATGGGAGAGCATCCAGTGTTGCAGAACAAAGTAAAATATTATAAGAATTCCCTGGACAGTGAGAAAAATTCAGAGTTTGAGAAGGAAGTGGAAAGATGGATAGCAGCTGGTATTCTCTTACCCTGGAAGGGTGAAGAAAAAGGTGTGTTATCGTTGATAGCAGTGGTCCAGGCCACAAAAGGTAAAGTGAGGTCAGTGTTAGATTTTCGGGAATCGAACCGTTTTGTAGCATGTCATACGGAGAGCGACCTAATAGATGTGTGTGATAAAAAGATATCACAGAGCAGCCGGTAGGCCCGGGGAAAATGGAATAGTAGAGCGACATCATCGGACAGTGAAAGCGATAGCTGCGAGAGGATGGATATCACCCGAAGAGGCCACATTCTGGTACAACATGGCACCCAACGTCAGTCAGAGGGACGAGACAGTGCCACATCGATCCATTTTTAAATATGAATGGCGACATCCAAGAGATATATCCTCAGAAGTCGGAGAGCGAGGACCAGCCAGAATCCAAATAAGAGAAGTGTTTTTTATGAAGCTACCAAATGCTCGATGTACAACGCAATGGGGAAGAGGAGTGATTACTGAAGTGCAATCCCCTAACAACTTGAGCGTCGATAGGGATGCCGCGGCATATTTTAGATTTTAGGCGTATGGTCCAAGTAAACAATGGAGATATAAGCGCCGACATGAAGGTGAGGCGTCGCGATGCAAAGACTGCGCAGAGAACGTAATGCGCCGATTTGGGCACAGGATTATGTCATGGGAAATCATCTTTGTTGATCATGGGAGTGTGTGATTCAAAATGCTGCAATAATTTGCATATGTGGTGGGTTAAAGAATACAAAACCGTACTTTTTTTACTGAAGAGCTGAGTTGAGTTTGGAAGAGAAGAGAGTGAATATTGGAGAGAGAACTTTGAATATTGGAGATTGCGATTGTCGGTGAGAGTGAAGAAAAGCCAATTTTATTTTTACAAGTTTGCCTTTCCAGGATATTTTGTGTTACCGCTCTGATAATGTAAGACTTTAAAAAAGGTTATAGCTAAAATAGGTATGCAGATATGTTGCCAAAATATTTGTATGAATAAAAAAGTATACTTCTTTTCTTCCTCTATATTTTCGTCTCTGTCTGTCTGTCTCCGTCTCTCTCTATATATATTTAAACAATAGAATCCAAATTCCAGCGACTATATCTTTTTTATGCGGACAATTAAGTTATACAAACATATCCTGAATTTTGTAGAATGATAATTCTGAGAGAGAGAGAGAGAAAGAGAGAGAAAGAGAGAGAGAGAGACTTTGAAGACACAGCGACTCACGTTTCCACACCGTAAAAGTTACACTAATAAATAAGAATTGCCTTGATCGCAAAGAAACCCCATACCTGAAAGCGACGGTCTGCACAATTAAATTAACGACACTTTTAGACTTTTCTGATTGAGACAACAAAATCTCCAAGATATTGAAAACCATAAATTGCTGCCACCGAATGTTCTTTTTCAATCCGTGTTTTGTAGATTTTGAAGCGACGCGGATTTTGCCTGCTGCAACATCTCCAACATGTCACTGACAGTATATATAATAATTAAGAGACCGTTCTTTAGATCAACCTTCTTAAATGTGGCAAAACAGGCAAGGACATCCAGCTGAGACTGAAACTTGACCGTTTTGTTGCCAACACAAGCCACGTGGACAAGCAAATTTTCATGTTTATATACGAAAGTGCTCTATTTGTATTATCGCTAATTCTAACTTGCAATGTAACTTACAACAATGCAAAACTTACGCACACGTAAAGGCATTTGCAGTTATCCACAAACAAACGGTTTCCTTATATCACAATTCTTTAATGTGGCGAGACAGACGTTACAAGATGAGATCGAAACTATACCGTTATTTCCACTCGCAGATTCTAACTTCTACGTCATGAACAACACATGAGGAAGAGAGGTTTTATTGTTCATATAAACAATATTGAACGGCTACAGAAGCAACAGCTGAAAATTAAATATCGGTTATATGAAACCAGGTGTAATGTCGTATCTGTAATGTGGGGTTTAACTTTAATAGATCATATATATATATATATATATATATATATATATATATATATATACGATATCAAAATTGATTCCTCTTCCAATGTTTTGTGTCGCTTATTATAATCCTAGCGGTATAATGTCTTGTATTCTATTCCCTGTGGATAATTTAAGGACACTTGCTTTCGAATAACTTATATTCTTATATGCTCATCTTACTTTTGGACTGTCATTTCTTTTGAATATCTGTTGTCGGCATTTCCAATATGGCTGACCGCGTCGGATTAACACAAAATGCCTTTATCAGAACAGCTTTTATGGACACATGATTCGTTTAATTATCTCTGTTTCTCTAGCGAGGATGCAACCTGCTCTCTTTCCAATAAATTATTCGACCGTTTATTGTTTGTTGTTTTTATTTTTCTCATGTGTTTTTGTTTCATTTTTTGTTGTAGTCTGCTTTGTCAATTTTACGTTTTCTGCTCGATCGTAACCAAAGTTTTCCTGATAATCCTAATCTTTTCATTAATTTCTTTACAATTTTTTCACTCATATCCGCGATGACGCTATTTGATTTATAATTAGCTTTTACATTGTCTTGATATCACTTCATTCAGTTGCTTGTCTATTCAATCCAGTACAAATTACGTTCGATGTCCAATAAATGGTTCAGCTTTAAAAGTTTACAATATGAATAGTGGCATGGCGTTTTTTTAGATGCATTCAGGCATATCTGTAAGAGGCCCTGCCGCTCGGTAGGTAGATATCTAACACTTGTAGTAGATTAATGGGTGAGGATGAAGAAACACTGTACTATAAAATTGGTGACCTCCGATGTGCAAGGGTTTGTCACGTTAGGGGTCACCAATTTATGTAGAGGATTAATGTGCAAGGTAAATAAACACTGTACGATAACATCTGGTGACCTCCGATGTGCAAGAGTTTGTCGAGTTAGGGGTCCACAATATATGTAGAGGATTAATGTGTAAAGATTAATAAACATCGTTCTACAAAAATTGGTTACTTTCAACACGCGAGGGTTTGTAACGTAAGGAGTTACGAATTTGTGTAGAGCATTAATGTGTAAAGTTTAATAAACACCGTACTACGAACATTGGAGACTTACAACATGGGAAGTTTTTCACGTTGATAGTCATCAATTTGTGTAGCGGTTTAATGTGTAAGATTTACCAAACAAAATTTGAACTGAAAAATTAACGCCATTCAACGCGCGAGAGTTTGTCACATCGGGGATAATTGATTTGTGTAGAGAATTAATGTGTAAGAATCAACAAAGCGATTACTACAAGAATTCAAACGTTTTATTAATATAACATTTTGAATGAATATGAGTTTAGTACTTTAAATGTATCCGAAGGAAAATTATAGAGTTATTAACGTCGCTGAACGCGCAGATTAAATACGCGTATCGATACTTCATCTTGGTGCAGTATTCATTGTAGAGTCAGCTTCCAGCTTCAATGAAAAAAATGAGAAATGAGAAAGTTCAGGAGAGATGATTTGAGTGATGTTGGTTTTTGCAGTTGTTTTAAAGAGTTGTCGACGTTCCCCAATATACAGCGCCTGGTATTTCCAAATAGACTGAACTTTGATGATATAATCGAGACCGGTGTACTAACGTGATTATGCCATACTCATCGACACTTGTAGGTTATCTGTTACCACTTCTTAATTAAGCTTAACTCCATCCACACCGTGACATCCTAGAGGCCATCGCAGCGTTTATGCTACCTGAATGATATAATTAATGTATGTTTTTTTGAGAAATAAAAATAACATAAGAACATTATTTTATAATATCAGAAGCAAATAATATATATTTTATTAGAAATGCTGTATAATAACCATATTTGTACTAGACTGAAAAATGCGGACGGATGTGTATTCAAATTTTTAATATAAAGCTGGAAAAGTAAATTAATCACACTTAATCACAACGTTGCTAAAATTACAGGCATAGGCAATGTTTTTTTAGCTTTTTCTTGGATATTGGTATTTTGCTTAACACAAGAATGACATAAAACACTCAAATATTTTTTCTTTAATTATACAGTAGATTTAATCTAAATAGTCACTGCAAGTAATCAGAACAAGTGAGAATTTAGGCTAATTAACAAGTTAGGCTTATTGATTTGTGACTTGATATTGTGACTCAAAAATTGAATGATTTGATCACTAAACTTTAATCAATGGATCACTTTATAACTGAAGCTTAAAATATTCTTTTTGCAAAAAAAGTGAGATTTAAAAATAAAATTGTGAAATGAAATAAAAATCTATTGGTCACTTGAAAGAAATGCAAAAAATTACCACAATTAGGAAAAGTTATACAATAGAAGTTGGAACAAAATGGTGCTGACAATTAGAGAAAGTTAACTAATAGGAAGAGTTGAATGTAAGTCAATTATATCAAAGTTTGGTTTACTTCTTTTTTTAATTAAAATAAAAACACACTTGCTTTTTTTTAAACATAGTTCACCCCAGACAAGGCAGGCCGCCACTGTAGACGTAAGGGGCTACTGAGAAGAAAGATATTGGGATTTGCGCAACGAGATGTGCGTTTACATTAGTTTTAAACTTCTACATGTCAGTACCGTCGGGGAAACAGAGGACAGGGAGGGAGTTCCAGAGGCCAGCAGCACGAGGAAAGAAGCGATTTGAGTAGAAAACTCTCCGGCATCTGGGGACCTCCACAGTGAATGGATGGGATTTAGTCGATTGTCGAGTTAGTCTAGTGAACTTACGTCGATGGAACAGGGACTGGAGTTTGGTTGACAGTGAGGGACCTATTAAGTTGGCGACTCTTTTTTGGACCTTGTCAATGAGGTAGAAACTAGTAGATGATGCACTAGCCCAGATGTGATAACAATACTCCATGCATGGGCGGATGGTGGCTTTGTAAAGATACAGGATAATGTCAGGTGAGAGTTTACTAACACGGTAGAGAGAGCCCACTTTCTTTGCGGCAGCCTTGGCAATGCCCTCAATGTATTTGTTCCAATTCATGTTACCTGTGAAAGTTAGGCCGAGGAGTTTGAATAATGAACTCTCAGGTAGGGTGTTATTTGCCATGACAATCAGTGGTTGGAAAGGTTTCTTGTAGTTATTGAAGGAAAGTAGCTTTGTCTTTGCGGCATTAAAAGCTACCAACCATTTATGACCCCAATCCACTACAGCCCGGCGGTCATTTTCTAAGGATTCAGCCATTACCTCGGATATGATCGCGTCTGTTTTGCTAACATGGCGAGAGTAAAGCGTGGTGTCGTCAGCAAATAAACCAATCTCAGACTCTATGTCATAAGGGAGATCGTTTATATAGATCAGTAACCATAAAGGTCCAAGGATAGATCCCTGGGGTACAGCAGCATTTATGTCATGTTGCTTAGATTTTTCTATTTCTTTATTACTCTTACAGGTAAGAGATCAGACCCACAAGCTTTGGAGGTGTCAAGGTCTTTTATAATGTCTCTGATCTGGGATGGGGTGATGACCAGGTTATCAAGTGTAGCTTCGGCCCGCAAAGGGAATTTGGGGAGGGGGTGGTTATCTGAGTCCAAAGTGGAGTTAGAAGCGAAACGCTGGGCAAGTAGTTCGGCTTTATTATTAGTGGCCGTGCAAACGACATCATTGTGGTTTGATAGTGGGGGAATCCATTGTTCACTACACTATTGTGGATTTTCCAGAAATCACGAGTGCGTAGTTTTTGTGACTGAATGCGTTTTTTTCTTAACTCATTAAACCTTCTCTTTGCTTCGCCAATAACGGCATGCAATTATTTCTTGACTCTATAAAGTTATGTCTATAGTAGCTGACTTATGGCAGCCGAATTTACGGAATGCTTGTTGCCTCTCAGCAATGGCAGCTGCACATTCCGAGGTGAACCACTGAGGAGAGTGGGACCTGCTAAAGAATTTTCTCATGGGGACATAGGCTTCAATGCCTGTTTTGACCCATTCAGTTAAATGCACACTGGTCGACAGGGAATGAGACGGTTTCCCTCCATGGGGCGTCGCTGATGTGATCTCTGATTTACTCAAAATCAGCCTGCTCGTAGTATCTCGTTCTTTTGAGCAACGGTTCATCAGCTTTTAGACGACTTTTTAGGGTGATATGTATCATTAGCACAATGTGATCAGCATTCCCGAGTGGGCTGTGAGCTTTCGTCACACAAGTCTCGGGCATTGAGGTCAAGAGAATGTCTAGAAGTGAGGCTTGTTGGTCTACTCGATCGGGGATGCGGGTCGGAAAATCGACACTCTTAGAGAGGGAGTGAGCTAAGGAGAAATTATACGTAGAGTTGCCGGCTGCGTCAGTAAGGCTGGATAATCCCAATCAGAAGCAGTGATGGGCATTAAAATCCCCAAATACATGTAATTGGGCATTCGAGTCATTGATAGATCTCTATCTTTGCTTTCAGAGTTTAGCAGAGTACAATCCTGGGTCAGCGGTTGAGCGGTATAAGAAATATAAGTAGCTGACGCTGTGATGTAAAGTCAATCTAAAGCACATGTAGTTTTGGTCATCTGATTCTAACCTATGTTCTCTAGTCAGGGGTGTGTTCCGAACATAAACTCCTAGCCCGTGCATATGTTTGTCAGAGTCTTTGCGGTAGAGTGGGAGGTAATCACTCATGTCAAAGTGGTGAAGGGAGATTGAGGATTGAAGGTTAGTTTCACTTAGAGCTAGGATATCCGGGGAGTTTGTCAGGAGAAAGGTTTCTACGTCGTTGATGTTGGTTCTAAGTCCCCGAATATTTGTGAATGCGAGCTTCAAGAGCGGAGGCGAAAGTGTTTTTTGTTGGGTGTCTGGTTTAGGATTTCTTTTATTTTTCTGTAATGATATGTTTGTTTTGATCATAGAGTGCGTTAGCCAATGGGGGTCGTGGCCTCGGGAAAGCGCACCGGAGATAATTACAAGGTCCCTTTCCATGCGCGACATCGCATATACAACTACCCACGATATTATGCAACTGATGATGGAGAAACCGTTCTTAGTGCTACCCAAGAGTTTGGGCTCCTGTCCTGTCAGTCGGAAACACCAGCCAGACAAGCTGTCGAACCTGTTCCCTTAACCTGTCGGCACAAGAGAGACCCAAACTGGACATGTAAGACTTAGTGACGAAAAATCTTCCCCAAGTTGCCCAAATAGAGAGAAAGAGAACGGCGTTCACTGTCCTAGTAACGAAAACAAGGCAAGGCACTGAGTCGTTAGACGCGTCCCATCGCTGTTACCTCCGTGCCTGGCTAATAGACAAAGAAGGAGTGCAAGGGCCGGCGATAGGCAGAACCTATCTATTCTTTAAGCAATTGTAGGTTTGCAAACCGGATATTTTGTTCGAGATTCCAACTCCAGGAAGGTTGTCAATCAGGACTAAGGAGACCTCCCATCCGTTACGGTTTATATCCACGGCGTAGGTAGTTGGTTTTATTGTCAGATATTTCCTTATCTTAGATGGATAGCCTTACAAGGTCTTACAGGTCCAACACTCCGAGAGGGGTAAACATAGCCTGGGATCGTGTACTAGTCGGGTATTTCTTAGACCCCGCAGGTTAAAATAAATGACATCCATATATATATATATATATATATATATATATATATATATATATAGAATAAGATCATTGTATACTAAGGAGGGAACAGAAAGTTGGAGATTGGTTTCCCTCTCGCAAGTAAGTACAAATAAGAGAAATAAAGAAAGAGAGGCAAAACTTCAGGCTAGTATGAGATTTCAAACATTTCTTCAGTGGGAACTCAATAGATAGGCAATAAGACAGTGTATATCAATAACTAAACACATTTATGTCGAACACAGAATTAAGTACATTCATATAAGACATTAAAATTTGAAGATAATGGTATGGGAGTAGTCAAGAAATTGGAAAAAAAGGAAAAGAAAAAAGTTTAAGAAAACACAGGGTAAATACAAGTAAGTTTGGTAACATTGATTGAAATTAGTGAAAACGCCAAATACATTTAAGATAGTAAAAGAACAGAAAACTCAACTGAAGTCTTTGATTCTGGCAACCACGTGGTTGGCATTAATTGAAGTCGGGCTACTTTGCAAATGACCCTTTCAACAAAATTATATCGTGTAGATCTGATGAATGGTGAAGGGAGCTTGTATGTGGAGGGTTGTTTGAACTTTTTATTTTCTTATAACATGTTAGGCTATCCATTTTCAATATATTTGTACATTTAGCTAGAAGAACATCGAGATTTACAGCCAATTGAGGGACACTATTTATAAGATTAAACGCTAGAGAAGATAGAGTTAGTTGAAGCTCAAAATTAAAAAGGAAAAAGAGAAAAAAAGTATAAAGTTCAAGAAAACACAGGGTAAATACAAGTAAGTTTGGTAGAATGGTTTGAAATTAGTTAAAATGACAATTGTCTATTGTGATCACAATATTGTTGATTTTCCAGAAATCACGAGTACCTTTTTTCTATGACTGAATACGTTTTCTGGTTATCTCTGTATACCTCCTCTTTGCTTCATCTATCACTACTTTGCAATCATTTATTGCCTCTACAAATTTTTGTCTGTTCGCAGTTGACTTATGGCGGCCGAAGTTTTAGAATGCCTTCTGCCTCTCAGCAATAACAGCTGCACATTCTGGGGTGAACCATTGAGGAGAGTGGGGTTTGCTAAAGAATTTTCACATGGGGACATAAGCATTAATGCCTGCTTTGACCCATTCGGTAAGCTCATTTGCACACTGATCAGCAGGAAGTAAGAAGGTTTCACCCAATGGTACGTCGCTGATGTGATCCCTGAGAGATTCAAAACTAGCCTTCTCATAGTTTCGCGTTGTTTTGAGCAACGGCTCTTCAGCTTTTGGACGAGTTTTTGATGTGATAAGTATCATTAGCACAAGGTAATCAGAGTTTCCGAGCGGAAAGGTGACAGTCTGTGAGAGGTCGTAAGCTGAGGAGAAATTAAGCGTAGAGTTCCCAGCTGCATCTGTAACGCTGGAAATCCCATTCAGTCACGGTGGTGTGAATTAGCATCCCCAAATTTAGGCATTCGAGTCGAGTGATAGGGCTCTAGCTAAGCTTTCAGAGACAGAGTTTAGCAGGGTATAGTCCTGGTTCGAAGAAGAACGGTATAAGAAATATAAGTAACTGACGCTGTTATATAGGTTCAATCTAAAGCACATGTTGGCTTGGCCATCTGATTCTAACCTATGTTTTCTAGTCAAGGGGAGGGTGTTCCGAACCTAAACTCCTAGCCCATGCATATGTTTGTCAGAGTCCTTACGGTAGAGTGGAAGGTAATCAGTCATGTCAAAGTGGTGAGAGAGAATTGAGGATTGAAGGTTAGTTTCACTTAGAGCTAGGATATCCGGTGAGTTTGCCAAGAGAAAAGTTTCTACGTCGTTAATATTGGTTCTAAGTCCCCGGATATTTGTGAATACGAACCACAAGGGCGGAGGCGGAGAACTTTTTTTGTTGGATGTCTGGTTTAGTTTTTTTTATTTTGTAAATTCATGTTTGTTTTTTGAGTGAGGAGGGCGAAGTGGGTGATTGTTTGGTGTCAATAAGCTCACACAACCAGTCTATTAGTCGTGACTTGGTCCATGGGGTTTTTGCCTCGGATAAGCCCACCGGAGATAATTGCAGAGTCCTTTTCTATGCGGGACATGGCACATACAGTTACTCAATATATTATGCAATTGTTGACGGAGCAGCTGTTCTTAGCGCTACTTAAGAGTTTGGGCCCCTACCTACCAGTCGGAAACAGCAGCCAGACAAGCTGTCTAACCTGTACCATTAACCTGTCATGTTAGACTTAGTTACAAAATACTTTCCCCAAGTTGCCCAGATAGTGAGGAAGAGAGACGGCGTTCATTGCCTTAGTCAGGGTACAAGGCCAAGCACTAGGTATCTTTCGAGGCATTCCAGTGCTTGCACCTCTACGCCTGACCAATAGACACAGAAAGAGTGCGAAGGCCAGGCGATAGGCATAGTCCATCTACTTCTTAAGCAATTATAGGTTTGCAAACCGGATACTTTGTTCGAGATTCCAGCTCTAGGAAGGTTTTCGATCAAGACTACGGAGGCCTCCCTCCCCAACGGTTTGCTGCCAAGATGTAAGTAGTTAGTAGCAAGGTTTTATCTTAGGTGGATGACCTGACATGGTCTACAGCTCTAACACTCCGAGAGAGGATAGCCTGCCCCGATGTAGATAAGTTCACTGTAAACTTAACAGAGGGAACAGAAATTTCAAGATATGTTTCCCTGTCACAAGTTAGTACAGAAAATAATAGACAGCCAGTAGGTTGCAACTGTGAAAAAACTAGTTACCTATTCATACAATAAAGACTACGGAGAAAAGGATTAAAATTGAAACTCAAAATTAAATGTAAAAGACAAGGTAAATACAAGTAAATGTGGTAGCATACAACCACTAGAAGGATACTAATTTACTATTTATAAGATTAAACGCTACGGAGAAGATAGAGTCAGTTGAAGCTCAAAATTAAAAAAGAAAAAGAAAAAACAGTTTAAGACAACACAGGGTAAATACAAGTAAATTTGGTAGCATGGTTAGAAATTAGTAAAACTGGCAAATACATTTTAGATAGTTAAAAGAACAAAAAAAACAAACTGAAAACCTTGGGTAGTCTTTTTCATTTTGGCAGCAATATGGCTGGCATTAATTGAAGTCGAGCTACTTTGCAAATGTCTCTTTCAAGAAAATTACATCGTCTACATATCAGAGGAATGGTGAAGGGAGGTTTGAGGGTGTACATCGAGGGTTGTTTGCCAAATACATTTCAATATTTTAAGAGTTAATTCAACTTGTCCTGTACTTTTCCAGGTTTATACTTAAGAATTTATAAAAAAATATTTTTAGAATATTATATCATTAAAAATAAGTAAACAAGCAAAATAAATAATGAAGTTGCTTATAACTAATACCCGCACTTTTACCTCCTAAATTACCCCCAAATGTTCTTAATATTATTTAATTTTTCTTTATGTGGTTCATTTGTTGTGTTTTTTAAGAACATTTATTTGTTTTCGTTTCAATTATTAGTGATTCAAGTATTAATAAGTTATGAATTATCAATAATAACATTTCTTCTATTTAAACGTCTCATCTTTTAAATAATAAAATACAACTCTACTTATTTGTTATATTTAACAATATCAGTTATTTTTCTTCTCTTGAAAAAATTTAAAAATTAAAAAAAATAATTCTTAGATTAAAATAAAACAAGATAAAAATATATTGAATATTTTAAATTCAAATATTAATAAATTAAAAAGAAAACTGATTTTCAGAATAAGTTTCAGAATAATAAGAATAAATTTAAATTTCTGACTTTCAAATAAGTACAAATAATTTATAATTATTTCAGAATTAATTAAAATCTAATAATTCAATTTATTTTACACTCATGGGGGCTTTGCTAACGATTCCGTACTTTCACCTAATAATTTAATAAAAAAGAGATATCGTAAAAATGTAATTTAACTTGAAAATCTGATCTGAAATATTACCCGGTCTGTAAACTGCACAAGTATCAACAAGATAATATAAGAAGTGTTCTTTTTTGGTTGAGTGTCTCCGTATCTACAACTATATCCCCGCAAGCACGGTTCTAGAATCTATTTTAAATCGATATCTATTTCATAATTACCAAATTATCCTACTGTCACAAAATTGACGAATTTTCCTTTGCCGGATTTTCCTTTGCCGATTCTTTCTTTGACGAATTTTCCGATGCACAAGGTCGGTTTTTAATGTGTGGAAAATCTAGATCTCTAAAAAGGGGAACTCTGAATTGTAACAAAAATGAACATTTCCTTAGTCTTGAAGGATTTCTCCTTCACTGACCGATGGAAGAAAAGATGAAGTGTAATATCAGAACTATGCAATATTTATTTGCACAAAAATACAAAATTATACAAAAATTGATACTGTATTTTGCTCCTAGTAAAAAGGCCAAAAAGTATGTAACCGTTCTAGTTACATTTTTTGGGTTGCCACCTGAAATTAAGGTTATTGAAAGTGTTATGTGATTTTTTTTAATATTCCACAAAAAACATATATAAAAAAGCTCGCAGTTTCAATTTTATAGGTAATATCTTCGCTTTCACCGCTAAGAAAAAAATACGAAACTAATAGAAATAAAGATACAAATATTACAGAGTTTCCATTTTCAACATATCAAAGAGTTAATATCTTCAATATAACCAATTCGTCTTAGAATTTTCAATTTGCCATTTCTTTTGGCCTTCTTTTCATCTAAATATGTGGCTTCAGTTTTCAGTTTGGCTTTTTTTCCTGAAAAATGTAGTTTCTAAAGTCAATTATCACTTTTTTTTCCATTTTTCTACTAAAAGTTAAACAAATTTGTTTCTATCGTTACAATCTTTTTAATACTAACATATTAAGAATCAGCTCATCGAGTTCTATCTTTCTATATTTTTATCCTTAAATTAAATTTTTAATTAAAAATGTTATGTCGAGTCAAATGACATGAGGAGCTTTAAATTGCCATTTTTGTCAATTTAAGTTTCTAAACCCATTTCGAGATATCAATATTTTTTGATTTCTTGTGCTGTTTGCTACATTTTGGGTATGAAAAATAAATATTTGTTTTAAATAAAGAAGTTATGGTTATTCTAAGTCAATGGGGGTATCCTACACACTGATGATCACACATATTTTAAATATCTTTTTTTCTACTGGACCAAATTTTGAGTTTTTTATGTTCACAAAAGGCTTGGGATTAGTTAATTCTAGTGCAAAACACGCATCTAGTTTGGATGAAAACTGAATTAATGACAAGCCCAAGAATTGGTCACGATTAGGTAAATGTTAAGCGTAAGCATATTATTTACACACTGCCGTGTGTGAATGATTTGTGAAAAAGATGGAAAATTTAATTAAAAATTGGCGACAAATAATCCACAGATTTCGATGCATCTTATTTGAGATTGGTCCAAGCATCTTGCATGCAATTCGCACGAATCAGCATCTTACGACTTTTCTGTCCGCTTAATTATCTGGTGTTGGCATTGGTTTTCTCGAAAAAATCTGGTACCCTAACGAGGGCCAAGTAGTAAAAGTGATGCAATAGTACCAATGACGCCCAATCACCAATCCGTGTCAGTATCCACATAACTACCACGTTACCAAGCATGTGTATACTTGTCTCTCTGACTATCTGTATATCGTTTGCTCTTAAATTTTAGATATTTACTCATGTTTGTTCCGCTCAGTTTTGAATAGTTATAGATTCATGAAGAACGTTGTCTCAGGTTGTTGTGTTGTACCAAGAACCCTTGAGCCTCTCTCGCCAGTTTTCAAATCTTGTACATGACTCATTTTACACTTTGTAGCCTTCCTTGTATATGTCCAGCGCCGCGAACTAAATTCACCGTTTATATGCATATCGATCCGCTTCTAAACACCCCTTAACTTCGTCTAAAACGTCACTTTAAATTAAACGAGATATTATACATTTTCTGACACTTACTGTGTCCTGTTTGTTCGATGTACTCAAGGCCTCTCAATATGCACTATTTAGCTAGTTCACGATTTGACCGAGTTGATTTTGTATTCATAAGTTTTAGGGTTTGCCATTCCAGTAAATTTGATTATATGCCGCCTGTTAGGGTTTCAGCTACTATCATATAGGAGGTTTGCTTTCTCTCCAACCTCTTCTTTTAAATGTTGTTTTTTTCCTCGTCGTTAGAGGTAGAAAGATGCGGAACATATTTTCGACTTAAGTCTTTCGATAACATCTTGCCTTCCGAGGAGTACAAAATAGCCGTCACTTGTTTGTGTTAACCTTTGCATTCTGCTGTCGGTTTATCGTCTTAATCAGCTCGAGCCATGGACGTATTAGTTAAGCAACTAGTAATTAAGCTGTACGTAATTTTCAAGGCTGGATCAATTGTCTTCGCATGGAAAAGCTGGCCTCTTTTTTATGGCAAATATATTCTGCAGAGGAGTAGCATATACTCAGGTGTATATTGCTCAACTAACAGTACTCATCGTTCCCTCCTAAAATTAGTTTCCATTCGCCTTTTTTAAAAGTCTAATTATTTACTCGCAGGGTTGATTCCGTTTCACATTTTCTGTGTCTTCTAGAAAATGAAAAGATACTCATCGCCGATTATCCTTGTCGAGATGTGCTTCAGGCGATTACAACGTTTTATAGCATTCTTCAAGACAACGTCGCTTCTCTTGTGAATAATAAAATCTAATATGTAATCGTCTTGCTTGTGATCGACAGATTAAAGTTAATGAGCCAATCTTACCCAAAATTGGCCTACCAACATCTTTAACCCCACTGACTGCTGAACATGTACTTCCGGCGTAAATGTTAAGGTTAGTGTTAAGTTAACGGTCAACATACGAACTACGGAATAATGATTTACTGATTAATACCAACATATTAGCTGAAAAAGTTCCTAAACGAAACTATATGTCTACTCATATGCTTAACATAATACCCTGATCTAATTTATTCACTTTCTTATACGATATACATATTGCATCTAAATATGAAGATACAGCCAAATACCTACCTTTATTTTAATACTGCGGAGGGTTGTTGGGACTTAAGCATCACAAGTCTTATTTCTAATGTTATTTCATCTGGAATCCTAATGGCTCTTTATACTTCATTTGGGGCAATGATTTCAGAGCCTGTAAACGGCTATAATAAGTACAGGGTTACCCCCCAAAAACGGGCCCAACTCTAATTAAGCTCCGTTTCCTAGTATTTCGTCCGAATGAAATGAATTTTTTAGTCATAACTAGTTTATTATATTCCAACCATCACATTAAAACACTAGGGTCTTTGGCCTTTTTTTCTCCGTTCTACAGCATGTGTTCTAGATGGCTTCCATTTAACTCCGTGCATTTCTTGAGGTGCAGAACGAAGTTGTCCATGACGTTTTTACAGACTGAATTGGGAATGGATTCCTTAAGTTCCGTGATGGTTCTGGGTTTCCCTGCGTACACTCTGTCCTTAAGATAGCCCCAAAAGGAAAAAGATCTGGGGGGCTTAGGTCCGGGCTATGGGGTGGCCACTCAAAATTAGTCTTGAGACTGATCACTCGGCCTCCAAAGTTCTCTTTCAGCCAATCTCGAGACAGGTTTGAGGTGTGAGAACTTTCTCCGTCTTGCTGGAACCTAAACTTGCTTATGAGCGACGGGTAGAGGGCCTGGAGCTTACTCTTGAAGGTTTTGAGGACCTTCACATACCGCTCCTTTGTGACTGTCACTGCTGCGTCAGATTCTACGATGAAGATTGGTCCGATGATGCCTCTGACCGAGATTGCAGTCCACACCGTGCACTTAGGAGAGTGCAGGGGCTTGGTGGCTACTTCATTGGGTCTGGAGGACCCCCAGAAGACATTTGTCTTGGAGTTCGCCTTTACGTCAAGATGGAAGTGGGCTTCATCTGAGGTCCAAAGGAAGTTAAGGAGACCTGGTGTCTCCTCGATCTTATCGAGCATCTTGACTGCCATAGCGCTCCTCTGCTTTTTGTCTGAGTCTGTAAAGGTCTGCAGCATCTGTATTCTGTATGGGTAAGCCCTGATATCGTTCTACCAGCACCCTCCAGCAAGTCTCACGGGAGATACCGAGGGACTGACTTCGCTTACGCACAGAGCGTTTCGGACTCTCCTGGAGAGACTCTCTCACACTTTCGACCAGCTCGGCTGTCCGCTTCTTGGGACGTCCCGAGTGGCTTGGACGGTTCTCACTGGCAGCGTTGAGGTTCTCTACGGTCCCATAGTTCTCGAAGTGGTCCACCCAGTTCTGAATTCTGCTTTTGGAAGGAGCCTTTTCACATTCGAACTGATGCATGAAACTGTCCTGGGTTTTCTTAAACGAGCCTTTCTTCTAGTAACATTTAACACAGTGTATTCTTTGTCCCACCTCCCACTGAGGTCTTGGTGTATCCACGGTCGTTGATTTTACCATGTCCTGTAAAATAAGGGCAATCGATGAATAAATAAAGGATATATCACATAAAGTGTACACGGGGGCCGGTTTTTTTGGTCACCCTGTATTATTATTAGTAGTAGTTATTTAATTTTTCTACACCCCTACTATGACACAAACGGTATCCCAAAGTCTCTTTCTGGTAAATGTAGAGCAATTATGGACAATATTTTTGGAAGCTGTGAGTTGTCATCAATATTAGTAGTATCGTTAGCATGAATAATAACATCACCTATAC
>OY744523.1:177217985-177237985 GCA_963556195.1 Sepiola atlantica | reverse complement strand
TAACCAGTCTTCCAGCATGTTGAGATAGGATTCACCAGTGATAGTTGCCTCTTCAAAGAAGAACGGTCCATAGACACCTTTTTTGGAAATTGCACAAAACACGTTCACTTTTGGTGAATCTCGCTCGTGCTCAAGACGTTCATGAGGATTCTCAGTACCCCATATGCGAGTGTTATGCTTGTTAACTTTGCCATTCAGATGGAAGGTCGCCTCATCGCTAAAAACAAGCCGGTCATCAAAGCCGTTATCTTCCAACTTCTCTTGCATTGCAATGCAAAAGTCACGGCGAAGTGGCTTATCAGTGTCCTTCAACTTTTGGATCAACTTGAGCTTGTAAGGTACCATTTGCAGTCGTTTCCTTAAGACACGCCAGACAGTTGCTGGAGCAAGCTGAAGTTCCCTGCTGGCTCTTCTCACTGATTTACGGGGGCTCCGCTGAAAGGCTGTCCGAACTTGCTCAACTGCATCTTCTGAAGTTGAAGGGCGACCTGTTCGCTTACTTGGGCACAAAGACCCATCTTTCACAAATTTAGCATGCCATCTGACAATGGATTTCCTTTCAGGGGAGTTCTTTTTTAAATTTCCTGCGAAATGCACGCTGAACACATGTCCACGATTCAGTCTTTGCAAATTGGAGGACGCAAAATGCCTTGTCTTGTTTAGAGAACGCCATTACTGCACCTGGAAAGATAACACGAAAATCATTAGTATGACCAAAAACTTGATTAAGCAAGCTTTAAAATGCACCAGTTTCATTTTTCTACCTGGAATAGTTCATGAGATATACGCATTTGTAATGTTCCCAAGACTTTTGAAACACCCTGTATATATATATATATATGTGAAACTAAATGTTCTAAGTGTTCATACTTTTAAAATAACTTCATAATAGGAACGTAAACTCCAAAAAGAAAGAAAAGTCAAAATAAATTAAACCAAAAAATATGTGATACTAGCAGGACCCGTGTAATCATTTAATTATCAAGTTCCGATGTTTCTACACAATACGAACTGAACTGATTTTGCAAACTAAAACTAAAACCTAGTTTTAGGTTAGGTAAGGTTAGATTTAGTTTAGGGTTAACGTAGTGTTAGTTTAGGGTTGGTTTAGGTTAGGTTAGGGTAAAAATAACAAAAATCAGTTCGGTCCGTATTGTGTAGATTGTTCAGTGAAGTTCGTTAAACGTTCGTGTTTGTCACTTTTACTGAGCTAAACGCGGGTATTTTCCATCATGGTCGATTTTTTTTCAAAGCTGATTTCAGAATTCATCCCCCCTCCAAATTTTTTTTTAAAGAATTGAATATTAAAATAAAAGCTCCTTCCTATTTATATTTAAAACAGAAAAAAACAATTTGGATGAGTAAAAACAATGCCAACACCCTAATTTTCCTGTGGCAAAACTGAAAAACCATTCGGTTATGATTTTCAATTTACCGTTAACTGAGCAGGAAGTGGGTGCTTTTCATGTTAAATTTACATAGGAAAGTGATCCACATCTTCGTTGTAGTAAACCTAAAAAAACTTATGTTTACTCCAACCATGTTTTTGTAAGTAAAAACACATAGAAACACATAGCAAGTTTAATCGTGTACATGAAACGCCGAAATAAACACGTTTATGGTAGCATTTTTAGCATTTCTATTCTAAACGTTGCGGTTGAGCAAAGAAAATAAATGCCAATTCTACCGTTCCAAAATTGAAAAACAATTTGGTTATGCGTCTCGATTAACAGCTAACTGGACGGGAAATGGGTGCTTATTTTACGTTTAATTAATATAAGAAAGTGATCCCTCACTTTGCGCATATTTAATCTAAAACAAATTATATTTCCTCAAACCATGTTTTTGCAAGTAAAACACACACATTTAAACAGTAGTCATAACAAGTTTAATCGTACAAGTTAAACGCCGAAATGAAAACGTTTATGGTAGCATTTTTAGCATTTCTATTCTAACACGTGAGGTAGTGTAGTCGCGTGCAGAAAGCATCATGTGACGGTCGAAAAAGGAAAGAAGAAATACAAATGATACATGAGAGACATAGAGAGTGGGAGAATGAAAAAAGTGTACATTGTATCACAAGACACTGTTTTGATCACTGGCGAACATTTCTATTTTTTGACTATAAGTGGGTGATCATTTTACTGTAGATTTTTATATATATATATATATATATATATATATATATATTTATAAATATTTAATACAATTTATCGTAAGACGGGAAAAAACAACAATAAATACCTTATATACATCGGGGGAAACCCATCAACTTAATGCTGTTTTGAATAATAACAAACGTTTGTTGCATTTTCTTTAATAATAAAATATCTAATAGTTGTCTTCGAACGAAATTGTAACATAAAATGCGATATTTCTTTATTCCTGGAATACAGGCATAACGACTGAAAGGGGAAAAAAGTGAAATTGAGGGAGCGTTCGTTCTGTATAACAAGGATTGAACATGGTTTATATCTGAAGAAATAAAGTATTTGTTAAAAGTAATATTTTTATTAAAAAATAATTATTGTAGTTATATTTATTGTAAATGTAAGCGTTTTACTAAATAGAAGTATACGAGACGTCATGTTTTAATTACTTTATTTTTGTTCACTGTTTGGCAATTATACTCGATTATTTTAGAACATGATTGTAGCAAGCAAATCAAAGCACCGTAAAAGTAAGAATAAGCTGAACGAATGGATCCGTATTTAGAAGTTATCATGGGTGAACAATAATATTAAAATATTAAACATGACAGACGAGGCTGGAAAATTTATCATATGAAGAAGAACTCCTGGTGTTAGATGGTGTTTGTGGTAGTATATTTTTGTGTGTGAGTAAAAGTTACTCCGACTTCCTGTATCTATGACTTGTTTGAGAGAGTCAGGTATGGCGGGATTAATGTAAGAATTTATGTAATAGAATGCAATTGAGTAGTAATTTCCGAAAACACGCATCAATCATTGACATAACGCGTGACCATATTGGAATTCTATATATCGCTTTTGTTTAAAGTCCTATATTGACTGCAGTTGCACGGCCAATTCGAGTGTAGCTGATTAATATGGAGATAAATTGATCCTTAAAATCAATTTTGAAATTGCTTCTAATCAACGCTTATATTTTATTTTGGGATATGAATATACTTCGGCCCATCTGTTTAAGCTTTTTGTTGATGGAATATCATTTTGAGTGATAAATAGTGGTTGTCTATGAAACACCACGCGGGCATACAGCTGTATACAAAATTATAATTCTTATTATACAGAGGTTAGAAAACCGATAGCATAAATTTGGTATGATGTTATATATATAGAAATGAGCCCTGAAACGTTTTGTTATAAGCCATTGAAACAAATAGGGATACACATTCTTAAGTGAAACCATCTAGCGTGTGATAGTGAATCGTTATTTCTACATGTGGGATTGATACACACTATCCCTATGACGAAATCACGGGTAAAATAAGTGAGTTTGATGGTCAAACGTACACCAACACAACCATGTAAAATGACATAATAAGCATATAAAGGATGAGCGGCTCGGATGAAATATCTTAGTGTCATGATCGGTAGGGCCACTTTTGATAGTCTACATGGAAAACCCAGTCGGCACCCTGCAGATGTTAGCCATTTTTATTTCACGTAACCTAAATACAACAATATACATACATGTAAATAAATATGATCAGAAGAAACCAAAGACCACAGAGAAAAGTAAATGAATAAAAAAAGAGAATTAGACTTGTAAAAGCAATACCAACGCAGACGCTCGTTTTTCATCTATAGAACATAATCTTGAAGTAATTCCTTGAATGTCCTAGCATATGTATTTAATAATACAATACAGAGAGACAACTTAAACTGCAAGCGGTTTGCTTTTTGACCTGCGGCTAATGTTTGTTATTTAATTACTCGTCCACGTCATCGATTTATATGTCGCTTGTTCATCCTACGTATATTTAAAATTGGAAACACCTTTTCTTATTTGATTTGCTCTCACACTTTATATTTGACCCGCCCCCGAACTACAGTGACAGCCATTTCCGATAATGGTCTTCTTGTCACGAACTCAGCTTAAATCTGACACTATATCCAGCTATACTGTGACAGCCCAGAACGGACATTGTGAAATAGTACCAATTTTATAAGAAGAAACCAACTATGGAAAACATGAATCAAAATGATATAGATTCTCACGGTTAAAGTGGTTATCTTAATTGAAATTCTGGCTTCGAATAGACCGGTCGATTGTTCTCCGTGATATATTCCGAAATCCTAGGACTTTTAATAGAACGGTGTCTTTAGAAAGTGTTTCCCTCTCTTAATTAATAACAGATTTGTAAAACGCAAAGAATGGTCGTGTAAGTAATTATTCACTTACAGATTTACGTCTTTTTCCCCGCCGTTGTCTTTACCTCAAAATAAATAGTTTACGGAAAATCATCTCTCTCTCTTCCGCTCTCTCTCTCTCTCCCTTCATATATATATATATATATATATATATATATATATATATATATATATATATATATATATATATATATATATAAGAGATTATGGCAATATAAATTTAATTCATATAAATCAAGATGATTCACGAATGTATCGCAATTCTTTTTTATAAAAAAAGCCTTATATTGACCAATAGAGTTTATATATATATATATATATATATATATATATATATATATATATATATATATATTGTCAACATTTATTATTATATCATTTTATAATAATTTATACACAAAATAATACATCTCATTTACAAGTATTGTTTTATATGATGTTTTGAAATAATTGTAAACCAGATTGTTTTATTTTGGTATAAATTGTTATAATAATACATTTTATAAATAAAATAATATCTTTCTTCCTCTTTTTATTTCTTACTCTCTCTCTCTCTCTTTCTCTCTCTCTCTCATAATATCTATATATATGTATATATATATATATATATATATATATATATATATATATTGTGTAGTCATTATTACATCCCACTATCGATTAAATGGTCGAGGTTAGATCTAGTCACACTGAAGCACTGTGATTACAACGATACAGTTTGTCCATAGATAACGTTATATATATATATATATATATATATATATGTATATATATATATATATATATATATATATATATGTGTGTGTGTGTGTGTTTCTGTTTAGTTTATTCATAAACGTTGAATGTACTCTTCATAAATATTACTGTGTTTATTTAAAAGTGATCACTAACCAGTATGCCAACATGTTTCAACTATAAACAACAATGGATGAAGTCTAATCAGGTTATGTTTTAAGAAAAAATTTAAACAAGATCAAGAAATCACATTCCCAAAACAAAGGAAATTACATGACCAGATTTAGTAAATCTCCAAACGTCGTCATTTATTTATTTTCGTACTCCTCCTTCTCAACTTAGAGACTCGCTAAATATTCACAATCCTAAATTCTATTGCTATAAATTTTACAATCAACATATTTTATCGCTATAAAGCTATGATCAAAGGACCCCCCGCTCCTAGGCTAACCTTACATTTCTGACCGAATGTTCTACCCAGACAAAAAGTTATCACTTATCACTTTTTCATGTTTCTATTTATTCTTCCGCTTATCAGACATTAGTGGAAATATTCTTTTGTGTAATAAACATTGCTTGACTCTAAATGTGTAAGGTCACGAAAATAATCTTTTGTATAATAAACATTGCGATGTGTGTTAAGTCACGACACACATTATCTAATATATAAAGTAAAGGCGACTTTTCTGCAGATCTATAAAAAGTTTATAGAGGCGCTAATGCAGCCTCGATTAACATCATATGCAAAAGTTTGTCGCCAAGGCTACAGTCGTTAAACTTATATATTCCGAAATTCACACAATGCAAAAGGTAAACGTTGAAATTTAATGAAAATACTACGTTCTATCTCGGTATTTGTACTATTTGAGTATCGATGCTTTATGAAGAACAAACATAAATAAGTAGCGTAATGTAACCGGCGTTGGACGGGAATATATTTTCTTACAGTATGTATATGTTTTTAACATCGTTAAATAAAATATAGCAAAAGTAAATAAAGATAAAACGTATTTTTGTGTGTTATTAATGTAAATAATGTAAAGTGCTCGTTAAATATAATCCTGCTTATCTGTTATTATGGTAATCATGAATATCAAATAAATTATTTCGAATAGTTCATTATAACTCCTACAAGGTAAAAAATAGGTGCGGGGGGTCCCGTCTTTGGATTGAAAATGTAAAGATTCTAACATACAATAGCATGATTGAGATATGAAATAGCGATGCTTATAACGCACGTGTTCTTAGTAAAACGTGTAGCAGTGGTAGTTGTTCTGATCGTAAGAATGTAAATTCCCCCGACTTTCTGTATCGATAACTACCTTAATTAAAGTGACAAAACAAGCGCATAGTTTCTGAAAACACTCAACATTCATTTGTCGAAATCGATGCCAAACCAGATTTGTATGAGCAGCTATTTAATAGAAAGATATGCCGGTCAACGATATAACTTTAATTTATATATAAACGTAACAGGACCCGTGTCACGGCTCAAAGTAAGAACAATTCGCTAACGAAAAAATCATCCATCCTAAAATTGATATTGATATCTATTTTCCTACTACTAACTGTGTTGTTTGAGGATTTGTTTTCCAAACAGTGAAATCATACTGTTCTTGACCTGCCCAATGGATGATTGGGTACTGTAAAGCATCATATACCCGATTTGTTTTAAAGATGCGCTAAAGTTGATTGTTTCACAGATGCAAAATGATGTCCCGATGATGGAACATCTGACCAAGTATTACGACAGCAATTTCACGTGCCTCGGGAACATTAAAACGCCGTTCATGTGTTTGCCTCGGAATTTTGTTAGCATCTATAATTATTTTAAAGTCATCACATCCAGCACGCTCCATAGCAATCTTAAAGTCTTGGATATATTTATTTTGGCTGTGCAGCAATCTTCTTAGTATAAAAACAATTTCTAACTATGGCTTTTATACTAAATTACATCTAGTCGTTGATCATCCATGAATTATATTTGAACAAACTGTGGATTTGTAACTTCGATGGGAGCAAGGAACCACCTCTATGACCTATCTATCCACACACTTTAAATATAGGCAAATAGCCCTTTCACGTATTTCTTTAACTCTAAAGCTGGTTATACTAAAGCACTGGTTAAAACCATAAATGTTGTTCAAGAAATGTATTGAATAATGGCAAGTGTTACTAATAAGGACTTTTAATCGTTCAGGAGGTCTATCTAAATCTACAAAGAATAACTTTACAACCAGAACAACACATACCTGCTGATTCCCTAATCCATAATTACGTTCTCTACACGTTGTTCCGTTATTCATTGTGCCCATTTGCACGTCTCTACGTACGTGATAACGCGCAGTATCATAATTACGCCCTTCATGCAACTAGAAACTTTATTGAGGAACAGTTGTGTTCGATGTATGTACTTGCATGGCTTCATGCATATCTGGCTTTTTTCAACCATATTTTCCAAATGTCTATTTATCTCAGTACGCTTAATCTGTTTTATATTAAAGCACTTTAAAGCGCTTTTATTTACATTTTTAATCTTTGCAAACTCTATGAATTTTCCCGATATGAAGCCGCGATAATCGCGCACAAAACAAAAATGAAACAGAATACTTTAAAACAAAAATATTTTATCCAGGTAAGTAGAAAAGTAACATGTATTGCCTTTAGTAACATTTATTTGTTGCCTATTTTTTATTTTGACACTTGTTGTTTTCTGTTAGATATAGTCAAAAATGGCTTATATAAATATAATTTCGTTGAATGAAGAAGTTAAGTCGCCATCCATTTATCTGTAAATGTAGATACGTAAGCATTTTTTTTTGATAAAATATATCTCTGTATTTACATGCAGTCTGGCTTTATTTGCATCCACCAAAACTACGATGGTTGTCACACTAGAGTTAAAATCAAATTAGCATCACGTTCGAAATGAGTAAATATTTTGTAGCTGACGACATGTTTTATTGAAAGTAATGTTTTCGGAAAAATAGTTTTTAAAAGTATTACTTACGTCGTATGCTAACCACTTATTGTAGACATAAATAAGGTAGTAGTGGGCAGAAAGAAGAACTTAAACTATTTATTGACCTGTACTTTACGAAATGGTAACACAGAGTTTCAGATAATTCGTAAAACATCGATTATATACAATTCTACATGTACACAAACGTAATTCGGCAGTTTAAACGATTTAAAATTTTGCAAAGCGGTCACGAACCTCTGTGTACATGTGCGTTATTTCCCGGAGTGGGGCATAATAAAGTATATCCTACTTGAGTTATGTAAATTAACGATAGTCGATTCCTTTTATGATTTTCTTTTCAGAAGTGATACGTTAATAGGTATTGTTTTAAAGTTAAATTATTCTTTTATATCCCTCCATGGGAAACGACATGGACGTAAACTGTGGCTTGTTTGCACTCTGTTGATTTCCAGGGTAGAGTGGGGGGGTGGGGGGTGGGTAAATTATGTAAATCCTATTTGAGTCATGTAAATGAGTGACATTGGATTTCTGTTATGATTTATTGTCAGAAGTGATACGATAATAGTTATTTTTGAAAAGTTAAATCATTATTTTATATCCATCGACGGGGACGGAAACTGTGACCTGTTTGCACTTTGATGCGATACTACATGTGATCTGTTTTTAACACTCAAAAATGCAATTAACTAATGGTAGCCTTTTTTCCTTTGTGGGGGTGGGTGGGTAATATAATTTAAATCTTATTTAAGTCACGTAAAGTACTGACATTGGATTCCTTGTATGATGTTATCTGTTCTGTGCTATGTTCGCGTAGGAAAATACTTTTTGACTTCAGCAATTATGAAATAGATTTTTTGTAACAGTCGAAAAATGAGGGAGCGTTCGTTTTGATATACATAGGATTGAACCTAGTTTATGCATGAAGAATTAAAATATTTGTTAAAAATCTAATAGTTTTGTTTAAAGATGGTTATTGAAGTTAAAAAATTACTTTTGTAAATGAGGACATTTTACTTAATGGAAGATTAGGAGACGCTATGTTGTTATTTCAAGTTTTTTTTTTTTAATGTTCGGCAATTTTATTTGACTATTCAAGAATAAGATTGTAGTGATGGATCGGAATTTCTTGCAACATAATTGAAAGGCTACCATGTTTTTTAAAATTGTTACGCCGGTTTGTTTTTATCTTTTTTCTGTCTGCTTACGTATTTTTGTGTCGACAAAAGGCGGTTTATGCAAAATATTGTAATTAATGTTTTTAATAAAATATTTATATAAGTAAGACAAATATCTTTAATTTCATATTTAATATACGAAGACAATGTTATTGTATAGTTTAGTGATAACATAAACATAATCTGTTATTTTCTCGGCCAGGGTGGATGAAAAATAATTTAGGTCACTGCTAATGACAGTTCAAAATATATAATGATCATTCTTTAAATCATTTCATTCCGCGCTAATATTGAAATTTTACCGACGTAGTAAGTGTTAAAGATGAAATAGTTGTGTTATATTTAAGAATTAGTAAATATCAGAGTATTAATTCAGAGAACAGAAGAAGAAGAAGAAGTTCAGATATAAAGAAACTGGAAAACTTCAACGACGCAATCCGTAGTGAACAATTGTCGTTTGTATGAGATGATATTCAGTAGTATTTTCATACGTTCAGTAATTATTCTAGATGAATCGGTGTTTCTGTACTTTTTAAACGATAAATAAGTAGCACCCGATGTTTCTAGTGGCGATTTTAGTAGTAAAATAGTTACGAGTCAAAGTTGAAGCTAACTTCTCTTTGAAAGGTTAGTTTCGGAAAGTATGTATTAATAAATATTGAATGATGATGATTTGAATGTAGAATTTCTAGAAACACCCTTGAGGACATTGACTAATTGTATAGCGGAACAGTTTTTCATAGGAAGTGTTCTGTTATTTTTCTTATAGTTACTGAAGTAACACGGGACAGTCGACTTTACTTTATTAATGACGATACTAAAAGCAAAACATTTATTAGTAACAACATAAATGAATTTCAAGTTTCCTCACTATCTTCAGATGTTCAATATATTTGTTACGAGAAAATATATCCAAATAAAGAAGGGAGAAATAATATCACAAGATTTTTTTATCAGAAAAGTGATGAGGGTTTTATCCTCCGCTAAATAAACTATCATTGGCTCCTCTCTGTCTGTCTTAATTCCTCTTTCTCTCATATATATATATATATATATATATATATATATATATATATATATATATATATATATATACATATACATATATATATATATATATATATATATGTATATTAAATACTGTGAATCTTTACTGCGTTTATATTATAGTTCTCAATAACATGTAAAGCTGTATATTAAATATATATATATATATATTTATTTATATTTTTTACTGTAGTCTTGTAAATGTTTTCAAGTAAAGTTGTTTGTATGAAAACATTTTTGTTTTTATACTAACAATTTTTTCTTATGAAGCTAAGCATTTACAAGACATTATCACCGAAACATGTCTGCAAATGTGTAGCCAACATGTTTGTATGAATAGATATTTGTAGTATATATTAAACAATAATAAGTATTTAGTAAACAGGAAACGTTTCAGACAAGAGGTCAGGAATGTTTCAAAATATTGACTCTGTTGTATCGTTAAATAAGGAAAACTATTATATTAAGCCGGGTATGATGACACACACAGACAGAGAGAGAAAGAGAGTGATAGATCCTCGATTACTTAGTAGAATCAACTGAACAAAGAAGGCGGACTTCTTAATAGGATCTATCAAAACGATTAATAATCAAGCAATATTCCTGAAACATAAGTAGATCTAATTCTTCCCAACTTTTTTTTTACTTTTCAGACAGAAGACGAACATTTGGAAATATATTCTTTATTCTTCTAAGGACGTGTTGTTCGAAAATAGTAATAATCATGTGAAGAAAGCATGTGAGTTAACTTGTGATTACAGCTAACCGGGTTAGCCAGGTCCTTGGTGGAAGATGACCACACATGCACACAGGACGTCGGCTGTCGAAAACGAAGGTATGAAAGAAGGCTGAATTAACTATTAATGATGAAATTACCTTTTGGAACTTACATAATACCATTCAGATGACGCCGTCATATTATCAACGATGGTAATACTCGTTTAACGAGTCAAAACCACAATATGACAATAAATGCTCGTACAAAGCTAAAGGAACATAAGTAAAGACAAAAGCAACTTCAAATAAGACTGGTATATTTCCGTAAACTAATCGAATAATATTATACGAATTTCTTTGTTTCCACTACTTTTCATGTTGGTATCTTTCCAACTATATATCGGAAATATTTTAAAAATATTATACATAAATAGTAAAAATCTAAATCGAATCTAATCTTCGTGTATTTCCGGCTTGTCTTTTTAATAAATAGTTCCATCTTGAGAAATCATTGTAAACCGGCTGAGAAAATCGCTACTAGTCAACATCGTTGATTTGCATTATGGTTGTCCTTTCATTTGACCTCCATTAAGCTTCAGTTGTTATTTTATTTTAAATAAAATTCAATTGCTATCCTTCGACATCTTCTATATTTTGTTGTAATTCCTAACAACGTATGCAATAAATATCTTATAGAAGTAAATCGCTATTTCGATTTTCGCTTCATCGTAACATTTTTAGTTAAAAATGGAAAATCAGTTTAAAGTCTTGAGCCAAGATGCGAAACTAATAAAACAAACAAAAAATAAATTGATCTTTACATATTGGCATTTGGCTGTCATAAATAAACTCAATCGATTGTGTACAGATTTGGGAGACGTCGGAGAATCCAACTGAAAATATCCGTTTATTAGATTTTAAATTCTACTACTACTACTACTTCTACTACTATCTCTAATAATAATAATAATAATAATAATAATAATAATAATAATAATCGCCGCCCAGCAGTTCACAGGCTGGAGGTCAAGGGGTAAAAAAAAAACAAAGCAAATACATGGAATCTGCCAGATAACTGAAAAGAATATGAACATGATGAACATGATTATAATACAAATAATTATAGGAGCACTAGGAAAAGTCTTGACAAACCTGGAAAAAATAATGAAAAATTGGAATCAAAGAAAATGATAAACCACACAACGCACAGCAAATATGAATGCAGAAACAAAAACACTTAACGAACGTTAATCAGTCACAGATTTTTTATGTACCAACGAGTTGCCGCTTATCAATGCCAAAAAGCCACCCGAGGATATTGGTTAAATGAAATGGGCAGTTAAAACAAAAACGTGAGGATTAGTAACAATGGTTGAGATTGGTCAAGATTTGGATTATTCAAGAGGCGGCTCAACAAGAATCTGTTAACTTGAAAACGACATAGTCAGCTGGAAAGCAGCTTTGTGGTATTATGTTCCACAAACGGATAGTTCTTGGAAAAAAACTTTGCTCATAGAAGTTCCGTTTAATTTTTGGTACACGGAGGGAGAAAGAAAAATTATTTACAGTTGCTGTAGGTAGACAATTTTTTATGTAAATGTTTTACAGTGGGATCTATAGATTGGATCTCAGCGGAGTACTTTCCATGAAAATAACGATAGAGTAGAGAAAGACTAGCAATTTCTCTTCTGTGAGAAAAAAGAGTGCTCTGAGCAGCACCTCCTCAAATTGGCAACAGTATTCCATCTTAGGACGTATTTAATTCTTGTAGAGGATTGTGTCAGGAGTGAAATACATTCTTGAGCAGTAGAATGATCCAACCCTCTTTCCAGCGACCTAAGCAGCTGATTTTATGTACGTCTTCCATTTAAAGGCTAGAGTAACGGTCAGTCTTAAAAGCTTATCAAAGAAGTGGGCTTATTCAAAACGGGAGCCATTCATTTTAATTGGAGCAAAGTGAAGGTCCGAACGTTGGTGGTGAAAGGAGAAAAGTTTGGTTTTAGATGTATTAAAATTACGGCGTGCTCCAAGTATGAATGTATTGAAAGTATTATGTGCTCCAGGTTAGAAGAGCGAGAAATAGATCATTAATGCTCTTCGAAGTGTTGCTATGTACGGTTATGTCATCTGCATAGATGTCAACGAATGAACTTAGAATGTGATTTGGGAGATTATTAATAAAGATCAGGAAGAAGGTTGGGTTCTGGCCTTCGTAAAGAGAAGCCCTTTCCATTTAGTCTCGTTTTCCTGCTGATGTCACAGTTGTTGGTGCATCGCATAACAAAACCTCAAAATACTTGAAAAAACTGCTATTTTCAGATTATTAATAGAGGTTAACTCTCGTGATTAGAAAAATGTTTAACATTCTCTGTTAAATATTTGTTGTGGCAAGAAAAATGATAATATTACTAAGAACAAATTAAGCAGTAAAATAAAATTTCAAACATTCAACTACATTATCCAACGGATTTTTTATAAGTTTGATTAAAAAAAAATATGTTTGCACTAATAACTTTATTGTTTTTCGTATTGAATTTATTTGTTTCAATTTCATTTTTTTCTATTGTTTAATTTATCGCCTGTTTTAATTTCAAAGTAACTGATTTATCTTGTTTTTTCATGTTAAACTAGCGTATTCACCATTTGTTTTCATTTAAAATGTTTATATTAAAAGGTCAGCTCTCAAAATAGCTGCCAAATGTTATCGATTAGTTTTGTCTGATTTGCCAAGCAGTGACAGGACAAATTAATCCACCGTTTAAATTTGTTTTATTATTGCAGATTTCTTTTTTGTTCCTTCAGTTTTTATTTTGCAAATAAACTCGTTATTAAAAATACTTAGTGTTATTGGAAGGACTTAGTGTTATTTGAAGGGTTTTTTGTAAGAAAAGAATAATCAAATGAAAAATGTTCATTAAAAATGAAATTGAAATATATTTCAAATTTAACATTAAATAATAACGTATTCAATATAAAATGTTGCTGAAGAAACTGATTTCATTCGCAAATATATAGAAAAAAATAATATTTTTAAAATAAAAGAAATAAATCAGACAGCAAATTAATACAGTGGATTTATTTACCCTGTCACCGTTTAATGAATAAGAAAAAACAAGTCGATAAAATTTGGCAGCCATTTTGTGAGATAACTGCTTCAATATAAACTTTTAAATAAACCTATCGTTTGTTTTCATTTTTTGTAATTATTCATCGTTTATTTTAATTTTCAAATAATTCATCGTTTGTTTTAATTTTAGAATTATCTATCGTTTATTTTGAATTTGTTCGTTTGTTTAATTATTGTTTGTTTCTTCCCTAAATTCATAATTGCAGTATTTTATTGTATGCTGCTTAATCAGTTGAAAACTCATCGTCAATATTTTCTCTAGAACAACTAGGTTAATGTTTCAACTGAAACGAATTATAATATCCATTGCCGGACTTTGCATGTTATTATTTTAATAAAAATATTTTTTCAGATTTTTTGCAATCAAAATAAATGAAGTTTACTCATTAAAATTCCTGAAACAACGTTATGTTTATTTACTTCACGCAGCAACAACACCCAGCGTAATAATTCATTTCGAATTAATTCAGTTTATTTTAAATCAATATTGAATAAAGTTTAATTTCAGTATAAATTGGATTGTATGCCTTTCTTTATTTTAAAATATTTTAAAAAGTTTTCTAAACTCCTTTGAAAGCTACCATTCATTATCGACAGTCTGACTTTTCGTCATGTCTTGCCTGCACAAAAGTGTATTATGTCATTACCGATCGAACAAGTCTTTTTAACGAAGATCGTGGTTGGGCTCTGAATAAATTCCTGGGGCACGCCGGCATTGATACTATGTGCTTCAGATGTCTTCCCATCAACGACTAGTTTTATAAACTTATCAGAGAGAAAAGATTTGATGGTTTAAAAGACACTTCAAATACCTTTTATATTTTAAGAGCTATTGACGAAGCCTCTATTAATAGATTTACTTATCCTGGTAATATTAGAGTCAGCACATCAGCAGTTGATGTTGCAAGACGGAATCCATATTGCTTGTCACTAGGTAAATTGTTTTTACTGAGGTGATTGACAACTTCTTGATCTATTATAGATTCAAATCACTTACTTCATGATGCACAGAAACTGATTGGTCTGTACTGAGACGCAAAGATCGATCGATACTATTTTTTAATAGTGGGCAGACTGACGAATTATTTCAAGATGATAGGAAAGCATTTCCCCTTTAAGGAGTGATTAAACAGCTTTGTAAGCACCATGATTTACATTTTATGAGGGCCAGTTATTTTGATGGCATTAATGTTATTGATAAGTTTGGTACCATATTGGACAGATATATGGATGTCGCTCAGAGTATTTATCCTCATAGGGGAACATTCAATATCAAAGGGTAAAATTACATGCAAAAACTTTTTTCAAATCGTTTGACTTCATCAGATGCTAGGGAGGTCACTTCTGGTATATTAATGATGGTAGGAATAAAGGTCATACATCTGTTCAGGATTCTAGTTGTTATTCGCCAAGACTCTTGGGAACCAAGCCTCTGCTGAGCCACTATAGATTTAACGGATTGGGAATAGGATTCTTTGCGTCATTTATAAGCCTTTTGCAGTGGTTGTTAGAAAACCTAAAGGTGACTTTGATTTCAAAGCATCTATTCCTTTGAAAGCAATTAAAATAGTGATGTCTGTGAGCAATGACAACGGCACATTGAGGGGCATGCAAAGGATGGCTGTTATTTTGGTGAGTGTATTAGGCTCGCAATACCAATGATTCACCAATCAGTTATATCGGATGTGATACTGGACACCTTCTTTTCCAAAATGGAGTGCAGAAGAATTTCTGATATAAAAGATATGAGGTTGTTCCAGTCAGTTATCAAGTATCAATACATTTTATTTTATACTTTTATGCGTGTGTTCTTTGCCCATTAAATTTAAACGTCCTTTATTCTTTCTCTTCTTCTTTTTCTTCTTTCTCTTCTTCTTTTGTCATAACCTTCTTCTTTTTGATCTTTTCCTTCTTCTACATAACATTCTTCTAATTCTTTCTCTTCTTCTTCTTCTTCTTCTTCTTCTTCTTCTTCTTCTTATTCTTCTTTTCCTTCTTCCTTTGCTTCTTCTTTGTCTTTTCTTATTGTCTTCGTCTGTTTCTCTGACCCTCCCCAGGTTCTATATAATAGTGTATTGGTCTTTACGGATTTTCGGATTTAGCTGATGAGAGTTCATTAATTATATTTCTTAGAAAAATATATTAAGATATATAAATAAGAAGGAGCTATTAGAGATCTTATTGCACTTTGTTTTGGTCTAAATTGAGACAACTGGCTGAACAAAAGATAGTAGATAAGCACTGTTCATGACATGTAGATTAAGAAAACTTTCAAAATGTCTGTTAGCATCAGGTACCGGAGTAGGATTGTCAACAGTCTGTGTTAGCTCATATTACGGCATAACCACGTTGAACACCGGTTCTCGTTAGATCACCGAAGTTAAGAAACGTTAAGCCTGGTCAGTACCAAATGGATGAGGATTTAGAAATACCAGGCGTTGTATGTAGGAGGACGTCGACACCTTAATGTAAGAACTGCCAGCACCTAACATCGTCATCTCTCCTAACCGAGATATACATGCGACTGGGGACCGCTTGTGAATTTGATACTCTTATGAAACTTCCTCTTTCAAAGGAAGCCGGTTCAACCCGCCTAGGGTGGTTAATGCCGTTCCATGTATCGATGAAGAGACAGAAAGGACGAAAGAGTATAGCTCGCGAGAATTCTTCTGGAAAGACCGAGGAAACAAAGCATCAGAAAGATTTTCACTGGATATGTGCTGAGTACTGGAACTTTGAAGGGGCTTAATACCACCCAAATGCTAAAGAATACTAACGGTCGTTGCCGGAGAACGATCACTGATGAACGGCGGTTGTGATAACGCTAAATGATTTGCATTGGTTATTAAAGAGACGCAGAGGCTTGCAAATCATTGGGGAATCGTTGTCACACAAACTCCAAGGAATACTATGGATTATGATCAGTGATTGCTCATGGATAATGACTTGTGTGAAAACGTTTAGTGTATGAATAATAATTTGTTTATCATATATTATGTCATATATTTACAGACACAAACAAAAATAAATGTATGTAGATGATCTTAAACTTAGACAATTAAAAAAACATAAAGGGACCTAAAAATACTAATCGACACAACTAAGATCTTTAACCAGGAAATTATGAATGAAATTATGAATGAAATTATGAATAGAAAAGTGTGCACTAATTAGGAAAACTGGAAACAATGGAAAGCATAGACGTGTTTAATCGAGAGATGATGAGGCCACTTGTTTAACGCTATACCTATAAATAGCTGAGCATTATGAAAGCTGATAGCATGAAGTCAGCAGAAAAGAAAGAGATAAAAGAGAATACATGGGAAGAAAAAGAAAGATCTTTGAAACTTAATAAAATACTAGCGAAGTATCCCTAGTAAGATACTCTGGACTCTTTATGACATGGACAAAAAAAGATATCAGTTATCATGATAAAATCGATGCACAAAGCAGTACACTCGAAGGATTATACTGATCAACTATATGTAAAAAGAAACGAATCGGAAAGAGGACTTGTAAGTATTGAGCACTACGTGAATGCTGTGATAAAAGTATTAGAAAAATACGTAACACAAAATATAGTCTGCTTAACGGAAAACAAACAGATGAGAGAAGGAACATAAAACAGAAATAGCTACATGAATGCTTAATAATACTGTTCAGACTACATAGGTAATTTTACATGGCTATGAAAGGGACACTTAAACACAAGCACTGAATAGCTACTTACAGCTGCACAAAAGAACGCGTTGAAGACGAAAGTAAAAACAAGACACAGGAAAACAGTAAATGCAGATTCTTGTCCTCGGGTAGCCTTTGGGCCTTGATAAGCTGTGACTCGCTAGAACATGAAAAAAACCAAATAGATGAAGCTGTAGTCTACATCATGAGTGAATATAGCAAAATATCCCGTAAGCAATATAAAACAGACATGACTGGATTAGTAACAGTAAGAACTACTGCACTTTTAACATATAATTAAAAGTATAGGGAATAATAGGAGCCCGCATTGGAAAATGAAAAGCGTAAAATCCTATGAAACATGGAAATACAAATAGATAAACCTATCCAAACAAGGTAACTTGATGTGACAATAGTCATCAAGAAGCAAAAAAACTGCTACATCATAGATTTCGCCGCCACCGAATGAATTAGGCAGAAAAAAAATAGAAAGAAAATATCACGAAGGCAGAAAACCTTTAAAAAAAGTGTCGTGAAAATCAAAAAGGAGTGAAAGACCGGAGAGTGTGATCACTATCCAGACATCCACTAGATGGACACGGTGAATACTGGACTCCCGAAGAGACATATTGTCATTCAAATACCAGAATTAGCCAACGAATGTTATCAGCGAGTAATCAATGGTAAATGGCTGTTGCCATAATGCAAAATGTGTTGCAATGGCGATCATTTTCGTCTCAGTTTTCTTCTTAGCACTTCAAATAGCTTTTTTCTCTAACAATATCCGCTTTCGTTCTTCCTAACTTTATGTCTAAAAAATGACCATATGTCATTTCTCTTCGTTTTCATCATTTTTCCCGACACTCTACTCCTCACTTTTTTGCTGCTACTACTACTACTACTACTACTACTACTACTACTACTACTACTACTACTACTACTACTATTATTACAGAGTGAATAAGCGCGTATATAAAACAACGATTTTACAATTTTATTTAACGAGATTATTTGCTTAATCGTTTCAGAATGCACAAGCCCAACAAGAACAGAACACACAAATAACACAATCTGTAACCTAATTAAGATAAACGAGATATATACAACTTTAGTACTAATCTTTGTAAGACTTAGTATTTATAAAATACGTGAATTCTATGCATCTTCAGATAATTGAAAGAAAGCTAATGAAAAAGCAAAGACAAACAAAAAACTTTCCTGAAGAACAGCATATAGGTTATTATTTATCGTCTGCCTGTTTTCGATAAGTTGTTCTATTTTCATAACTCTATCGTAGAATATTTTATGTACTCCGCCAATCGTAATTTTATGGTTCAGCTTTAAACAATTGTTTACCTAATCGAGCGTCATTGCCTGATCGATAAACGATGTATGATTCTGCCGTCACGAAGGTGTTTTACGTCTTCTTCTTTCGCGATGTACCTGCTTTAATCTATCCTATTTCATCCTTGTTAGTTGTTCTCTCCGTTACATCTGGTTTATTCCTTGGATATTTCTTTCTTTCTTGTCCATTTATTTTTCCATATTTACATTGTGTCTTTGATTTTCTCTGTTTTTATTCTGTCCTTCTTCTATTTTTTGTTACTCGATTGGTCATTTTGTTTCTTCTATCCTATTTCATCACTTTCGTTTTTCAATCCTTCTCTCTTTTCTTTCTTTTTTTCTTGTTTTTTCTTTGTATCGAAGTGTATTCCTGTCTGTCCTTCATATATTCTCTGTTCCTTCTCTCAACCCTTTCTTTCTTTGATTATTTCATTGTTCTCTCCTTTACTGTCTTTATTCTATTGTTTTTCATTCTTGGTTATTTCTTACTCCCTTGCTCGCTTTGCTCTTTATTTTCCTTCAGTACCTTTTATCGTTCATTTGTTACTTAATGATTTCTGTCTATCTTTCTTTCTTGGTCCGCTTTGTTCCTTTTCATTCTCTCTTTCTTTTATTTCTTTTGTTGGTCTCATCCCTCTTGCCTTTCGTCTGGTTCTTTTCTTTCTTTCGTTTCCTTTCATTTTCTTTGTTCTTTATTAAGTTTTACAATTTTTATTCGTTTATTCTCTTTTTTCATTCTCTACTTTTTCTTTACATTTTGCTTCATATTTTCTTCTTTTATCGTCTCTTTTTTAATTCTTTACCCATTGATTACTTTTTATTGTTTTTGTCGCTAT
>OY744523.1:176972985-177212985 GCA_963556195.1 Sepiola atlantica | reverse complement strand
TGATGGTAACATAGAAGTTGTAAATGAAAATATTTTCATATATATATATATATATATATATATATATATATATATATATATATATATATATATATACAAAGATAAGACTCGTTACATTGTAATTCCCGAACATAACGGTTTTGCCTTACATGTATGCCCCTTTTACAAAGATTAAGATTAAGATATAACTCTACTAAATCATATGTTTAGATTACTCATTTCAATTTTGATCAAAGTCTATTACATAATTTTTATTCTAAAACTAAATGCATCTGAAGAAAAAAATTGTAAATTCAGGGAGTCAATTGGCTTTTAATGGATTAAACTTCGTACACATTTGAAATATTTTAATTTTTAAATGAAAACGTTAACCCCCTAAAACCTCAAACGAATATTCAAACGAAATGGAAGTTTGGAGAATATTTATAATTTGATGCTTAATACCTATTGTGAAAATTTCTCGCCAGCCTTCCACACCCTCTTTATTCCCTTGACATGAAACAAAATCAACTTAAATAGAGTCACATTGCACCTCACAGTTGTATTGACAAATTTCGAATGATCGTTTAATTAGTTTAGGAGTGAATCCTGTACATACATATATGTAAACATATGTAACTAAATAAATACAGGTGTCCATATATAAATAGTATAAAATATACTTATGGCAAGTACGCTATACAGAAAAGCTTGTGTTTATTCTAAATGGTAAATCATCAAGATAGATTGCGTAATTCTCATTTTGTCTCGTTTTTATGGTTAAGCAGAGCTCATTCTAGCTACCAACGAATCAAAGTTCTTGATTCTATTACGCCTAACATTCTGTAAAACAGCTTTTTGCGCCCTTTATTTTGAAGCGAATCAAACAAATAAAAAGTGACGATCCCATGATTTCATTTTCAGTCAAGTTATTTTATCTTAACTGTCGCTAATTTCATTTTTTATCAACTTTGCAAACTAATATATAAGAATTAAGATTTATATTATCATCACTATAGAGACTTTAGTTGTTTTAGATATACTAAAACATATTTTTCCACTTATCGATTCACTTTTTATTTTATTTATCTCTCTATATATATGCAATCATATATTGGTTTTATCATTTTTAATACAACAACAACAGCAACGAACAGTGTCGTTATTTTCGTGAATTTTAAAATAATCACCGATATTGAAAAGCGTCTCCCCCGTCCCTGCTTTTCGTACTGGAGTCAATCGGAAGTAATTCCTCTTTTGTTATTTTTAATACAACGACAACGAACAGTGTTGTTATTTTCGTGAATTCTAAAATTATCACCGATATTGGAAGGTGTCTCTTCAGCCCGTGCCTTTCTAACTGGAATCTGTGAAAAGGAATTCTTGTTTTTTTTAGTACAACGACAACAAGAGTAGTGTCGGTATTTTAGAGAATTTAAAAATTATAACCGATATCGGAAGGCATTTCGTTTACATAAGAAAGAGAAAGGAGGAAGGAATATTGAAAGTGGGAATTCAGAAGTCTATGACTAAACTCTAAACGTTAAACAAAAAAAGCAACCCAGTTCGGTTCAATTCCTGTAGAAGCACAAACACCCTCTGTGTAACTTTGAGCCCCAATGAACGAAACATAATTCTGCTCACGGCAGAATCTCACTCAATATTTATTTATAAATGAGAACCATTTACAAAATGTGGCACAAGGCCGAAAAGGGGAGGGGAAAGGTTCGGTCTAATTCTAACTTTATAACTTTCTACCCTAGCTAGTTTCATTTAGGACCATCAATTACCAAAATACCACATTTATACTGTATATCCTTCTCAATCACCAAAAGAAATCACTCCACGAATAACCTAGTTTAAACCCATATTTACAAATATGAAACGGGGGGGGGGGGGAATGATAAAACACTATGTACAAAACAATAAGTGAAAATATATACAATGAAAAAAAAATTAGTAAAAGGCAGAACTGTGGCAGATACGCTGATTTGCCAGTCGAAATCGAAACTCGAAAAAATGGTTTGATGCAGGCCCAACGCTTTATTCTAAACAACACCTTCGAAAATTTCGAAGGGTGACCTGCATCCTGACAAATCTAGCGCTCTGTCACCTAAGTGGGTACGGGCTGAGAACAAAAAATATAAAAAAAATAAAAGAGGCCATAATGAAATCATTCACGCACTAGCTAAGTTACTAAACTTAAAATAACTGAAAAAGGCCTTATCCTTAACTTATTTAAACAAAATCAATGTTCGTTTCTGTTACTCAATATCCTTGGCTTAAGGCAGGTCTAAATACCATTCTATTCTAGCTCCAGTCACTCTACACAGTTGTGCACCTGTCATCCGCAAAGCCAGCTGAATGAAGCCTCTTCCGGACTCAGAGTGCATTTCTTATCATCAGCCAAGTCAACGATGCCTCGTCGTTATCGAAGCACCTCGACTCAGGCGCCCAAGGCCAGATTGAGCGCAGCTCCCCCCTCGCTAAAGCGAGCGCATCAATCCTGTCATCTCGAACGGTCCCTCTCACCATAACCCGATATAATGCCTTTCGGGACAACAGCAGGGTATCAGAGAGGCTTTCTTTGACCCGTAAGAAGAACTTCAAAGCGTGTCTACATTCGCGATAAAAGGAGCACTCGCCTCGGTGCAACATTTGTGCCTTCCCCTCATCCAAGTGCGCACTTCATTCCAGAAGCCACCGTTTCCCTCAGTTTGTGAACTCATTCGATAAAATAGCCGAAGTGTATGACGTCGAATCTTGACCGCCCTCAGATGGATGGAGATAACAAATCTTGCGACGGACCATAGGGGGCTTATCAAGCCACAAAAACTTGAAAAGAGCCCGCTGCATCTCAAGCAGTGTATCCGACGGGAGTGGAAGTACTGATAGACGATATAGGATGATCGGATAAATGTGTGAGCAACACACATCCGCTCTCCCCTTTAATGAAAGTTGTCTACGGATCCACATACCAGCTGTGGCCCGAATCGCTTTCAATACTTCCGACCAATATTTCTCCAGCTGAAGATCGGGACCGAACCAGACGTCGAGTAGCTTGCAACGCCCGTCAGTCCAGCTAAAGGGTCCCTGCAGGGGTACATCCCTCCAGGCACCAATGCGCAAGCCAACAGACTTGTCACAGTTAATTTTGGCCCCTGTTATCGTTTCATACATTCTGATTTCTCTGTCGACGACACTAATCTCGGCACTGCTCGTTACAAGCACAGTCAAGTCATCGGCAAAGGTGCAGTACTTCAGCGTAGTGTAAGCTCCTGCCAAAGTAATTCCATTAAGGACCGGATTCACCCTTAGCCTGTAAATGAAGGGCTCCAACATAAGCACATAGAGCATCGGTGAAAGAAGACATCCCTAACGAAGAGATCTGGATAAACTGAAGGGCTTAGACCTCAGACCATTCACTTTAACCCGTACACCGGGGTTCGCATACAAGAGGCAAATCCAGGAGAGAAATTGTGGGGCAAATCCGACCGCAGGCAAAACAGCCTCCAAGTAACGATAGTCCACCCTATCGAATGCTTTGGACGGATCTAAATTGATCAGTGCGGCTTCTGTGTCAACTTTATCTATGATTGAGCGTATCGAATGCAGATTGTCCTGAATAGTCCGACCCTTGGCCAAAATCTTTAACTCAGCATTTACCATCGTTAAGGGCCAACAATTATTTAACCCATCTCCACCATTTTTGCTTTTGCGTAGCAATTTCACTATACCCATGGTCAAGTACTGGGGAATAGTCCCGTTCCTAAACCATGAGTTAAATAAAACTGTCAGCCAGGGAACAAAAATGTGCGACATCCTCAAATACACCTCGTAGGGCAAACCATAAATCCCAGGAGACTTGTTAAGGCCAACCCGCTTTAAGGTTTCCTGAACTTTTTCCTCTGTTATGCAACCTTCGCACCTAGCCGCTTCGGTCGCCTCAAGACGAGAAAAGTCAGCTAAATAGGGGTCAAATTGTGCTAAGGACAAACCGGGTTCCCTGGTAAAAAGATCCTGAAAATGAGAACGAAACGCCTCCAGAATACCTTCGTTTGTTGTCACGAGACGCTCATCCGGCAATGAGACACGTGCAATATGTCGATCAGATGCTTGTCGACGTTTCTCTGCGCGCAATTCAGCGGCAATGTTTGATGCTTACTTAGACATTCTCTTTAACCTAGCCTTAATTACTAAAGCTTGGTGCTCTTGTGTAGCCAAGGAGGCCAGCTTCGCCTTAACTATAATAACTTTATCACTATCCCCCGCCTCTACCGCCCGATCTAATTGTAGGGAAACGCGGGACTTACCTAACTAGCATGTGTGCATAGTTCAATGGGTCGGTCGTGGAAGTAAATGAATGAAGAAGAAAGAAACAAAAATGGCTGCCTTGTCTCTTTATATGCCTGCAATGTGACCACCTGATATGTAAATGAGATGCTCCTGGTTGGAGATAAAAGAGGGTTGATTTGTTGTTTTGGGACGTTCACTTTGAAGTTGGACTTCAAAGAGATAAGTGAGATAATCAGAAGTAGGAAGTTATAAGCTATCTCGGCGCTTGGTGTGTGGTGACTCGAAAGGCAGAAAATGGACAAATTCGATTTTCGCTTGATACCTGAGTTTGATGGATCTACCGCTGGACCGTCTGTTGTTGAATGGGTTGAAAAGGCTGAGAAGATCTGTACACTGTGCAGAATTAAAGAACCAGCCACAGTCATTCCTCTGAGGTTAATCGGAGGGGCCTATGCAGTCTACCAGCAACTCGGGGATGAACCAGGCTGGGATACAATCAAACTTGGCCTGTATACAGCATTTGGTACAGATCCGTTTGTTGCATGGCAACAGTTTACGAGCCGGCGACTTCAGGCCAAGGAAACGGTTGACGTGTACCTAGCTGACCTACGAAAGTTGTCGGTACAATTTGGTGGAGTCAGCGATAAGATATTAAGATGTGAATTTTTAGTAGGCTTACCTGAGGAGGTCAGCAGACTGTTGCGGACATCGTCACGAATTGATGAATTGACAACGGACGAGTTATTAGCCCGAGCTCGAAACATCTGCAAGGAACATGAGCCAATTGCAGCAGCAACTAGTATTCAACATGCAGCAGTCGAACCACATGGAGGCAAGGTAGATTCTCTCCCAGATAGTAATAAGCGTGTAGGCCCAGTGTGCTATAAATGTGGGGAAATCAATCATTTTGCTAAGGAGTGCCGAAGTGATAGGAGGTGTGTATATCCACGAGCACAGAGAACGGTACAGTGCTATCGCTGCAATAAGTTTGGGCACATATCTCGCAACTGTTCGGGAAACGAGGTTGGGGGCAAGGTACTATCGCCACCCTTGCCCCTTGTCAACCAATAAACACAGGATTACCGGTCATTGGCGTTAAAATCGATGATGTGAAGTGTTCAGCACTCATAGACACGGGGTGTTCCCGGTCTATAGTTAGTGCACATTACTGTCGGATGTGGCGGGAGAAACCAGTCGGTATTATGACAATCAATGGCTTATCCCGAGCATGTTGTGGTGAAGGGACAGTCACGATTTGTACTGAGAAGGGTGACACAGCCAAAGTTGATGTTCTGGTGATGCAAGAAAAACCCCTTGGCTATGACATGTTGCTTGGAATTGATGCGATACAAGCACTAGGAGGCGTCATAATCACAGCGACTGGAGGTGTAATGCTTGGAGAAGGGAAGGAAGTCTGTGCAGCCGTGTCTATTTAAGAAAAGGACTTCTGTGCTGCGTTTGACGACAACGAAAAGGCGTGGACTGCAAAGTGGAAATGGACTATGAGCCAGGCACCAGATCGACTGTGCAACACCATTCCAGAGTATGAAGTTTCTACAAAGAATAGGGCCGCATATGAAGAAGAACTTCAGATATGGATTGAAAACGGATGGTTAATACCGTACCCACAGGAACGTCTGGGACCACCCAAAGGATTAATTCCGCTCATGGCTGTTGAACAACCTACTAAAGACAAAATTCGACCCGTAATGGATTACCGAGAATTGAATCACCACGTTGATGCTTTCACTGGAAATGCAGATGTGTGCGCTGCTAGACTACGAGAGTGGCGTCAGAAAGGGAGTAATGTAGCACTGTTGGATTTGAAGAGAGCCTACCTGCAGATACGTGTCCATGAGTCATTATGGCCATTTCAGATGGTGATAATCAAGGGAAAACGATATTGTTTGACACGTTTAGGTTTTGGCCTGAATGTAGCACCCTTAATAATGACAGCTATTATTAAAACTGTTTTGATGCAGGATGAGACCACAGCAAAAGCTGCTTCAGCTTATATTGATGACATTTACATTGATGAGGATATAATGTCTGCAGATGTGGTTCGAACAAAACTGGAATCGTTTGGGTTAATAAGCAAAGACCCTAAGCGCCTAAAGGATGGGGCGCCCGTGTTAGGGCTAGAGGTCTATGAGAAGGGCAATACTTTGCGATGGAAGCGAGGGAGCGCAATTCCAGAGTTACCCAGTGTATTGACAAGACGCATTGTGTTTTCTATTTGCGGTAAATTAGTAGGACATCTACCTGTTTGTGGATGGCTCCGATCGGCAACAGGAGTGTTAAAACGACGAGTAACTGCAGTAACCACAGGATGGGATGACATGGTGGATGATAATGCTCTCCGGCAAATGATGGCTGAAACGTTGTCCAGAGTACATAGGAACGATCCTGCCCAGGGTGAGTGGCAAGTATCTGGAAACGAAGTGAATGCATGGGTTGACGCAAGTTCACTGGCTACAGGTGTCGTGTTGGAACAATTAGGAGCTGTCGTGGAAGATGCGTGCTGGCTTCGTCCGAAAAATGATGCCCAGCATATAAATTTGGCAGAACTCGATGCCACGTTAAAAGGGCTTAATCTTGCATTGCAATGGCAGGTCAAGGTTGTGCATCTTCATACTGACTCATTGTGTGTTTACCACTGGTTGACCGACACCTTAACTGGGAAGGCCCGGGTTAAGACTAGAGCGGCAAGTGAGATGTTAGTACGTAGGAGACTGGAAATAATAAAGCGTCTAGTTGACGAATACAGCTTGCAGGTGGACATCACTTTAGTTTTGTCAATGCAGAATTTGGCTGATAGCCTGACGAGAGTACCAAAGAGGTGGATTGATGTAATGAGGCAGGGATCTGATCCTCCACAACAGACATGCGCGACCGTAACAGATCAATTGACACCTGACCAGATCCGTACGATACATCAGCAGAGTGGACATCCCGGAATTCGGAGGACAACATATTTTGTCCGAAGAGTGTGTCCTTCAACTACAAGAGCATAAATCAAGGCAGCTATACGCTCGTGTGAAGAGTGTCAGCGAATTGATCCGGCACCATCCCAATGGCAAAAAGGAAAGCTTGAGGTGGAGGACAACTGGTATCGAGTAGGAATGGACATAACGCATTATGAGGGCAAGCACTTTTTGACCATGACAGATTGTGGACCGACACGTTTCACAATATGGCGCCTGTTGACACAACAGGATGCATTTAGCATTATACGACAGTTGAGAGCTGTCTTTTTTGAACGTGGTGCCCCGCTTGAAATTCTGACTGATAACGCCACTACATTTCGATGTCAAGAATTTCAGAAATTCACGCAGGAATGGGGGATTAGAATGCGTTACCGATGCGCATATTTTCCCGAAGGTAACGGTATAGCGGAGCGGTGTCACCGCACCATTAAAAGAATTGCGGCCAGGACACAGTGTTCTATTCCAGAAGCGGTGTACTGGTATAATATGACACCAAAGGACGATGCAACACCAGAAACTGCCCCAGCTAATGGGATTTACCGCTATGAACAGCGTATAAAAGGTATTGATGTCACGCCATCAGAGGTTGGCGTTGTCAATACACCATATCAAGTGGGAGACAGTGTTTGAGTGAAACCCCCAAATGCTAGGTGCACTGAAAAATTTTGCAGAGGAAAAATAGATAAAATCATAAGTCCTCAGACCATGGTGATTGATGGTGTACCACGGCATGTAAAAGATATCCGCCCCTGTTATACCTCTCCTGATTCTGAGGATAACGAGGAAGATCACATACAGTTCAGGGATGATCCTGACTTCCTACTACCCCTACCGGTGAGCGTAGAAACACTACCTACAGAACCAGATGAGGGAATGATGGAACATACTGAGGAAGATGGGACCGAGGAAGTGATGCCTCCGGTTCTTCGAAGGAGTACCCGACAAAGACGGATACTGCCCCCATGCCCTGATTGTGAAACACCGCATAGGGAACCACGAGAGGAGATAATGGAACAGATTGGTGGCAATAACGGTGGTAATGAGGAAGATGGCAACGAGGAAGATCACATACAGTTCAGGGATGATCCTGACTGCCTACTACCCCTACCGGTGAGCGTAGAAACACTACCTACAGAACCAGATGAGGGAATGATGGAACATACTGAGGAAGATGGGACCGAGGAAGTGATGCCTCCGGTTCTTCGAAGGAGTACCCGACAAAGACGGATACTGCCCCCATGCCCTGATTGTGAAACACCGCATAGGGAACCACGAGAGGAGATAATGGAACAGATTGGTGGCAATAACGGTGGTAATGAGGAAGATGGCAATGAGGAAGTGCTGCCCCAGATTCTTCGAAGAAGTACTCGACAACGACGGCCACCCCCTGCCCTGTGTGTGATCATGAGATCAGGGGGGAGTGTAGGGAAACGCGGGACTTACCTAACTAGCATGTGTGCATAGTTCAATGGGTCGGTCGTGGAAGTAAATGAATGAAGAAGAAAGAAACAAAAATGGCTGCCTTGTCTCTTTATATGCCTGCAATGTGACCACCTGATATGTAAATGAGATGCTCCTGGTTGGAGATAAAAGAGGGTTGATCTGTTGTTTTGGGACGTTCACTTTGAAGTTGGATTTCAAAGAGATAAGTGAGATAATCAGAAGTAGGAAGTTATACTAATCTAGATTATATTGCCTCTTTAGCTGCTCTAATAGTTAGATTGAATCGTCGGCTAAAATAAGCAGTAAAAGACCTAATCAATTTCTTAAAGTGAACCCACTTCCTATTCTCAATTACCACCCTCGCCAGTTCCCGCTGTAGGGTTAGTAATAGCTTTTCCTGGTAGCCCTTCACATCGAACCACGAAGTGTTGAGCCTCCAGTACCCAGCTAATCTAGGCCTAGGTCTATCTAAGTTTACACGAACCCGAACAAGTCTATGATCCGAGTAAACTATATTATGAAAACATGGACATTCTTATAATTCTACGTCGACTCTCCTAATTATGAACCGGTCAATATAACTCGAAAGTTTTACTGAACCGGAGCCGCGACTAGATGTCCAAGTCCATACTCTATCACGGGGCTTCTCATTCCGGAATTTATCGATAAGATCAAACTTATCGAGAACGTCCAGAAATGCCACAGCATCCCGTTTTTTGGTTAGTTCCCCTAGTCCAATTACGATCTATCTCAGGATCCAGGACCGAGTTCCAGTCTCATACTAAGATGACCGCCCGATTTGTATTCATGAACTAATCCGTTGAAAGAAAGAGCGGCGCTCAACATGGATATTGGGCGCATAAACCCCAATGAGTCGAAATGAATTATCTTTTATAGTAATATGCAAAACGCACAGCCTTCCTTCCGGATCCATGAAACAAGGGTCACACGACACCTCTAAAGACTTACTTACTAGCCAAGAAACACGCCTTGAGTGAGCATCAAAGTACGCTGAATAGACATGAAAACTCGTAGCCAGCGCACCCAAATGGTCACCTGGAATTAAGCGGGTTTCCTGAATACAACATTTATTTACTCCAAGGTGCTGAAGGTCTGTAGCAACTCGAAATTTACGAGAGTCAGCCCTCAGCCCACGGACATTTACACTAGCTAGAAAGAGAGCCATTGAGAGTATCTTAGGGTTGGGTTTCAGAAACAAACATCGATGGGGTCAGGATCCCGACGGCTCTCCCAAAAGACTGTTTAGCCATCTGAGTAGTGAGTTGACCGTCCTGGGAGATGTCGCCCACATCCCCGGGATATCTTAATTTAGCTATTCTGTAAAGGGATGGGTGCAATCGAACGGGGACCCTCCAAACACAATCTCCGCTTAGAATTTTCAGCTCGTTATCTTTTAAGATAGCCATAGGCGGCGATATCTCGAAACTTTCGTTTGCCTCTACAATCATTTGCCATAGTCCTTTAGCTTCCCCTCGCTTCTTTATCACAGTAAGAATTCTTTTATCCTCGGGGAAGCTGAGGGGATCTTCTACAGATTTATTGTTTACTTTTTCAAAAGCAAGTAGAACTTTTAAATCGAACATCTTGCGCTGTTTAGCTGTGCCCTCTTACATCGCACGTATTACGCAAATGTCTTTTCCGGGCAGAAATGCTGTTTTTTCTTCATTTCTTTTTTTAATGACGGGCTTTTTTGCCTTTTTTGGCTTTGAGATAGCGGGGGACGTGGAGGTGGCATATCTTCTTTCATTGGGGAGTAGGAAGGAGTAGTGTTGCGGTTTTGTAGAAAGGGTGAGGCAGAAGGGAGCTGTTTTACAGGGGATGGAGGGGGTACTTTTGGGGGTGGTTTGGGGGAGACGAAAGGTGAAGGTTTAGGAGAGGGAGCTGAATGACTTTTCTTAATGGGGCTTAACGGGATCAGTTTGTACTCTCTTTCTTTCAATGGAGCAGTAATCGGTGGGGGCATTGGTTTTGGGGGTGAACGAGACTTAGAAAGTGTAGCGGTTGTTTTTGCTTTGGGGGAGGGTTGAGGGCTTACAATTAGGGAAGGGGATTTTACGGGTGACTGTGGGTGTCGGCATTGTTTCGGTTTTACTAGTCTTTCCATATCTAATTTCTTTTTCAAGTCGCGAACTTCGATATATTTATCCTTTCCTGGATCCTTTGTGAGCATCTCGTCTTCCCTCATCTGGTCCAGGGTTTGCCGACCGGGCGTTTTTTCCCCTGGACCAATACCCATTCGTTTTTCTCTCTTTCGTCAAGTTTAGAAAGATCCGGGAATACAGGGTGGTCTTCTGTTGTTGACTTCGGTGGGGGGGGATCTTAATGGCATCCCCACTCTTTGGGTCAGAGGAACCCCTAAATGTTGGCCCACTCTGGTTTTTGTTACTGTTGGTTTTCTTTGGGGGCATTCGATCGTGAGGTGACCAATCTCTTCACATGCCCAACAAACAGGCTTTCTTCCCGCCACAATTATAGGAATCTTTTCTTCACCTATTCGTATGTAATACGGTATGCTGTCAAATGCAGCTTTGTCTAGCAGAATCTCGAAATTCCATACACCTGAGTGCTCATCCCAGGTTACTGCCTTTATGTCGCCGTATTTAAGCAGGAATGCACATAAGTGCTCCCCGTCCACGTGAAACGGTACGTTAAATATCGATATGGCTGTGCGCCTTTTCCCCATGTATTCCATCCTGAGAATGAAGCCTTGGGTGATGATTTCTGTCTGTGCTAGTTGAATACAAGTTTCCTCGTTTGGGAAGAGGGTATTCCAAGTGTTGTATCCCTTACAACGGATAATTCGTTGAGGTCGGTAGCCTGCACTTGCCAGAAGTTTGCAAATTAATTCCAGTGTCGCTCTTATAACTTTTTTAGACTTTCTGTCTACACAAAACATGACAATACCTTTTTTCCTAATTTCCTCTAATTTGGGAATATCGATCAATAAGCCAGATTCCGTAACTAAATGTAGGCACTTTTTCGCGTTTTCGACAAATTCTAAAACATCAATAACAATTTTCGGAGGCTGGCTCCAGTTTGAACTTTCGGGAGTAGCTTCGGCTGGCCCCTTCCGCTCCTCGGTAAAATCCTTGTCGCCATAATCGTTATCAAACTGATAACAGAAAAAAAAGAAACAAAAAAATAATAATAATGCAACTCCACGAAAAAAGTTCCAATAACAACAACAGCAATAACGGTAAAAAAAAATAACAGCAACAAAGGTAACAAGTCCAATCTGGCAACAAGAAATAAGGTAACGAAGAAAAATACAAACGCTCTCGAAGAAATTCAGCACAAAACACTAGAAAACCTTTCTCCACACTGACTTCACCTTCTCCTGATTTTCTTCTCTTTTTATTAGCAGATTTTCCATCAGTTGATTCCGCTTAACCAATCAGAAAAAAACATAATCCGCTGGCTGACTATTTGTCGTTAAGCGAAACCACGTTTTATTGTGCAGAAACCAGTAGATTTGTTACTTCGAAGTTGCGAGTTCAATCCTCACTAGAAAACTAGTAAGCCAAAAGTTGATTACTCTCGAGCATGTTAAACTAGACTGTCAAAAAGCTCTAATGCAAAGTTCCGAACACGGTCGTAGAACATTCTTGACTTGTCTTCTATCTGTGCCGCTTCTAGGTACATATAGATCTTAATTTCCCTTAATTACGTTACAGTTTCCGTTGGCCGAGTGGACTGTGCAACTGCTTGCAGATTCTAGGCTGACTCTTTGAACCGGGTTCGCGCCTTCTGACCGTCTGAAATTGTTACTTTCCTACACTGATGAGAGCAATAAGCTTGAAACCCTAGCGTCTGTAGATATTAATAATTCAATATTTATTCCTAAATATATATATATATATATATATATATATATATATATATATATATATATATATATAATTAGCGGGGGCGTAGAAATACCTAGTATAGTACCCAGGCGAGATGGTACCCTACTCGGCGAGATGGATACGTACATTCTTTTTAGATTACCCATTTAGGAGACGGAAACTGTTATAAAACCTGAGTTCTACATCGTCTCCCAGTTATCTTGCTTCCGCTTGTCACCGAAACGAGGCTTTGTAGAAGGAGAGCGTGCTCTGCGTGTCGTACAAGCAAGCAGCATGGCTTTTTATATGTACTTACACTACAAGACCTACAGCAATAAAGACTTGTAAAAATAAGTCGGGCCTGTTGAACCATCTGCGCGACCACCATCGGTCATTTCAATTTTGTAGCGAGGGCCTTCTTCTATAAAACGTGCATCATATATATGCAAACCTAAATGGTACTACATACAGATACACAATATTTCTACATAGATAACGTAATTTTCGAATATTGCTACATAAGACGATAACACCTACTATTTGGTGCAGACAGCCAATAATGACTAATATTGCTACATTAAAGTCATCATACCTTATATTACTACACACATATATTCATACATAGTATTGCTATATATAGACCAAATTGTATAACATTTGTTACGCATATACAATAGAATAAAATATTATTTGATACAGATCATAATATCTCATGTTGATAAATTAAATAATTTCTGTGTTGTGCCAGACAATGTAGGTTAATTAAATATCAGTTATTATTGGGACTTCTATGGTGACTCGAAAGCGAGTAGTACTAACACCGATACACAATAATAAAAAATAAACTGTTCAGGGAATTAAGGTTGACAGTTAGCAGATCAGTTTTGTTCGAGATATGCACATTTCCTACCCTTGGGTCAGTACACGCCCCAGCGCATGTAACTTTTATTGGCATAGAAGCCATCTTATATGTTCCGTCTCTGTTTCGTTGTTGAAATGTAAATTTGTACTCTTGATATTTACACCGCGCAGATACAAGTAACTGCGCAGATACAAGTCATTCTAGGCGTCTGGCAACAGGAAAAGAAAAAGCATTTAAATGATTCTACTTCATGGATATCGACATTTGACAGTGACACCGTTTTATAAGAATTGATTACGATTACACTACAGCAGTTAGAGCGGATCTGCAGTTCAATAAATTCCATGCAGATTTCTAAATTTAGAGAATATATAAATATCTACATTTATTGATTTATACTCTTTCTATACTCTTTCTTTATATGTATAGATACATATATATATATATACATATATATATATATATATACATATATATATGCCTGTGTGTGTTAAATATATGTATATATATATTACTATTTCATGTATATACACATATAATATAATAGTATGAAACAACATAATATATTATGTATATATACTACTTAATATATGTATTACTTAAAACTCAGTTACATCTGCTGTGAAGATTTTATTTGATCATCAAGGCCACCAATTACAAAATACTAACTGAGAGTTGTTAGGAGAAAAATAAAATGCTTAGAAAAATAAAGCAATAATAATTACAACACAATAATAATAATAATAATAATAATAATAATAATAATAATAATAATAATAATAATAATAATAATAATACCTATATGAGTTATACCACAATAAGAAGATTTCAAACTAGTTTGGGACATGCGCATGCAGACTTATAAGGTTCTTGAACATTCCAAACCCGACTTAATCTTTCTAAACAAAAACAAGAGAACTTGCTTAATCATTGACATAGACTGCCTCCTCGATACCAGAGTGCAGGAGAAACAACATGAAACAAATATCAAAATCTAAAATGGGAATTAGTTTGACTATTGAAATGTAAATAAGTTAAAGGGATTCTCGTTTTAAGATGAACGCATGGAACCATTAATGGTAATTGGAACGTATGGAACCATTAATCGTTCAAACAGATAGACAACAATCTTCCTCAGATTTACAGTATTCTTCACCTCAATTAGATAACGATGTGGTATCGTAACAGTCTCTTACTATTGATTTCTCGCTGGTAAGGACCATTGGTCTTCTCTAGGATTTGGGTGTCAATAATCCTCCCCAAGGTCCCAGCCTTGTCCGCACTTTTCCAGTGGAGGTCTGGTTTGTGCTGTCCCTACTCGGTCTTCTCATCCTCCTCGACTCTCTACAGATATTTTGTCTGGTGTCAGCCTAGGCCGGCACCATTTAAAATTATTATTATTATTATTTCTGCTCATTATTTATATTCAGTGATTGCTCACAGACAACAAACACCGGTGTTCCCTGGGGTCTGAATGACAACACGCCTCCACAAATTTCCAGTACTCTTTACCTCTTCTCGATCACCACCGCAAATGCCATTGCTGTATCACAACAGTCGCCCACGATTGATTTCTTGCTGGCAACGACCATTGATCTCCACTGAGATTTTGGTGGTAATAAGCCTCCCCAAGGTCTCATCACTCTACGCACTCTCCTAGTGGAGGTTTGGTTAGTTCTGTCCCATCTCGCATTTTCCCATCCTCCTTGACCCGCTACGACTATTTTGTGTGGTGTCAGTCGAAACCGGCACCACTATATTTTTAGAGGGGCAGCTTATGCTATTTCTTGCAGTTTCTTTTCCTTGGGTTGTGCTCTGGTGTTCTTCCTGTGGTTATATTTTCTTCCCTTTTTAACTTCTATGTTACTGGTTATCATTCGTAGCTTTAGCAAGTTGGTTTCCACATTCGAAGATTTTCCTTTATATTGCAGCTGTTTTCATGATTATCGTTCTTTGTATTGTCTCAGTGATTCCTTTGATTCCAGTTTCTCCCAGTCTTTTCTCCAGTTTTCTTGTGACTGTTCCTAGTGCTCCAACGATTATTAGTATCATATTGACTTTCTTCATGCTCCTTATAATTTTCAGTTCTTAGGCAAGTTCCCTGTATTTGCTTTGTGGTCCAACTCCTATATCTTTACTCTGTAGTCTGCTGAAAGAGCAACATATACTATCTGGCAGGATTTTTCCTTCTTGTCGATTATTATGACATCCCGTCTGCTTGATTGTATAGGTATATATCCGTTTGAACATCCATGCCTGAGAGGATTTTGTGTTTTTTCGTTTACCAGTAGTGTCTCTGGCTTATGTTTGTACCATTTTTCTGTGTGTTCAAAATGCAATCGTTTGCATTGTTCCTAGTGTACTTCTTTCCCCTACACATTCATGTCTGTTCTTGTATTCCTTTTGGACTAGTTTGCGGCATGCACTTATTGCATGATTTACTGTTTTGTCTCTTTTTCCACACAATCTGCATTTAATGTTTTCCTGGGTTTTATCTATTTTGGCGTTAATGTAGTTTGTTCTAATCGCATTGTTCTGTGCAGCCGTCAATTATTATTATTATTATTATTATTATTATTATTATTATTATTATTATTATTATTATTATTATTATTATTATTGACTTGAAGTTCTGACACAGTCGTTTCCAATGGTGTGTCGATGATGCAGAACTTTCGCCGCAGTTATTCAGATATTACAGTACTCTCCTTTCTATTCCTTTATTACTGACTTCCATTTTGTATGCGTAAACTAGCCGTTTGCAAATATATTTCAAATAATTTGAACATTAAAATAATGTATTCAGTAACTGCGTATTTTTGCTTACTACTGCGGAAACGATACATTACCTGGTGTCTACAAAACCACCATTATTAGAACCTATCACACAACTCCATTTCTTTTTACTAATATCTCTACTATATAAATATTTTCTTTAAACTTCAACAGAAAAACAACTCGATATAAACTCAATTCGATTTAAATAGTAAATAAAGTCATGAAGTTTAAATTCCATTGGACTTATCGCATTCACTTATGCAGTAATACCGTTGGGAACAGCAATTTTCCTACTAATGATGGAAATTAGCAACTTGTGTTCACAAAATCGCATAAAACATATTTATAATGCGTATGAAATAACAGAATCAATATTTATACTGGTAGGAGTAGTACAAACTGCAAGGTATACTCTTATACCCTCTATAGTATAGAGGAATTCACGTTCATATCACACCTCTCTTTTGTTCTTTTTCTCTGTTTTTCATATACACAGTATAAAGGAGGCAACCCGTCGACCACGCATTCTTTCAATTTTTTAAAAAAACACTTCATACAAAGGGAGTTGCACTGACTACTTTGCCGACTACCTATATCTCTTTCTAATCTGTTCGCTTTCGTACTATGAAAAGGGAACACACTTATCCCAATACATCCTTGCATCTCTCTTTTTCTTATAGACATTATGGAGGTGTGGAACATTGGTATCATTGCTTTCTCCCTATCTTTCTCACAGCTTACTAGATAAAGATACTACTGATGAAGATCTCTTTCTTTCTCGTCTTCTTTTTTGTTATCTCCTTTTTCCTAATTCTAATACATTCGACATAGACCGACATTCAGACAAGTACTGTTCCATACCACAAAAATACACAATTTTCATACTATACAATGCTAGAAAAATGCCCCTTTTATAAACAAAATCAATTAAAATATGTAATATTTTAAAATATAAATACGTAAAGGAAAGAAAATGGCCGTTAGCAAAATGTAACCGAAACTGATATTAATTAAGAGAAGACACATTTTCATCTTTTTCACTGTTTTCTTTTTTTTTATTATTCTCTTGAATTTTGTCGATACAAAAATTTCCAACAATGTTGGCGAAATCTAAGAAGTGCTTTTGGATTCTATCTACTTCTTTATTTTCTACGTTATCGATCGCTGATTGGTCGATAATTTTTCTTTATGGCATACAAATGCTTGTTAGGTCATTATTTGTCTGAACAACATGTATTTTTAATATATGAATAATTTATTGTCTAACTTAATACGGGAATAGTTTAGCATACGAAGAATTGTATCTGTTTCCTAGTTTATTGAGACTTCATTTGATTCCACATAATAAGAGAAACAGAAAAAACCTGTGGTGTATATCATAGTATTTCTAGCTGAATTGTTTCTTGTGTTCTTTCATATTTCATGTTATTTGATCCATATTTTGTGTTAACATAGTCTAACTTTTAAAAAATAAATGTTTTGTAAAATTATGTTTGCTGATCGTCATCCCATTCTGCATCGGTTAAAGTGCATATCAGCTGCACTACTCTGACACATTTTGGTTAATAAATTGTGCACTTGTTTTCTTAAAAACACATAAGTCAAAACATATTAATTTTAGGAAGCGAATATTAATTAACGCTAAATATCGCTTTATCAAATAATTGCTGACATTTTTAAAAACTAAAAACATCTCAGCGCTAAAATATTGTATTGACTTGGGTGTAAATCAATTGCTTACCTTATATTTGATTTTATACATTATACATTTTAATAAATATGAATAAATGAAAAATAAATTCACGCGGCCCGTGTCTTTTTGCAGTGACAATAAGATCGTAGAATTACAACACTGGGCTAAAGTCTCCTTGGACTTCTATCCGACGTTTATACACACGGCCGCCGAGACAGCTATACTACGGAGAGAGAAATATTCCCATTATTCATTTAACGAATACAGTAAGTTTCCATGAAGTATTTGTCCGAGTTTAGGAGAGGGAACTTTGAAATATTGCTTTACCTATATTTCCCTTACAAAGTATATATATATACACACACACACACATATATATATATATATATATATTAGATATTTTAAATGTGAAATGATATATATAATTATTTCCACACCCAGACAACGCCGCAGCCCATAACCTATGAAAGAAACACACTGGAAGTCCTAGATTCTAGTTTCGTCCTCCTTTGGGATCATCAGTAAAACACATCTGAACTTAGGATTCGAAACCCGAGTCACTTGCATGCCAAGCGAGTACTTGTGAGACATCGGCCTCGGTTCTATATAGGTGGATGACTATACCCCTTGTTGAGAAAGGTAGGTAGTTCCACAGTCGGCCTTCGCTGCGGTTTGTTTTATCTATGTAAATTAATAGACATTTTTGTATGTGGCGAAGTAGCTCAGTGGCAGAGTACTCGCTTGGCATGCAAGTGACTCGTGTTTCAAATCCTGAGTTCAGATGTGTTCTACTGATGAACCCAAAAGAAAGGGAAACTCGAATCTAAGACTTCCGGCTTGTTCCTTTCATAGAAATTGTGGAAATAATTATATATATATATATATATATATATAAAGATAGATGAACGAAGAGTGATAAACATGCACGAATGTCCAAATTTATTTCAATCTTCGATAATTCAATGCCAGATATATTCTGTAATAAAATTATGTTATTATTCTTTCCTTAAGCCAAGGCTTTTCAAAGATCGAAATCTTATCATCAGAGAAAATGACGGGTGAAAAAAAGTTCGTGTAAAAAGATATGCGGTTTGTCCAGGTGGTAATTGTCCGCCGATAAGGTGTCCAATGGAAGGACATTTTGATGGAGAAGAAAAAGTTTCGTGGAGGCAGCATAGGAAGGCGTTCAAAATAAGGTAAATCTAATAGTGAAAGTTGAGTTCAAGTTGTAGATGGAGCGCACTTAAACGGAATTAATATGAAGAAATCGGGCCATTTTAAAAACAAAACTTCCTCAGCCAGGAAATGAGTAGTAGACGAATGACATTAGCAATGGAGAATTGAAGTAGTTCTGAGAAAAGAAGCCCTAAGTTAAAAGCAAGGTCAAATTAGGAGGTGGGAAGGAAAAAAGGGAAGGTGAGGCAAATAGTGGGAGGGTTAGTTGAAATAGCCATGACTGCTGATGGAAGGGAGTAGAGGAGGGGTTCTAGTGATGAGGTTATTTTTGGTATACGCTAGATCCGATGCCAGTAGAAATTGGCCGTGGTTGAGAATTTAGGTCAAATTAGGTCAATTGAGTGTATTTATTATTTGAAAAAGAAGAGAGGGGGGCCGTGATTAAAAACGGGTTTAGAGCGAAAGACAAACATAATTTCGAAATTAAAAAGTTTCCGATGGGGAAAAATGGGGCTCCAAAGTATCGGAATCTGTAGTTTAAATGTTGAAAATGTGCTAAGCCGGGCAGAGATATAGTGTTATATATTTAAAAAATTTAAAAGTACTGCAGATTCTAAAAGGGATTCCCAGTTGGTTAAGAATATAATTAAATAAGAGCAACCCAAAAGACAAGTTGAAAATTTAAATGAAATAAATCAGATAAAAAAATAAATAAGTAAGATAAGCTCAATGCATAGTTAGACATTAAGCCTGTCCCACTTAATCAAATTAAAGATTAGAATTTAGGGGTGGGGATAAATTTGGGGAAAATTAGACCGCTTGTAACAATTGATATCTGTTATGAGTATTCTAGGGTAGGGTTGAGTTGAATCATGTAAAATGTTAGTTTATCACTAGTGCGTTAAGGTTATGAATAGCTTACTAGGGGAAGCAAATGGATCAATTGAAGGAGTAACTTAGGAGCGTAGTTAAAGGTGAAATAAATGAAAAACTACGATAAAGATATAGTCGGTGGATAGGAGCATATACAGGGTCGGTGTAGTGGATACAAGGGAGATAAAAATAAAAAGAATGAAAGGAATGGAAGAGTGTATGCGAAGGTTGGCAAAAAGAAGAAAAAAAGAAAATGAAAGGAAAAAGGAATTATAGTGTAGAGTAGGAATAATGGTATTGAAGATAGGGCGGTTGAGGGAGTAATGTTAGTTTTCCAAAAAAACAATAAGTGCTATGGGTTAATATAGTTATTAGGTGTACTAGGAAGGATATGTTATGTATTTGGGATAGTTATTTGTAAGGTTGGAGGAGTTAAGAATAAAAGATTAACAAATTAACAAATTATAGTATTTAAAAATTAGTCTGATACTAGAAAAGGGGGTTGTTGGTTGGGAGGAGGGGTGTCAGGGGTAGTAATGAAATTAATGTATTTAAATTTTCGTTTGTGCCTCCAATTTCAGATGAGCTCATTTTTAGAGTTAATAATGTTTAAGCTTTTAGGTGCTGTGGCTATCATAAATGTTCCTAGTGTACATAGTTGGCAGAAAGTGGATGCTGGAGTGTAAGAATTACATGTTTTTAATATAGTCGAACGTAGGGAGTAGGGTGTGTTATGTTAAAGTCTTATTTATTAGATTGGATAGATAGGTGCTAGTGGCATTGTTATTATTGTGTTTAAAAGGGTAGATATAGTTTGCGATTGGGGTCTTAATGGGGAAGGCGCTTGTCCCAATATAGTGTGTATTTTGTATGGGGTTGTTGCTGTAGTATTTCTGTTATTTATAGTATCGGGGATGTTTTCGGTTTGTATGCTCAAATTCTGGGCCAAATTTAAGTCGGGATTGTTATTTGGAGAAGATGAGCTATATGGAGGGGTGAGGTCAGAACTATTATTAGTTAGTGGGGGTTGTTAGTTAGTGTGAGAGGTGTTATTTAGGGTTCCGTTTGCTACAGGGAGTTGTAGATGGGGAGCGTTATATGGTGACTGGGGAATTTATGTGTTGGAATTGGTTGGCACCATGGTGTTTTGGGGGAATTGTTTGACAGTACAGGCATAGATAACGTTACTTTGTATCCAATTACCATTTGATGGGCATTCTCTAGATTATGTCAGTTACAGTTATTAGTCGTTGGGCAGATTTAATTTTTTTGCTATTAGATGTTTTGATGGTTTGTGCTATATTGGGCATTGTGGAGTAGGAAATTTTAATAGAATTTTTATTTAAAATAGTGCTGTATTTATGCGGGTGTTTGAATGAGTTATCTAAAATTTTGAAGAATTCCTTAGCTATATTTGTTTTCACATTGTAGTTATAAGTGGGTTAAACCAGATATAATCATTTCTTCTAATTTTTTTATTTTTACTGTTTTCTTGAAAGTTAGCTGGTTTGTCAATATTTATAGTTCTTGTGGGTCTATTTATATATGTCTTGGGTTTCTTGGGTAGTGTGGTGTTAGCTCGCTGTTTATCCTGTGTTGCTATTTTGTGTGTGATTACATTTAAAGGTTTGTTTTTCTGGATAGAGGGATTATTTTCATATTCAATATCATCAGTGTATCCCGAATTAAAAAGTGTGTTATTATAGAAGTTGTAATTTTGTTCGGAGATGGATCTATTGGCGGATAATTTTGAGATTCTATTGGAAACTGACGGGACTATTGAATTAATGATGGATTTTGGGTGGTTAGATAGCTTATGTACGTAGAAGAGGGTTAGATTTGGTTTGTGGAAGGGGCTAAAGGATTCGGAGTTGAGGTCTAGTGCTAGGTCAAGGAAGTTAGATATTCTTTTCCCGAGTTCTATAGTTATAGTTAATCCGAAGTTTTTAAAAACATTGTGTAGGTTTTTAATAGTGTTGTTGTATTGTCTAGATCTCTCCCTAGAAACAAAAAGTGCATCGTCCCTGTATAGCCCACCGTTAAAATGTCCGAATTTAAACTTCAATTCTCTCAATAAATATAAACCTACAAGGTCAGTAACCTGAGCAGAGTCCGAAGATCTCATAGTTATATCGAAATTATTGGGGGTATCCTTCCTGGTCCAAAGTTTGTTATCAAATTCTAATAGGGATCTTCTGGCCAAGATTATAAGTTTGATCTCTAAGTCAGTGATATCCGAGTTATTCTTAGCGAATATTAAGGTTTTGTTTAGTAGGATAGGGGAAATGGACTGATAATAATTGTTAATGTTGAAGGTGATAACATTTAGATAACATAAGTTAGAGTTAGATTTATCGCTGAGGTTAAGAAACCAATTGGTGACTTCATCTGAGGATTGCCATAGGGTGTATGCAGTTTTTTCGTTTAAGATAGGAATGATTCTATCTAAACATTTTTTGCTTATAATGCCGAGGTCAGATTTGGATGGGCAGATTAGTCTAATGGATGGGTTTTCGTAAAAAGATTTTTTGTGGTCTTTTAAGGTACATCTGGGTGTAGCAGGGGTAACTATTTCTGTGAAATAAAGGATATTTAAAGAAGTTAATAGAGATTTAGCATCATTGTGTATGCTATTCAAGATGTTACTAGAAGTAGTTTTATAGGATTTGTTCAATTCTTTATAGATTAAACTTTTGTAAGTCAGAATATTTAAATTTGTAAAAATGTATTCTATATATATATATATATATATATATATATATATATATATATATATAATAAATTAACAAAAAGGTACTCGCATGCTGACAATATACAATATGAACATATAAAGTAATTTTACATATTTCATCAGATAGATCCCAAATTATTCTTGTAAATTGATACGTTTACCATTATTTGTGAACCCTATTAAGTTATTCTTAATACTGTCTACAGCAATGATATATTTAACCATATTAAGCAATGTATACTATGCAAATCGCTCCAGACAACAACGAAAACAGCAATTCTTCCCCCTTTGTCAGCAACATCGCTCACGGAATGTGAGGAGTAAATGACAAAATAAGGGAAGCGAGAGTTTCGAGGCTGCCGAAAGTAAACACAAGATCCACTTTCTACTCTCCTAAGTATTCCAAAATATATTATTCTATTAGAAAAAAGTGTTGTGTGGTAGATTAAGGTTTACAAATCTTTCTTTTTCCAAGTGCGAGAAGATATATGTAAACACTATCTTCCATATTGAAGTGATTCAAGGGTTAACGGGGCTTTCTTCATCGCATCTCAATACATAGCATCTTCATCAAAAATGGTTTCTTATATGTTTGATGAAATTGTAATACGAAACAAGATAAAATAAAAATGAATAAATTATTCAACGCCTGAAGGCTACTTAAGTCTCTTCTCAGTCGTAAATAAAATCAGTTATTGACGAAAACAACTATTTAATAACATGAATTTGTTGCTCTAATTTGTTGGAGATTCGTGAGTTCTTTTTTTTAGATTTACACTTTTCCCTTACGAGATTAAATTTTGCCTGAGAGAAATTACTTTATCTTGGCTTTCATTAAAATTGTAATTAATACTAAAATCAATTCACCGAAGAAAACCGATTTTCACTACTTTTATGTCCCCTTACGAAGATTAAAATCAAAATATATACAGCTCATTCCAATAAACCTAATGTCCAGAATGCGTATATCAAGTTTAATAAAAATCGATGGTTCTATAAAGATCTAAGACTGGGGCTTGAGTTCAAACCTCATAATTTGAGGGTCTGAAAATCTGAAGAAATCTAAATTCAAGGAATATTGCTGTATTGGTGTCTAAGATATATTGTTAATATTTCATGTAAATTGAAAATATTTGAATTCTTAGATGACAGGTGTTTTTTTTCTGTTATGAACTTAGTAACCTTGTAAAATACTCAGATGAAATTGAAATATTAAAAATATGTCTTAATTAGTCTGTAATACCTGGTTAACATTTTATAGAAATAAGAACTTGATTTTTCAAATAGAAGGAGTAATATTTATGACCCATTATAACAGTAAACATGTATGAAAACAGATTAATTGTTAAATGCTGTTTTTATATTAGTTTGAAAAAAGTGAAAAACGTTTAATGAGGGGTAATATAAAGTACTATGAATTACTTTTTGAAAAAAATATACATTTATTGAACAAAAATAGATGACGTTGCAAATGTGCAACGAATATTTAAAGAGAAGATGGGCTCTGCCTATCGCCCGGTTTTTGCACTCCTTTGTTTATTAGCCATGCACAGAAGTACTTACCCAGGGACACCTGAAGGAAACCCAGTGATTGGCCTTTATTCCTGATTAGGACAATGCACGCCGTCTCTCTTTCTCTCTATCTGGGCTACTTTTGGAAAAATTGTCATCAAGTCTCACATGATTAGTCTGAGTCGCTCTTGTTCTGACAGGTTGAGACTACAGATTAGACAGCTTGTCTGACCATTTTTCCGACTGGTAGTACGGCCGCTCCATCAACAGTTGTATAATATCATAGGTAACTGTACGTACCATGTCGAACATTGAAAACGACCCTACAGTTATCTCCGATGGGCTTTCCTGAGGCCACGACCACCATGTACCAAGTTCCGATTAATGATCTGGTTGTGTGAGCTTGTAGGTACCAAACAAGCACCCACTTTGCTCTCCCAACTCTATCTAAAACCAAAATGACAATACAAAGAAAAAGAACAAACCTAAAACAGACCCCAGAAAAAAACTGTTCGCCTCCGCCTTTGCGGCTGGCATTCACAAATATCTAGGGGCTTAAAACCAACATCAATTGCGTAGAAATTTCTTTCTATGTAAACTCTCCAGATATCCTAGCACTAAGTGAAAAAAAACTTTAAGAATCCCTAATCTCCTTACACAATTTTGAGATGACTGAATATAACTCACTCTACCATAAAGATTCTGACAAACATATGCAGGGGTTAGGATTTTGTGTTCTGAACAGTATCCCCTTCACAAAAGAACATAGGCTAGAATCAGATGATCAAGTCTACATGTGCTTTAGATTAACCTTACAGCACAGCGTTAGTTACTTATATTTATTATACCGTTCTCCTTCGACCCAGGACTGTACCCTGCTTAAAGGTTGTCTCTGAAGGCATGGATGCATCACTCTCACTTGACACGCGTACCCAAATACATGTATTTGAGGATTTCAATCCATATCACCGGGACTGGCTTAGATTCTCCAGCTATACAGACGCAGCTGGTACCTCCATGTATAGCTTCTCCATAGTGAACTCCCTTTCACAGAATATCACTTTCTCAACTCGCCTGTCTGATTGTGTGGAACAGCAAGCCTCACTTTTCGACTTGTTATTGCCCTCACTTTCCGATGTTTGTGTGACGAATTCCCATAGTCCGCTTGGGAACGCTGATCACCTTGTGGTAATGATTGATAACACCCTAAAATCTCACCCCAAAGCTGATGATTATACTAGAAGCTGGCTGATTGAGAGTTAACCGAATGGGTCAAAGCAGGCATTGAAAAACATGTCACCATGCAAAAATTCTACAGCAAGCCCCATTCTCTACAATGGTTCATATCGAACTGTGCAGCTATTTTTCTCAGAAGCATTCCTACAATTCAACCGCCATAAGTCAACTACAAATAGACAGAAACATAAAACGTCAAGAATTCATTGTTAGACTATAATCGATGTAGCAAAGAGAAGGTATACAGCCATGACCAAAAAACGCATTCTGCCATAGAAACTAGGTACTCGTTAAATCTTAAATAGTGAGGTGAACAATGGGCAATCAAAAATTCCCCGGCTACCAAACACAAGGATTACATTGGCACGGCAACTGATGAGGCTGAACTGCTTGACTGAAGACACAGTAGATGACTTGATTATAACCGCATCTCATGTCTGAGACATAATATGAAACCTTAACACCGCCAAAGCTTGTAGGACTGACATTATACCTGTAATAATAATAAGGAAATACTCTGTTGAAATTTCTTCTGTCCTCTCTAAACTCTACACCAAATGCCTTGTAAATCTAGCTTCTCTGATAGCTGGAAAAATGCTTCTGTGGTACCAGTATTCAATAATTCTAGAGATAGAACTGATCCACAGAATTATCGCCCCACCAGTCTACTTCTGTTGTTCGCTAAAATATTTGAATCCTTAATCAATCTAGTTATAGTACGTCACTTTGTTAATGCTAAACTTCTTTCCGACCATCAGTATGAATTTATGAACGTATATACTATACATCAGACAAGGCAGATGAAGCTAGAACGGTAGCGCTTGATATATCCAAAGCTGTTTACAAGGTCTGGCATAAAGGTCTTCTCATAAACATTAATTCATATGGTATTACTGAACGAACATTTAATATAATTAGATCCGCTTATCCAGCAGAAAGATCCAGGTTGTACTCGATGGCCGTTGATCCAAAAACCATGACATACATTCAGGTGAACTCTAGTCGTTGATTCCTGTACCTGTATTGTTCCTGATTTTCAGAAACGACCTCCCCGATGTCATTAAGTCTGACACCACGCTCTACTCTTGTAATGATGGTAAAACGGATGCGCACATATCTGATGCAATGGCTGAATCCTTAGAAAGTGACATCCAGTCTGTAGTGAAATGGGGTCATAAATAGATGGTAACATTTAATTCTACTAAGACAAACCTCCTTTACTTAAATAACTACAAGAAACCTCTTCAACTACCGATTACCATGGCAAATAACACCCTACCTGAGAGTCCAACGTTTAAACTGCTCGACTTACCAGTCAAAGATAATATGAATTGGAACAAATACATTGAAGATATTGCCAAAGCTGCTGCAAATAAAGTAGGCTTCCTCTGTCGTGTTAGAAAACTTCTCACACCTGACAGTATACTATATTTCTATAAAGCCCCAATCCGCCCACGCATGGAGTATTGTTCTCACATATGATCTGGTGACTATCCCTTAGTGTCTCCCTATCAGATCAGGTCCAAAAAGTATTTTATCTAATAGGTCCCTCACTATCTAACAATCTCCAGTCCCTGTCCCATGCCGCAATGTTGCATCTCTGTGCTTGTTCTACAAGTAATTCAATGGAATGTGCTGCGATTAACTTGCTGCTCTAGTGCCTCATCGACGTAAATATACTCGACCAACTCGACAATCATCTAAATCTCATCCATTCACTGTAGAGGTCCCCATATGCCGGAGATTCTTTCTACTGCAATAGCTTCTTTCATCGAGCTGCTGGATTTTGTAGCTCTCGCCCTGTTCCCTGTTTCCCCGACTGTAATGACATGCGTAAATTGTGGGGGTAGTTAGATTGTAGATGTAGGTGGACTTATAATATATATCTATGTTAATGAAACCACAATCCCACTATGAAAAGAGTCAATTATGGGACCTGAAGAAATAAAATATGTATAATAACATAGAGAAAAACAATTTTGCCAAGATCTTTGTAAAACACAAAACCATGTAGATATAGACACAACATAAAACTAAATTGATTACTAAAGTGGTTATATATATATATATTTATATATATATATATATATATATATATATATATATATATGTATGTATCTGTCTATCTATTTATATATACATATACATATATATGCATATATTTATATGTATTGTGTATATGGGCGATGAGGTATTTTTGGCGAAATTTAATTGAATAAATTAATTTAATTAATCATGGACTAATTAAGTAAAAGGCCTAAACCCATGTTTCGGGCAACCAGTGTCTCTAAAATGCTATTTTCATAACTTGTTGATTAAAGCTGTTTGGCTATTCTTTGTATTTTAGTAACGACAAAAAACATCGGATTTTATCATAGAATAAAGTTTAAAAGGTCATGATAAAATAAGATTTTGATAGGTTGTATTTCTCACATCTGAGCTTAGAGTTGAGAAACTTATTTTAACTGATTTGTGTTTAAAATGTATCACGGGGTGAATTTACCAATTAAATTTTTTGATTAACCAAATTATCGCGGAATCATTTTTAGGTCAGATTGATTATTGCGTACGAATCTTTTTAATTTTTAGTATACTTGGCAAATTAAAACGATTACGAGGGTGCCTTTGAAGACTTTGTTGATTGTGTCCGAACGATAATATTAATGAAGAATTGAAAAATTAAAAATAAACGATTCGAAATTTACTGAATGCTCTAGCTATGTATGACAAATATACTTTCCTGTAAACAAATAATACGTGCTATTTTTAAAAATAAAGCCTTCCCTACATATTGTGACTTGGTGTAAATGCGACAATTTGCAATCGGTTAGTGTATCAAAAAACTTTTTTCAAGTGAAAGTTTTGATGAAAGAGCATTTTTCAATCCGACAGACAGACAGACAGACAGACTAAGAGAAGAAACGATAAAAAACAAAAGGAAAAAACTACAAACATTCTTCCAGTTCCTCTAAAGAACAAAAGAACGAAGTAAATCTCAAAGCAAACCTTAGCATCAGTAAAAAAAATTATTTTCTCCCAAACAAAAGCACAATTTTTTCTTAATAAATACTTGTTACTTTTCACAGCGAGATTTTCTTAATAGGGTCGCCGACGAACCAACCACTTACACAAGTTTTTTATTAAGGTTTTTAAACACCTTAAGTTGATCGAATCTTTTGAATACAGCGCAGAAGAATTGACAGATCAATCAGTCAGAACGCAGGCGGATCACAGTTGAAAATGACGGATTACCCTTTATCTCTCTTTAATAATACTAGTAAGTGTGTGTGTGTGTCGTTAAAAGTTTACAATCTATTCATTCATAGCTTTACACATTACATACAACCTCTACAATTACAGTTACTTGGAAAAAGCAGTTGTTGTCTTGTTTATTAACAATACTTATATTTTATGTTAGCTGCTGCCGTTGCTTTTATGGTGTCGCTTGAAGACAGATAACTACAATGCAACATAAATACACATATTTCGTTCTATTAATGACGCATACATAGTTAAATAGATAAGTTAGTCTACTTACACAAAACATTTTGGTTACCAACTTACATAGCATTTTTACTAATTAAATTCCCTTGCAAACAAACATTGTCTTGTTTACAAACGGTACATTCGTCAGCTGGAACTGTTATTTACGTTTACTTTAATAGATACCGAATTACCTCAATTAGATTAGAAAATATCATGACATATTCCTGGAGCTGTTGTAAGGAGAAGACAATATCGATGGTTGATCTTCCTGCTCTAAACCCACACTGTGCTTCTAGGTATACACCCTCTGCAAGCAATTGCAACCTGTTGAGGACAACACGGGCGAAGACATTCCCATCAACACTGAGGAGAATTATTCCACGGTCGTTGTTGCAGTCGCCGCTGTCACCCTTATTCTGGTTCAGAGTGATGATGCTTGCGTCACATATCTCCTGGGGCGCCGTTTCCTTTTCCCAGAATTGGTGTTTTCCTTTTCATCTTGATGATTTTAGGTGGGATGCCATCTTTTCCTGTAGATTTGTTGCAGGTTAGAGAGTCGATGACTTTACTTAACTCTGCTACGACTAGCACGTATTTAACAGGTAGACTGATTGTGCTCTCGGCGGCTGCATCCGTGACAACGTTTTCTACCGAGTAAAGTTCCTGGTAGTGTTCAGCCGAAGCCTACGCAAACTAAGGCCTTTCAACTGAGTCGAGATTTTCTGGTGATGTCATTGATAGTGGTACTTAGTCCCACTATAAATCAGGACCGGAAGTCAGCCGTAGGCCTCAAGCAAGACATAACTCAACTCCATTGGATTATTCATTCACTTGGAAATAATATTTAACTTGTTCCTGCTATTGTAAGTTTATTCACCTGCTAAGAACACGGCTACACTCTCAATGATTATTAATTCGCGTGGAAATTATTATGTATATCTTAAATCGATTTAGTGTAACTTTAATGAATTCGTAATCTTTTATGTTTGATCCATTTTTAAGTTAAAACAAATCAAATAACATCATTTATTATTTTTTGGAAATGAGAGCACATTATTCCAAAACAAAAAAATAACACATTTTAATTTATTTCAATAAATGGTTTATTAATCAATTATTTTGAATTATATGTATTTAAGATATGTGAAAATATTAGAAAACCGCGTCGTATTATTTCTGCAATGTTATTATTTAATTCGATAATTTAATTTTTCTTCGAGTTATATTGATTTTATTAATACGGAATTTAAGGGATTTTTTTCGTAATATATAAGAAGTATATTTAAAAAGATTTTTTATTGTAAACATCTACGATGCTTTATTTTCATTAAAAATAGATTCCGGCGTTTTTTTAGTAGCCTGTGATATAACTTTAGTAAAGGTATTGTTTTTGTTTACACGAAATAATATATTTGCACTGGGATTTCTAGTAAAGTAAATATTCCGTGATTATATTTCAATAAAATCTGAACATTTTATTAAAATGAGTAGATTTCCTGTGTCAAAATGCACATAGTCTGACTGTTTAACAGCTCTCGTTTCTAACTATACAGCATGAAGTCCTTTTCCAGTTAACAGACCTTAGTTTACATAGACCTCGGTTCAGCCTACCTCATTATATGCGACGACTTATCTCAGAAGTACAGTCTTGTTTATACTTGGGACAAATGCCTACTTCAAGCCATTGTACATGCCACGAATGTTGTCGCAATCAGCAGAGAGCTGGATACTCTCATAAGGACCAGTAGTGTTTGCCACAGCGGCGAGCGATCCGCTAAGCATCGTTTCTGGTCTTCCTGGGTGTAGCAACTATCTTCTCAGAAGGCTCCATCTTGTAGTTGACGAGGGACTTTCTTTTAACCTTGATTTCTGGCGCTAATTCAGTAATGCCTGCTTCGAACCAGTCCGGCGTTTGCCTCTTTCTTCTGCTAATGGTGTCCACCGCGGAGGTGTGGATAATATTATGCATGTGAACCCACTTATCAGCATTGGAAGCAGGCAGTCTTTGAGCACGTCTTCAGTTGTGTTGGCGAAGCACTCGCGCAGGTCTGGTATTGCCGTCTTGCTAATCTTAAGGCGATGGCGATTTACTGCTTGGTACCATGGATCTATTTAGACTGAAGACTGACTTTACTACTTATCATAGAGTAGTGTGTTCACAGTCAACACCATGGTAACTACGCGTTGTGAAAACGCAGTTCAGTGAGGGTCTCCGTGTGATGACGAGGCCCAGCTGGTGCAAATGATGAGATCTGGCGTATCGCCAGGATACTTGATGATGCAGCTTGGTTGCAAAGAATGTGTTGATTATGCAGAGGTTGTAGTAGGGGCATAACTCAAGGAGCCTCTATCCGTTCGTTTTCAGCTTGCCGTCGCCAAAATGACCGATGCAGTTATCCGATTGAAGACACCGAGGAGATACAATTTTTCCGTAACAGGTATGTCTTTGGTGATAGAGTCAATATCCTAATATAAGTGGTTCTTGGTCTCGTCTAGAGATCAGAGCGTGGAAGCGTAAACGCACATGATGTTCAATGGGCCTTAGTGGGATGACTGGCAGAGTGGCTGTGCCACATAATAGCGGTTCTACAGTAGTGAGTGGAGAATTCTTCACAGCTAATATTACGCTCATACTATGCCAGAAAAAAGGGGTAATTCTTTTTCTTTGAGGCTGCCGCTTGATGCGTGTCTTGTTTCCTACGGTACAGTTACGTCGATGTGTACCCTTGTTAGTCCTCGGTCTATTATTTCTGTTTTTGTAGAGTCATTGACCTGTTATAGATCATCAGAGGGCTAGAGCACATTTTATTTACATTCGATTTACGCACGATTTGTGGTTTTATTTTTGTTGTTTTCTTAAGGCTAGCTTTTACAGTATACTTGTTGGTCTTCTCCCTTGCTCCAAGAACCCACTTAAGCAGGCAAACTGTGGCAGGTTAGCGCATTTATGGCTGTTGGCCGCCCAGCTTGAGGCAACTGGTAGTTGACCAGTCTCACTACGATAGTCTTTCCCATAGTTGGAGACAACACATAGCGCCTAGAACTACGGCAATCGTTTATAGAATATAACTCATAACTACTGTCTCCCGTGTTGTTTCTGACGCTGTAAACAGCGACACTGGAATGGTTTCTCTAGTGCGAAAGCCTGGGAAATTTTTATGGAGATCCTGATCTGCCCAGACCTCAGGATTCCTCTCTCGGCCTCACTGCTATCCAAAAGTAGAGTTGAGCAATCTCGCACCGTGTTGGCTGCAAGAGCTGTTGGAGAAAAGTATTTGTGATATCTTTGTTCATGCAGGCATCCAAATCCTATTCGCTCTGCTTACTCAACGACGATTCCAGTGGCTTGGCCATACCAGCCGAATAGACGATGGGAGGATATTCTATACAGTTAGCTCGCAACCGGCTCCAGACCAGTAATAATACCTGTCCTACACTACAAGTATGTCTGCAAGACATTAGGGCAGGTGGCATCGACCCAACAGGATCGGCTCCGTGGCTGAGGACTGCAGCTGCTGGAGAAGTTATGTACATGCTTCAAGCGGAGTAGGGAGAGGAGAGACAAGCAATGGAGAAAGAGAGAGAGAGAGAGAGGAGGAAGCACATACGGCAGCAACAGAGCTCTCAGAACTAGACACTAAGCACATCTGTGTAAACTGACACAGAACCTGTCGATCCAGCATAGGCTTGCACAGTCACAGCAGCTGCTGCAATTCGGCAACGAACTAATCCAAGGCTTAAAACTACATTGTCTCCTGGAACAGACAGATACCAACAGTAACAAAAATACAATACACGGAATATGGCGAAGTGTTACTAAAAAATATTAACACACCCTTATATGTTAAATCTGGGAATATGAGAAGAGATGCAATTGTATAAACGATTTGATAGCGACGTTACAAAGTAAAGACTATTTAGATGTTTGGGAAATAGACAGAAGGCATTTTCGATACAACGCGCATTAATCTAGTTATTAAGAGCGTACATGAAAGTAAAGTTATAATCAGTAGCGAACTGGTTACACTAATTAGTTAGGGATGATAGGATGTAGCTATATTACGTTTTGACACGATAATATAACGTCCAGCAACTACATCAATTATTTGAAAACTAAAAATGTTAACGTTCAAATTAAAAACAACTTCAAATTAAATTAAATATTAAATTATAAGTAAAAACTAAAAAAACAATGTTGAGCTTCAAATAAAGAGGATCAGGTTTAAATTAATAAAAAATAATTTTAAATAGAAAAAAAACGAATTTGAAATTAACATTAGTATGAAATAATAGATATTAATTTATAAACATACCAACGCAGAATGTAATCAGATGCGTATACCTCCAATTAATTTCATTTGAAGATCTTTTCTGACAACTTATTTATGCACATGATTTTTTATTTTCATATACTGCATATGCAACTTTGTCGATTGCATACTTTTGCTTTTATCAATCCACATTAGTAGCCTTTTTAAATTTGAAGCTTAACATTTTAATTGAATCCACATTAGTAGCGTTTTCAAATTTGAAGTTTAACATTTAAATTGAATCCACATTAGTAGCCTTTTTAAATTTGAAGTTGAACATTTTAATTTGAAGATAAACTAATCTGTAATTTCAAAGTAAACACTTGTAGTTACTGTGTCGAGAAATCTGAAATGAGGATTTATTATTTGTATTATTTCGATAATTCAGACAATATGGCACTACGGATAAAAGCGTTGATTGACAATGAGTTAAAATTAAGTCGTCTCGGGATTGAAAGTTCAATTCTATTTAGAGTCGTAAACTACTAAAAAAAACATGATATTTAATTAATTAACAATTTTTACTCGGTCATAGCTGGTTGAATGAGAACAGTCTACCATCGCGCATTAAGTGAAGGGTTAAGTCCCAGATCTTTGTACAGGATTCCGTAATTCGACGAAAAGAATCTCATGTGAAAAAAGACGCATCTGAAGAAGATCACAGATTTCATTGGCCGGAACGTTTTGAAAATAACACCCAAGCTGAGAATGATCGTCTGAATCATCCAAATAATACAGATTGTAGTTCAGTTTTCTTACCTTGAACAAAGTCTTCTGAAGATACGTAAGACATCACTTGTAGTTTTGAGACATGGATTTTGTTCAGGGTGACTTTTTCGATTTATTCTTACTGAAGTGTATTAAATCAGAATAAAGGTATTTTATTTAATATTTATTGTAATAACCGTTTTTAAAATTTATTTTACAATTAAGTTCTTATTAAGTGTAAAGATTAGACAACATAAAAGTTCCAATTAAACTCATGAGAAATATCTCCAACAGCTTTTGCTCAGGATGTTTAACTTTCAAGGAATATATCCGGATTTCAATACTTAGAATCGGGTCTCGAATACACCTGGGTAAACATTTCAAATACTGATTTTAAAAAGCCAATTTAGTTTAACACCTTTCTTCATATTCATAGTTATGTCTGGTCTCTGAAATTCCACAAAAATGACTCAGGCACTCTTTGAAAAATGTTCATCTTACCTCATTATACTTTACCCTGACATCCATCGTCCTCAGTCGTTTATAACTTTTATACTTGTTTTTCGTCTGCCGACATAACTACTGTGTATGGCATACAACTGCATCCATTGATGAAGTCTTAATTTGGGACCTTTGGGTTTGGAGTCACTCTTAATTGTAACTACTCCTTGGTTCACTCTGACCAAAAGTGGGAGTATCTGTCAGGACCCATTCTTAGGATAAAATATACACGATTATTTACAAGACAAAGTCATCTACAAAACAATCGTATACAAAATATATGTACGGTTTCGGCATAAAATGAAGCAATCAACCAACTTCTTAACCTTCAGAACTACAAGAAATGTCTGACCTAATCCAACACTGTGTAGTACATTAAATTTCATCCACTGGTTAGGTCTGGCGTTAGTAGACTCAGGAAATGTGGAGCCACGATTTAGTTTATATTTTTCACGGGTCGTCTATTCTAGCATGAAGTTGTAGTACCATTCCGGGTTCTATCTGAGGGTTATATGACATATTTTCAAAACATATGGAAACAAATTTATATATTAATGTTTCAAGATATTAAGCATAAAAAGCTTTTACAAAAATGATGAAATTCTGCATTAAATTACACAGAGTTGATAGCTGTAAAAAAATTAAACGAATAATGAGTTTTTACCGATTTCATAACATCGGAATCGTGTCTATGTATCGCGTTGTTACTCTATATCTGTATAGAGAGCTCGTTATCTAAATGGTAATTTAACAAGTTCAGCGTGTTCCATATTCTTCCTTTTATTCTATTCTTATCTCCTCTCGATACATTTCACGTTAATTATGTTCATAGTCAGTCCATAAATCTCTTTATTCATGTAACCTAAATATTTCAATCCTAATGTACTCTTAATTCAATTTACTTTTATGTATTTAATATAACTCATTAATATGACTTCAATCTATCTATCTATCTATCTATCTATCTATCTATCTATCTATTCCAGTCTGTTCCTATCTTTCGATCGATACTCCTATCTATACAAATATGTTCATTTTATATAGATAATATGTATACCAATGCTATTGCCAGCAAGCTAAACCCAGTTTAGGTGGTAAATTGTTTTTCGTTTGGTTCATCAAATTTAGTTAGTGACTTAATTTTCTTTTTGTTATGGCACCTACCTTACAAACTACATCAAATCGTCCGTTTCGCTATACATAGTGAGAGCACATGCCTCTCCATGTTGGAACTACTCTAGTTGTTGGATCCGCCCCATCCTGTTCAGTCTCTCCTTAACTTCGATTGAGTGAGGACGTCAGGATGGGGTAATACCAGTCGAGGATTCGTTCTCGACAATCAGTCCGGCATGAACTGGGCCATTTCGGTGGCCTTTTATCTGCCGGGCTGAGGTATATTGTCCTGGGTTTTCCTAGGAGGTGCACCCTCCCAGGCCTTGCCTTCCCTCTTTGGGGTGGGGTAAGTTTATTGCTTGCTGCCTGAGGAGCCCTTACCGGGGAATGCCGACGGGGTTGCCCAGGCTATTTTTGATAGGCCAGAGTGCTCCTTCTTTAGGGGCGCTGGCTGGCTTGATCTCCCCACTTTCCGACCTTGTGTCACATATTGCTTTGTGGGAAGCGATTAAATACCTAGAACTACTCTAGTTGTTGGATCCGCCCCATCCTGTTCAGTCTCTCCTTAACTTCGATTGAGTGAGGACGTCAGGATGGGGTAATACCAGTCGAGGATTCGTTCTCGACAATCAGTCCGGCATGAACTGGGCCATTTCGGTGGCCTTTTATCTGCCGGGGTGAGGTATAATGTTCTGGGCTTTCCTAGGAGGTGCACCCTCCTAGGCCTTGCCTTCCTTCTTTGGGGAGGAGTAAGTTTATTGCTTGCTGCCTGAGGCACCCTTACCGGGGAATGCCGACCGGGTTGCCCAGGCTATTTTTGATAGGCCAGAGTGCTCCTTCTTTAAGGGCGCTGGCTTGATCTCCCCACTTTCCGACCTTGTGTCACATATACCTATGTGGGAGGGAATTAAATACCTGGAACTACTCACTTTTAACTCTCTATTTGATATGATGTACTCATACTTTCTTCAATGTACTTAGTTTCCCTTAATCCCGAGTTCGTGTCTCATTTCCGGACACCTTACAGATCCACTACACATACACAAAACAAAAATATCATTGGCAAACGATCGGAAATTACACATACATGTATGCACTAAATTAAAGTCCTAAAACGCCAGCAATAATTAGAAAAACATTTAAAAATATATAATTACAAAGATATGATAAATAAATTAAACAAAACTTAATAAATTCACAATTTTATAAATACTGCATTCATAAACTCAATAAATAACGAAATAATAAAAATTCAGAACGTAAACAAAACAATGAACTAGTTGCAAGTTTAATGATGACAAGATATATAGAAGGATAGATAACAATCCTGATCAATCTAAATTTACAGACTCTGATATTGAGCAGTCTATTATTATAAGTATATAAATCAACACTATATATATATATATATATATATATATATATATATATATATATATATATATATATATATATATATATATATATATATATATATATATATCAACTAATACTATTCATATATAATATATTTTTAACTATTAACAGACGTCTACATATAATCCTTACGGAATTATCAGTGTAGCTATGAAACCATTCGCACAATTCAAACCCTGGAAAAAGAGTAAGCTTTATTCGAAATCCTGTGTTTTCGCTTGGAATATAAACTATTTATATTCCTACATGTGAGTTTGATAAATAGCACGGTTTTAAAATGGCATGGTAATAGATTTGTTGATGGAAAGATTGACAAAGTGTTATGCAATGTGTTATATTACACTATTAAAATAACTATACTAGTTTTGAATCACAGACATACACTGATAACACATATACACACCACGTTAGCATTAATGGAAAGAAGATGAGCTAATAAACTCAAATTCAATAACCACATTCTTACTATAAAAAACATCACCCCACCTTGAAATTAAAAAAAAATATGGGGATCGTTTAGGACAAGACATGAAGTCACCTCAAGCATGGAGCTTAAAATACCACTCCAAGGTAAAAAACAACACGTGTTAGATGGAAATATACCGACCCAGAAAACAGCAATTCTTCCACCTTTCTCATAAACATCGCTCGTGAAAGGTGAGGACTAAATGAAGAAATAAGGGAAGTGAGAGTCACGAGGCTGCCGAAATAAATAGCTAAACATTCCTATCAAACAGAAAATACACTGGATAATGCCACATACACAGTTATAAAGACGTAAGGACCGTCAACATAGGCACGCAAATGAAGACATCAAAATGAATATTAAATCTAAACACAAAAACTCAAGCCTACCCTACTACAAGGGTATTTTAAGTATTTTTGTGAAATTTAAAAAAAACCTAATACACACTAGTTTATAAATATTCTCAAAATTTCACTTTTCTGCGTTATTTTAAAGTTTGTTTAGGGCGCATAATATAAGACGATTTGAATTTAATTTTAATCATAGCCATAGGATACTAATTAAGGAAGATTTTCTGAAATTAAATATCTTCTAAGCCCTTCCTCCTTAAGCGTAATCCTTAAATTTAGATATTTCTAAATCATAATCATGTAATTGATTTTGATCAAAATTGGAATACGAGTCAAGACATAAGTCAAGACCATTATATCTTGATTGTAATCTTTGTACGTCGACAGGAAAGCGGTACCAAAAGGTAAGAAAAAGAAGACCATGAAAAAATGATCGCAAGTAAAAAAAGTCTCTTAAATGTATCTGATTCTAATTATTCAGAACAGTTTCACATCCATTTTTATCAAAATATACTGTTTTAATCAAAGACAGAGGACTACCCAAAATATTAGAAATAACATTACCACCTATAATTTACATATTTAAAAATCCTTTCCATAAGACTATTTTTATAATTTTAAAATGTCAAGAATCCCATCACATTTAGTTGAAATACACCTTATATCTGCAATCACTATACATTAAAAGACTGCAATCCAACATTAATAACATATCATTTAATCCTTACACTAACGCCTTATATGTATTCCGTAATGAAAATAATAAAAAAATAAAAATAATAAAGAAAAAACTATAAAAAAGACTAACATATCAAAGACGAAAATTAAGACACAGCTCCTGATAACGATCGCGAAATCGAAAGCGTTCGAGAGATGGGAGACGAAACAACACTCGGACCCATGATGTTTAAACTAACACCTGAAATCAGAAAACTCGCTCACCCCGTTGAGAAGCTAACAAGGAAATAACAAAAAGAGTAAACTCCGTCGTCTTCTATGAGGCCTGCATATATATATATATATATATATATATATATATATATATATATATATATATATATATATATATATAGAGAGAGAGAGAGAGATGTTTTTGTGTAATGCAGAAAAATACTATATATTAAACGCCATTATTGACCAAAATACAATCTGTTTGAACATTAGAGGTGAAATCTTTAAAGAATGCATCCGCGCCAGATAAGCACTACTTATAAACTAGACTTACCGATACACATAAAGACCTAACACCCCCCTCTGCGCAATATATAACCCCATAATTGCCCCACTAAATACCGACTTCTACCCCGGAAAATTCTTCCAACTATCACCCTTCATTAATATATAACCAAAATAGGAATAAATATCTTAATCAGCCCATATCCACACTACTTTTCAAGAGCAATAATTATAACTTTCCTAAAAATATTTCTCCAGTCATTAAGAGTAACACCCCTATTTCACATTATTATTACTCCCCACCATTTCTCAGTATAATCTCTCATATCTCCCAAACAGATCCAATCTTGCCGACCCAATCCTTACTCTTATTTCTAAACCAGTTTTAATCAATATAATTACTCCCATAAGCATTCACTACACCTTAGTTAATAATGTTTAATCCCGAATACAAATCATTCTAAAGCCCTGCAGAGTTACTGTCCTTAGACCGCCCGGATGATATTTTAATTTTAATTCCTTTGGAATTGATTTAAAATCATTTAATCCAGGATTTAAATTTGAATTTAATGTTGTTTCTTTAACCTTTTTATCTCTTCATGAGAATAATCCTTAAACCCATTTTCTCTCCCTAATTCTTTTAGAAGACACATCATTAAATCCCAAAACAGTAACGGCCAAATATACGATACTCATAAATATTGGCTCACGGGATTTATATAGAAATATTTTTTTAATTTTTATATTTTATATCTCTTTAAATCTACTTTGGTTTAAAATCTCAACTGTTACTTTTCGTCCCCCCCCTATTTTTTGAAATATTATTAAACCTTATTTACATTAAATTTAAACAAACATACATAACACTCTAAGCAAATAACGCGTCCAAACCAGAGTGACACGTTACTTAACATTTCCGAAACAGATGACAACAGAAGCCGAAGAGAGCCGGATGGCTGCGTCCTTCTGTGCTTGAAACCGACAGTACGAATGTTGTACTAATTTTTCTGTACCAATATATATATATATATATATATATATATATATATATATATATATATATATATATGTTAGTTTTTGTGTTACAAACACCAAACAGCGTAATTAAGAAATATCTATAAAACTGTCAAGAATATGTTTATTTTTATGTTTTAATGTTGCTTAATATGTTTTGCTGAAATTATTTTTGTCATCTATCACCAGAAAGTGGTAATTTAAATTCATTAAAATGAAAGATCTATCGAACTTGGAAATAGGTCAAATGGATGGTCCTCATATATCAGGCGATAGCTTAATTAAAACAGTCAAACTTTTCGTTGTATCAAGAAGTACTATCACGAAAGTCGTTGCTGCGTTTAAGAGAGATGCAAAGTCCTCCTCGCTGAAACAAAACTTAGGAATGAAAACGAACGCGTTCAAATAGAGAACATCAGTCATTTACGCGGATTGGTAGAAAGGTTCACAAAAGTAGAGTTCTAAAAAATACTGCAAAGATTAATGGGCACGTTAAGAACCCAGTTTTTAAAAATTGTTTGTGTGTTTGTTCTGCTGCACAAAAGCATATTTTACAGGGTGACTGCAATGAGAAAACACGTTTTAAAAACAAACGTTGCAACATTTTTTTTAGAATTTGTCCCTGCTACCGATAATTCTTTATGTTATTTTTTGACCAGCGACCGAATATATGTTTTAGCGGGGACGGTCTTGGAAATCGGCACGAGGAATTGTTACCTTCCGTAGCAGTATTAAATGTCAAGGTTATTTCAGCATTTAGTCTGATCAAATTCATTCCGTCGTTGTGGAACTATTTTGGGAGGGAAACTCATTTTTGTTCAGGATTATAATGCACCGATTCCTTCAGCTACAGTTGTTACTGAATGGCACGAGGCTAGTTAAGTTTAACATTTCATATGATCACAGTAGTTCCTAGATCTCGACATATTAGCGCAGGTTTTATATTAGAGTTTCCGTTTCCTAGATAGATGATCTAACAAATTCTACGGATCCATCTCACCAAGTGGACTAGTATCTCGCCTGTGTACTATACCAGGTATTTCTACGCCCTCGTTGATTGAAAAAAAAACATCTGTCGATTTTTAGATTTTTAGCTGTGAATAGAATAATGAAGCAAATGTTTTTTGGAAAATAGAAGATAAACGTTTTAAAGACAGATACAAATATAAATAAAAATATAACATTGAGGTGTGCTTAAAGAAAAAAAAGAAAACATTGTTTATATATATATATATATATATATATATATATATATATATGTAAAGAAAAATACATGTTAATAATAAGAATACATTACTTTATGGCATCTTGTATGAGACTACTAGATAACATGACCAATTCAACGGTCCCGAATAATTTATATGTAGTTACAGAAGGTAAGAACTAGACGAAGAACGCCAGATATGGATCGTTCTGATGTTTCAGCAATCGAAATTTCAAAATAAAAATCGCTGGAAACGGTTATTAGGAGAGATTAATATGTAGACGTTTTGTTGTTAAACGAGATGATTGAAATCCGTAAGAACTAGTTGAAGAACGTGAAATACGGGCGTTTCTCATGTTTTGTCACCGATCAAAATTTCAACTTCAAAAATGCTGTTTCAGCGATCGAAATTTCAACTTATAAACTGTTGTTTCAGCGATCGAGATTTCAACTTAAAACCTGTTGTTTCAGCGATCGAAATATCAAATTAAAAACTGTTGTTTCAGCGATCGAAATTTCAACTTAAAAACTGTGGTAGTTTGAGTATAAAATCAATAGGAAGTGGGAGATGATTTGACGAATCAAATCGAAAGTACTCGACAAAAAGGAAATAAAATCGAACAACAAACACATGGAACTTAAATACATCAATTTGACTGAAACACTAAATGGACCATTCGGAAAATTGAAAAAATCGAATTAATCTCATCAAGCTAACACATTCCGTGTTATTTTATAATGTTTATCTAAATGAAAATATGCTGCATATATATATATATATATATATATATATATATATATATATATATATATATATGAAGAAGAATGGAAAGGAATTAGAGAAGCAAAAGCCAAATCATAATTCAATTCAATTGCTCAGAGCAAGGTATATTCCGCAAAAAAAGGCAATTTATTCAAGTTAAATTTTCCTTAAGCCAGGCTTTTCAAAGATCAAAATCGTATCATCAGAGGAAGTCGCTGGGATAGATAAGTCGGCAAAGGCCAAGATTTAAAATTTGAAAAAATGAAATAAAAGTTGTAGGGGAAGAAACGCAGGGCAAAATTCTGCCCGAATGCAAGCAAATGTCCGATTGCTAAAAAGTCCGGTGTCGAAGAGTCCAGCGGAGAGATTAAGATGTAGATAGGTAGGTCGGTAAAAGGCCCGAAAGGTTGTGAGAGAGGATTCAAAGTTAAATTCCAAAAAGCCACAACTTCAGGTGCGGCGAAAATAGAAAATCCAAAGGGTAAAATGTCCAATAAGAGGTACGCTCGTGGATGCTGTATACTCTTCACAATAGGTTTTACTTTTCCTAAAAGTTCGCTTTTAGTACACCACTTTATATATATATATATATATATATATATATATATATATATATATATATATATATATATATATATATATATATATGTGTATATATATATATATATATATATATATATATATATATAGAGAGAGAGAGAGGGAGAGAGATAAATAGATAGATATAAGCGATTGTAAGACAATCTTTTGAATGCAAATAAAATATCCTGGCATCGAAAATAAATCTGTCTGCGTAGTTAATTATTAATAATACACTGGATCCAAAAATAAATCGTCATGTTATACATTGATCAATACGGATATTCATATAGATACATCTGAAATGAGTTATATTAAAGTAAACTCTATTAAACGATAGCAAGTTTAAATTACAACACAGACTATATACACGCATAGACATACATAATATTGATATTCACATACACGTATTTAGTCGTATCTAGGACTCATCAGTGTGACTAACTCTATCGAGATTCGGAAATAGGACCCCAATGGTTTTCGTCGGGTGCTCTACGGACTCAACAAACGAAACTGCTAGTCGCAGCGGTTGGAATTATATCGTATTTTTACGCTTAGTTGAAACCATAAGTTTCTTACATCAAATAATATTCTGATTATCCTATGTATATTTCTTTTTAAATGCCACACTCTTCCCTACATGTCGCTTGTGCAACTCAATGTAGCCACGCCTTTTCCAGCATGTCGCCTACGCAACTTCCAGTAGTCACATCTCTTCCGGTCATCGTATGATCTATTTAGCAAGTGTATTTAGTTCCGTTTTATGCAAATTACAATTAAGGCGCACTTTTTTGCTTATTTATGTGGCATTCTAGTTTAGCTGTGGCTACTGATATTATTCTTTCGCTCATACAGGTGGCGGTATTTTTCTGTGGCCAACTTGATGTAATATTTTGCTTATTTTATTCGTAGTGCAATAAGCAATGTTATTTCGCCGATGAATATTCGACACTTCAATATAATCTTATTTTTTTAAACCGTTAAATAAAGAAAAATACACATCCCAAACAGACGAATGTATTTTTGACATTTTCCTTTTCCTCTTACTCTGACCTCTGTCTTTTTAATCTTCTCATTCCTCGGTCTTTCTCGCTGTTTCTATTTTTCTTTCTTCTCTATTTCAACTGATATAAACTTTTATATTTTTCATCAATCGTTTTCTATATCGACATGTGTTACTCTAATACTCGACAGTCTGTTTCACCCGCTCTGTTTGAATGTGCTGTTTGCTGCTAATAAATACACTGGCCATGAGGATTATGTAAATTCATGAAGATAAAAAACGGAATATATATATATATATATATATATATATATATATATATATATATATATATATATATATATATATATATTGTTGGGTCTAATAGATGGAAAATCCAATAAAATGATTGATTATCTTATATAGGCGTGCAATTTATTACTGGATTATATAGACGTTTGAGTCACATGCAACCAATTGTTTCGCGAAAAACTTGGGTAAATAAAAAAAATAACTTAAAGGAAATGGCTGAAGAGCAATGAATCAATTCTTCCCCTTGCATGAAACTAAATTGAACTAAATACAGCCCAATTTACCCTAACCATTACATCGTGCACATGTGTTCAATATATATATATATATATATATATATATATATATATATATATATATATATATATATATATATATATTAAGTCTCAGATCAAAATTTACACCAAAGATCTGAAAACTAGTTCACGTGTTCGTGAAGACAATGAAGAAAATACACACAGGAGAAAAATTAGTCGTATTTAATCAACCATGTATTCGTAAAGATTTGCTATCAAATATACACACACATACACATATATATATATATATATATATATATATATATATATTTGTGTTATAATGGAATAATTCCAGGAGGAAATCCGGGTATGAGAGCTCAATGTAGTAAACAGAGCAATAATAAAATATAATAACACGAAATCACATAATTGTCGATGCAATAATTTATTTCAACCGTTCGGTTTTTTCAAGCATCACTCAAACAATTACATTTTTGAGACTGATAGAAAATTGAATTTCCCTACCACAGTTCCAATACAATCAGAGATGGTGGTGGTAGCAACCGATTTGATACATCTTTTATAGAGAGGGGGAAATTTAAAACTTATATTTAACTATGGCGGGCGAAGGGGAGGGATCTTTAAGTTAATCAACTAAAAACTGCCATGTCAAAATTATGACACATACGACTTGGCGATATCATACATATAGGCAATTTTACTCACGCGCATACACAAAACTAAATACGCACACATCATATGCGCACTCACATACATAATCTCACTCGCACATTATCATAACTAAACATAATCACATACGCAACTTTTATTCATCTCTAGCCAGAATGCGTCCGGCGAAACTCGTGTTCTCAAATTCGGTTAGAGAAAAGAAAGAAAGAAACAATTAACAGGCACAGAGAAGATATAGACAGACCGCGTGTCATAAATTCTCAGTCCGTCTGGGTTCCAAGAAAGAGAATCTAATTGAAATAAGATTACACGCACATACATATATGTATACATACAAATCCATACGCACATACACACACATATATACACATACACACCCACACATATACATATCTATACACATATACATATACACACATATATACATATATATATATATATATATATATATATACATACATGAATACACCTATATATATCTCTGAATCTATTTGAAATATTGACCAAATGCATACGCATGTAGTTGTTCACACATGTAAACATACATACACATACATACACACACACATATATACATATACGCACATATACACACATATACATACGCACACATACATATATATCCACACACCTACACACAATATTTACATAACACTCTATATTCTTACTGATGTAATATGAGTTCTAAAAATTAGTCTTACCTTATTTATATTTTAGATTAATTTGATAATCTATTATTATAAATATCATGCGGGGGGGGGGGTTACCGTACCTAATGTTATTCAATTTGGTATCTTCACCGATGTAATTCTAGAGGCCCATCGGATTACTAATTCAAGTCTAATAATGTCTATTGGTAATATTTGACATTTATACTTATATTAATTCAAAAACTAGTGTATTACCTGCAGAAAAAGTTTCATACCACTATCTTATTTTAAGTAAATAATAAATATCCGCGTACACACAAATACTATATATCACCAAGTCAGTAAATCTGTGTCTATCACAGATATTATTATAAATATTATGGGGGGGGGGTTTACCGTAAGTAATGTTATAAGTCTAGAGGTCCATCGGATTACTAATTCAAGTCTAATAATGTCTAGTGGTAATATTTGGCATTTATACTTATATTAATTCAATAACCGCAGAATTTTTTTAAATCCACTATCTTATTTTAAGTAAATAATCTGAATAAATAAATATTTCAAAATACCATTATATACGCATACACACAAATACTATATATCACCAAGTCGGCAATTCTGTGTCTATAGCAGATATTATTATAACTATTATGTTGGTGGTGGTGGTGGGGGGTTACCTTAAATAATGTTATTTAATTTGGTATCTTCACCGTTATAAGTCTAGAGGTCCATCGGATTACTAGTCGTTGATTATTTTAAATTTATATTTATGTCTGCACTTAGCCATAAGTTCATCTCGTTTATTTAAGAGGTTATTTCGATCATATTTTAGGATTCTTATTTTTTCTTCTAGACATAAGTTGCATCTTTGTCTAAATCCATCTGGAATATTCGAAAAACATAAGATTGACCACGAAACCACCGGGGACCTGTTCTCATTTTTCAGATGCCACCATTGTTTAGCTAACTCCGTTTTGCTCTTGAGTTCTGGGTTATTGAAAGAGTGTTTGTGGTCATAAAAACGTTGTTTCCAGTTTCCCGCGGAGATGCCGATGTAAACCTTTTTATCCCTGTTGTTATCTTCCGGATGAATAGTGGCCTTATAAACCACACACTCAACTTTACAGTTACCGTCCAGTGGGCAGTTATTTTTCACTTGACAATTACATTTATTTACTGTGACCTTATTCTTACTAGGATTGTTAAGTAATTTACGATTATGGGTGCTGATAATTCTGTCCATGTTCTTGGTGCAAGAGTAGCTGATTTTAATGGTTTTTCTATTAAATATCTTCCTAAGTGGATTATTTATGCTAAAATGTTTATCTACCAGGTTCAAGAATACTCTCCCGATGTTGATGTTAGATAGTTGGCAGTAGGGAGGATTGAACCATATTATTTTTCGGCCTCTATTCCTGGATTTATTTTTATTTTCTTTCTTGGTATATTTGAGTTTTTCATTATATCCGCTTTTCTCTAGCGCTCCATTGTATAAATGCTTATTTGCTTCAAAAATGTCTCTGTTAGCCGAAAGCTTATTTATTCTAGTATTAATTGTTTTAGGTATTTGTTTAATTATGCAGTTCGGGTGGTTAGATCTAGTGTTGATATAAGATGGTGTGTGATTATCTTTATTGAAGGGTTTGTATGTCCCCTTTCCTAAGTCTAAGGTAATATCTAGATAGTTTACTTCTTTACAATTTGGGGTTATATCTATTTTAAATCCAAGGTATTTGAATGCTCTTATTAATTTTTTATGTATTTTGGATACCAGGGGGCCGTCACTATTGGGGATAACAATTAGTCCATCATCCCTATATAACCCCACTAAATTAGGCTCTACAATTCTGCTAATAGTGTACATTATAAAAATGCCCACCAGATCGGCAATCTGGGCTGAGTCAAAAGCACCCATCGGGACATCAAATTTGTTGTTGTTCAATTTAATCCATGTTTCTCGATTGTTTATAAGGATGGATTTGCGACAGGCCATGATTAATCTTACCTGCTCATCGGATATATCCACGAAGTTCCCAGCATAGTTAATGCTGTTCGTAAGTAATTCCTTGGAAATCGAGGGGTAACAATCCATAATATCGAATTGTATAAAGCAGGCATTCCTCTTATTTTCAATTGATTTAAACCATTCGATAGTATCCGCCGAGTCCTTCCAAAGATTAAATTTGGTAGCTTCTAGAGTTACATTAATAATATTTCGTAGAATCTCCCTAGATACATGGCCGAGTTCCGATTTCGTAGAGTTGATTATTCTCGCTTGTTTCTTAATGTGGAAATTTTTCTTATGGTCCTTGATGAGTATGTATGCGTTTCTCTTATCAATTTTTCCCACTCTATCCTCGATATTCAGTCTGGATGCAAATTCCTTGGTATCCTCATTGATTATTTTTTCAGTGTCGTGGGTATCCTTTCTGTAATTATTACAGATTTTTTCCAGAATAGTTTTCCTATATTCGGATGGGCACATCTTGTAAATATTCGCTGACTTATCAGCCTTCACCCAAACTTTGTTCGCAAAATCCATCCTTATAAACAATCGAGAAACATGGATTAAATTGAACAACAACAAATTTGATGTCCCGATGGGTGCTTTTGACCCAGCCCAGATTGCCGATCTGGTGGGCATTTTTATAATGTACACTATTAGCAGAATTGTAGAGCCTAATTTAGTGGGGTTATATAGGGATGATGGACTAATTGTTATCCCCAATAGTGACGGCCCCCTGGTATCCAAAATACATAAAAAATTAATAAGAGCATTCAAATACCTTGGATTTAAAATAGATATAACCCCAAATTGTAAAGAAGTAAACTATCTAGATATTACCTTAGACTTAGGAAAGGGGACATACAAACCCTTCAATAAAGATAATCACACACCATCTTATATCAACACTAGATCTAACCACCCGAACTGCATAATTAAACAAATACCTAAAACAATTAATACTAGAATAAATAAGCTTTCGGCTAACAGAGACATTTTTGAAGCAAATAAGCATTTATACAATGGAGCGCTAGAGAAAAGCGGATATAATGAAAAACTCAAATATACCAAGAAAGAAAATAAAAATAAATCCAGGAATAGAGGCCGAAAAATAATATGGTTCAATCCTCCCTACTGCCAACTATCTAACATCAACATCGGGAGAGTATTCTTGAACCTGGTAGATAAACATTTTAGCATAAATAATCCACTTAGGAAGATATTTAATAGAAAAACCATTAAAATCAGCTACTCTTGCACCAAGAACATGGACAGAATTATCAGCACCCATAATCGTAAATTACTTAACAATCCTAGTAAGAATAAGGTCACAGTAAATAAATGTAATTGTCAAGTGAAAAATAACTGCCCACTGGACGGTAACTGTAAAGTTGAGTGTGTGGTTTATAAGGCCACTATTCATCCGGAAGATAACAACAGGGATAAAAAGGTTTACATCGGCATCTCCGCGGGAAACTGGAAACAACGTTTTTATGACCACAAACACTCTTTCAATAACCCAGAACTCAAGAGCAAAACGGAGTTAGCTAAACAATGGTGGCATCTGAAAAATGAGAACAGGTCCCCGGTGGTTTCGTGGTCAATCTTATGTTTTTCGAATATTCCAGATGGATTTAGACAAAGATGCAACTTATGTCTAGAAGAAAAAATAAGAATCCTAAAATATGATCGAAATAACCTCTTAAATAAACGAGATGAACTTATGGCTAAGTGCAGACATAAATATAAATTTAAAATAATTAACGACTAGTAATCCGATGGACCTCTAGACTTATAACGGTGAAGATACCAAATTAAATAACATTATTTAAGGTAACCCCCCCCCCACCACCACCAACATAATAGTTATAATAATATCTGCTATAGACACAGAATTGCCGACTTGGTGATATATAGTATTTGTGTGTATGCGTATATAATGGTATTTTGAAATATTTATTTATTCAGATTATTTACTTAAAATAAGATAGTGGATTTAAAAAAATTCTGCGGTTATTGAATTAATATAAGTATAAATGCCAAATATTACCACTAGACATTATTAGACTTGAATTAGTAATCCGATGGACCTCTAGACTTATAACATTACTTACGGTAAACCCCCCCCCCCACAATATTTATAATAATATCTGTGATAGACACAGATTTACTGACTTGGTGATATATAGTATTTGTGTGTACGCGGATATTTATTATTTACTTAAAATAAGATAGTGGTATGAAAATTTTTTCTGCAGGTAATACACTAGTTTTTGAATTAATATAAGTATAAATGTCAAATATTACCAATAGACATTATTAGACTTGAATTAGTAATCCGATGGGCCTCTAGAATTACATCGGTGAAGATACCAAATTGAATAACATTAGGTACGGTAACCCCCCCCCCGCATGATATTTATAATAATAGATTATCAAATTAATCTAAAATATAAATAAGGTAAGACTAATTTTTAGAACTCATATTACATCAGTAAGAATATAGAGTGTTATGTAAATATTGTGTGTAGGTGTGTGGATATATATGTATGTGTGCGTATGTATATGTGTGTATATGTGCGTATATGTATATATGTGTGTGTGTATGTATGTGTATGTATGTTTACATGTGTGAACAACTACATGCGTATGCATTTGGTCAATATTTCAAATAGATTCAGAGATATATATAGGTGTATTCATGTATGTATATATATATATATATATATGTATATATGTGTGTATATGTATATGTGTATAGATATGTATATGTGTGGGTGTGTATGTGTATATATGTGTGTGTATGTGCGTATGGATTTGTATGTATACATATATGTATGTGCGTGTAATCTTATTTCAATTAGATTCTCTTTCTTGGAACCCAGACGGACTGAGAATTTATGACACGCGGTCTGTCTATATCTTCTCTGTGCCTGTTAATTGTTACTTTCTTTCTTTTCTCTAACCGAATTTGAGAACACGAGTTTCGCCGGACGCATTCTGGCTAGAGATGAATAAAAGTTGCGTATGTGATTATGTTTAGTTATGATAATGTGCGAGTGAGATTATGTATGTGAGTGCGCATATGATGTGTGCGTATTTAGTTTTGTGTATGCGCGTGAGTAAAATTGCCTATATGTATGATATCGCCAAGTCGTATGTGTCATAATTTTGACATGGCAGTTTTTAGTTGATTAACTTAAAGATCCCTCCCCTTCGCCCGCCATAGTTAAATATAAGTTTTAAATTTCCCCCTCTCTATAAAAGATGTATCAAATCGGTTGCTACCACCACCATCTCTGATTGTATTGGAACTGTGGTAGGGAAATTCAATTTTCTATCAGTCTCAAAAATGTAATTGTCTGAGTGATGCTTGAAAAAACCGAACGGTTGAAATAAATTATTGCATCGACAATTATGTGATTTCGTGTTATTATATTTTATATATATATATATATATATATATATATATATATATGTATATATATATATATACATGACAACAGAAGCTGAAGAGAGCCGGATGGCTAAGTCCTTCCGTGCTTTAAACTGACGGTACGAATGTTGTACTAACTTTTCTGTACCAAAATAATATATATATATATATATATATATATATATATATATATATATATATGTATATATGACTTCATTACTGTGCGTACGTCGCCCTTAAACCCCTGCCTTTACCGCCAAAAGAAATGTTATAATAAGATTGACTTGGTCATTCATTTTCGACACAGGCGTCAAAAATAAGCCGTTAAGGGTATTGATTTCTGAAATCCCCGGAGCAATAGGTGCAAAGCTGAGGCATGGCTTCATGGATTATTAAATCAGCTGTGCTGTCTGTCAATCCTGTCGGATTTGTTATGATCAAACGATGGGTTAATTTACTTGAGAAATATATTAATTAACAGTTATCCGAGTTATATACACCTCTGTTCAAGAAATCGTATGCAATGAATCGCTTACAAAACTATTGTATTTCAGAATAAAATAATCTTTAATAATGATGTGCTGCAAAACATAAAACATTATCCAGACTCGCGTGCATTCTTAATAGTAAGATAGGGGAACTTGTTAGGCTTATAATGGATGAAGTTGATGTGATTTAGTATCCAAATTACAATTAACCTTTTATTCGAAGTCGACGGTCCCTTTGACTCCATATTAGAAATAGGTTGATCGAATAACCCCCCGATTCACAGAAAAAAGTGTATATGACGATATTGCTGTTTAAATGAAAATATTATTCATTTGGCAGAACTGGAAATTGATTAAAAAGATCCAATAGTTAACGTTTACAAAATGTGAGACGCCAAGCATCCTCAAAGATTTCAATTCTATGCTCGTGTTTTGACTCCAATTATTTGAAAGCGGGAAAACACTTTCATGGTCGCGCTCGAATAACTATTCCAACAAACTGTATTCATACACTAAGCACTTATATTGCTCGATAGGCTGATTAATCAGCTCTTAATTTTATCTATTTACACCAAGAGAAAGTAGTTCATGAAAATATGTGACTGATACAGGCTAACGCTTAAATGTATGTGTGTATTAAAGGTAGTAAGAGAGTGTATGGAGGATTTTCAAAAACAAACATAATTTTGCTGTGGTAATTCTCTGATATTAGTATTGCATTGAAGAACAGTTTGTCAGATCGCTGAAAAGCTTAAACTTTCGAAATACACAACCGTAGAAAACCAATACAAATATATATATATATATATATATATATATATATATATATTTATTTATATACATTTACTAATGAGCCACGATTTATCAAGGCTAAAATTTACACGAGGATGAATCAATTAAAGTTGCATAAGGTGGAATATTATTAGAGGATTTAAAATAATTAATGAGACGTTTCTACTGAAATTTATGGAGTTTTCAGTCGGTTTACAAATAGATTCATGAGTGACATTCGTTGTAGTACTGCCATTTAAAAGAGAGAATATAGAACGTGCCAACATCTGTTTTTAAAAATAACTAAATATACACATTTTAAAATAGAGGGAAGAAAAAAGTAAAGAGCCGTACCGAGGAAAATGGCGACTTACCACATAAAAATTAACGACCTTATGTCGCCTGCTCAATCTGTCGACAAAAACAATAAAGGGAAGGGGCACAGGGGTTTTCTCTCACAGATAACAGTTCTTGCAAATTTTGGTTGACGTTCCGATTGAGATAACACCAGAGTGCTATAATAGACTAGCAAGTTGATGTTCCACGTCAGTGTGTTAGATACGTTCGTTTGATCGTATTCTTTACTTCATACTAGTAAATTTAGTTCTATATTCCATCTCCGTTACTTGAAATAGTTGTAGTCGAAATGATGAAATCCGCTAACATCATACTTTGAATTCTAACCTATATAAAATTCAACGTAGTTGTAGACTCTTTTCTGAAATTATTTTACGAACACAAACGACTGAATACACACAAACCTATCCATACAAGCGCGCAGACTCGCTTTTATTTATATAGAACATTATTAAAATAGGTATCAAACATCCCTCTACATCGTAGCGTATTAACGTAAAAGGCCAGCATAGGCGACAGACATAATGTTGTGCAAAATATGTCTCATTCGTTCTCCCTTTCCTTGAATCGCTACTGGCCATGTAACCTTGTTAGATGGATACTCAAGAAGTAATGTTTAAAGGGAAATAACTCTTGAACACTAAAGTTATCTCCCTTGTCAAAAATTAAATTTTAAAAGCACGGTTTATCTTCTTAGAGTTTGCCGCCCCTGAATTTACCAAACAAAAATAAAACGAGAAAATTCAATGAAAGACGCTTAGCCACAGACACTTAAACCCTCATTATTCATAGTAATTTTCCCAGTTGTAAAATTGTTAATAAATCATGTGATATCGTTGACTCGCATATAATCGTTTTCATCCATTTATTTCATCATATCTGTGTATATCAATCAAACAACACTTCATAATGAGCATGAAGTTAAAAAAAACACTGTGTGCTTGTGTATTATTCTTGTTTTATGATATTCCACTCTAAACAAGGCAGGACGCCACTGTAGACGTAAGGGACTACTGATAATTAGATAGTAGGTTTAGGGCATCATTCTAAGTTTGGAGCTGTGCAGCAAGATGTCTGTCTATATTAGTTTTAAACCTCTGCATGTCGGTACTGTCAGGAAACAGGGAACAGGGAGGGGGGTTCCAGGGGCCAGCAGCACGAGGAAATAAGCTATTGGAGTAGAAGGCTCTCCAGAATCTGGGGACCTTCACAGTGAATGGATGGGATTTAGCCGATTGTCGAGTTGGTCTAGTTAATTTACGTCGCGGAAACCTTCATGCCAAATATAACCATTGTCATGTGAGACACGTTAACGTTGTTTATAGACAAGTTTATCACTCGCACACGCACCGGTGTCTTCTTGGGAGTGGTTCCCAATTAACTTGGTGTACTATGTTCTTATCGTCTGTTACTCATTGACGTATTTACGTTAAGCGGAAGTGGGAAGTGCCTATTACCAAATGACGTATCAGTTCACACAACACCAAACACCATAAAATGCCTCTGCCATCAACAGAATGGTATTACTTACAAAATCTGTTATTCTTCAGCGGTAACCCATGTAAGCATTTACCAGACTAAAATTTTCTTAACTTCAATTAGGTAGATGCGGGGTTGGCCTATAGATACTTTTGAGACATATCGGATCGATTATACCGATTTTGGATATATTTATAAGTAATAACTATTGCTGTATACATAAATCGTTTGACGATATATGTTGTGTTTCGGCATTAAATGATACAAAGAAGGTTGATAAGCCGTAAAACAGTCTAACTAAACCAACTAAACTCCGAGAATCCAACGACGAGAACCGATGTTTCAATATTGTAAAGCACTTTGTAATAGCTGTACAGAATTTGCCAAAATTATCCGCTGATACTAAAATTTATTGATTTTTTATCAACATTTTCGGTCAGTGCCGGTGGTACTTCGGAAATTGGGTTGGGAATTCTGAAAATAACTTTATCCGCTTGCTTTTATGAAAACATATCTCCAGAAAGCAAGGTAATTTAATGTAAGTAAAAATAGGAAAAGAAATACTCCCCCCCCCCCAAAAAAAACAAAATAAAAAAAAATAAAACACATACATACCATTTTTTTTTAGATTAGGCGTTATTTTTATGTACATATCTTTCTCCTGAATTTATTTATATTTCGGCCGATATTATCTTCGGCTTTCATCGGGTGTAGTTTTTTTTTTATCATAAATGAATTTTACAGTACTTTTTATCTCATCGTTTAATGTACGCGGTTTACTACACTTCATCTTTTCTGATGCTGAGAAATATAAATATTATATGAATATTATATAAACATCATATTAACATTATATAAATAGTCCAAAACTATTACCACATTATATAAAAGATAAGCTGTATTTTTTCGGTTGTCCATCGCAATCGCGTTGCCAAAGCTAGTTTTTGAAGAAAGATGTGGTCCTGCCCCAACCTACAGCACATGTTATTCTAGAAATAATCGCTATGTGGTACTGATCAGACAACGTTGCTTACCTTTTGGGGATCTAACAGGAACCGATTTGTCAATGTGCTTATGCCGTATAAATTACACCGTTTAGTATTACGCAAACTGTCACCAATCTATGTACTAACTAGGCCTCAGCATGGTCTATTGTTGATAATCTAATTCTCTTCCGAGTCTCGGTAAGCTATTGAGTTGCTTGGCAGATTTTATATGGGAAAAGATGGTTGGCCTGTATCGTTAACAAGACGATACTCTTGGTGAAATTATTAGCGATTTCGTGTCGTATCTAATTGTGTTGCTGAAGTAGGAGGTTATCGAATTTCAAAACGGAAATATAATTATCTGACTTTAAACCTCTTTCATTGCTCGATGACAAAAACCAGAACAGAATCTGTGCCCGAGTAAACATATGATTCCCTTCAAATCTAAGTGTTTGCTATTCTTTTATTGCATTACTTTTATTGCTACAGATTTCAATTTATATTTAATTTGAGTAATGATATAAACATATATTTTACATTTTTTTTTCAAGATAAAATGAATAAAAATAAGAATAGACTTTCAACTAATTCAATAAAAACTAATTTTGGGGGGAAATTCACCGACATCCGACATATTTTTTTTACCACTTCACTACTTAGTTTTGGTTCGTTTTGATGATTTTGTCAATCACTTGTCTCTTTATTTCTGTCGGTTTCAGTATCGATGCAATTAACACATAACAGACAAAAGAGGCAGATATTAATGTAGGTTTGCAGCTACGTTAGTAGGTAAAAATTATTGGTCATTTTGTCTTACGGCATATCAGTATCTTCCAGGTACGGAAATTAACTGTCTACACTTGTACGCCCTCAATATAACTACCCCTGACAAACCCGACTGGAAGCAGGATAATCCCCTTCACTGTAAAGATCCTCAGATGCGGGATAACTTTCTACCTTAACAGCTTATTTCATCAGATCTCTCGCCTATGCACTATCACCAGGATCAGCGTTGATTGAAAGTAATAGCCAGAAATGAGTGACTCTAACACTAACCCGAATCTCTTGGGTTTAGACCTCACCACTGGATGCAGTGTTGTCTAATACCATGAACAGTTAAGTATATAGCGAATGCTTAATTAGTTTGTAGGATTGAGAAATGAGATTGTCAGAAAACAATGTAGTATATACTGTAAAAAATGTATTTTGGAATGTTGGCGTGCGGTAAGTAGCAACACGTCGTCGAACGGTATCCGAAGCTATTTAATTTCGTGACCGGGACAAATTATATTGGACCAATACATTGACCACTAACTGGTGCTACCATTCCAGGTTAAAGGGGATGTGGGATTAATATTAAGTACGGAGTGATCCAATATTCGCATACACTTCTAAATTATATCTTCACCTCCGAATTAAGTCAATGACCTAGAGCAGTATGTAATATATATACATATATGAAGAACACACTTTACATTGGTGTTACTACAACTATCCTTTCCTGTAGACTAAATATACAACAGGTAAGTTCCCCCTCTCATTTTAGACATAGTTTAGTTTATAACACAAATATCTTACATTTAGGAACTAATTTAAAAAATGAAAAATACGTGAAGCTATCTATATCAAAACACCACAAATTACAATAATGAACAATGCATGCGAAACTATTACAAATATTTTAAAATGTTTAACGTTAATACCTTTTATTTTCGGACGTTGATTCTGCTGCACCAGAAACATAAATTGTAAAGCTTATATCTGGAACTAACATCGGATTGGGAATTACCTTTAACGATCTTGCATACAGCGTTTTCAGTTGTTCTGAAATTTTCTTTCACATTTTTCTTAATTGATATTATCACCCGAAAATGATTCCATGAAGAATCGAAAGTACTCATAATACATATGGAAAATTGACGATTGAAATAAATAAATACAAAAGGAATAACTAAGATAACTATTTCTGTTGTGCTTAACAATGTTTGCTTAAATTAAGAAATGCTGGCTAAATACACACAATTTAAGTACACACACACACACACACATATATATATATATATATATATATATATATATATATATATATATATACAGTTCAAAAAGAATACACGACTATTCTACCGAAATTTGGTTGGAGAGAATATAACGGTGGAAAAGCCACTAGAAGAGAAGGATCTAGAAAACTACTGGATGCCTTTATTTTAAAATGAGGGACCATGCAACCAAGAGACAAGTGGATTTCAGATATAGCTCGAAGTAATAAAAGCAAGCCAAAAATGCATGAGCCATAGATAACGTCTTGAATGATAAAACGAAAGTTGAATCAATTTCAGAATCACAAAAAATCTGGCATAGACAATATACCAAATTTCTGGCTGAAAAAAACTAACAGCACTTCATAGCCATTATAGTAGCTGCTTCACCAGACTGTTGAAAAGTGAGGAGGCCACATCAGCATGACTAGTAAAAGGTGATACGACCCTTATACCTAAAACGAGTGAGACACAAAACCCTACACAATCTCACTACAACCTACAAACTCTTCACTGGCCTGGTTGCAGACAGCATCTACGAACACCTCTCTTCTGAAGCATAACTGGAAAGAGAACAAGCAGCGTGTAGGAGGAAGTGTTTAGGCACTAAAGAATAATTGTTGATCAATAAGAGGATCTATAAGGACTGTAGGAAGAGGCAGAGAAATCTAAGCATGGCTTGGATTGATTACCAAAAGGCATACGATAGTGTACCCCATGCATGGCTCCTACGCTGCCTTAATCTATATAATATCAATCCGGTCAGCAAGAAAACCATGGCAGTTCAAGCAAATATGTGGAAAACAACTATGACAGCACGATACACTAGTGGAACAATAAAAATCCCTGACGTCAAGATCCGAAGAGGAATCTTCCAAGGAGATAGCTTATCTCCTCTACTCTTTTGCCTGACAATTGATCCACAAAGCAAATTACTAAACAAAAGCCAGAGTGCCTACAATCGGAGCCAGGGCCGGAAACAAGATCACACAAAAGAGTCATGGATGACCTGAAGCTGTATGCTAGTTCATATGCTGACTGGAGCCGACTCTTACAGGTTGTACATAACTTCCCCAAATTATTGGAATAAAGTTCGGCCTGGACGAATGTGCCAAGTACTCCCTTAGAGTTTGGAAGAAGATCCAAAGGGTGAACATACAGCTTGATGAAGATACTGACATCAAATACCTTGAAGAACAGGAGCAATACAAATATCTTGGCATTGAAGAAAACGATTCAATTCAACATGCCAAGATGAGAGAAAAAATTGGCAGATGATATATACACCGTGTTAGAAAAATTTGCAAAACACAGCTCACAAACAAAAACAAAGTAACTGCGATTAACCAATTAGCTATGCCAGTGATAACATACAGCTTTGGGATTATTGATTGGCCACAAAAGGGCATTGATAGATTAGACACTAAAACGAGAAAAATGCTGACAATGTACAGAGTAATGTACAGAAACCAGTGTCTACCACGGCTGTATCTCCCAAGAGGAACAGGGGGTATAGGTCTCTCACAAATTGACCATCAACACAGAGCGACTATTGTGCGCACCGGCCAATATCTGATGAGCTCACAGAATCCAAACCTTATGATGGTATGCTAACATCAAGAAATCGGAGCAAGCAGAACAACCATTATCACAAAACTGGCCAAACATTTTGGACAGGACTGTCTTACAAATGAGGCAGAAACAGACAACAATCCTGCCACAGAAATAGCTCGCAAAATTCGTCAGAAATACACCAAGACCTTCCATTACAGAAAACTGGAAGAATGGGCCAACCAACAACGTGCTAAGCATTTCCTAGATGAATTATCCCAGGAATATATAGATAAGGAAGGCTCTGTAGACTGGCTGAAAAGAGGATCTCTCCACTATAATCCGGAGAGAATTATGATGGCTGCTCAAGATCAAGCCTTGATGAGCAATGCCTTTAAAAAGATGAGTGGTCTCAGCAACAATAACAAGTGCAGGTTCTGCCACACAGAAGTAGAGAATGTGAGCCACCTGACATCCAGTTGTAAGGGTCTCCTGGGGATGGCTATTATACAATGCGACACAACGGAGTGTGTAAATATCTTCACTTGACTATTTGTAAAAAGTTGAATATCCAGTGTAGCAGCAAGTCATTGGAGCATATACCAGAAAGAACAGTTGGAAATAATTTATACACCATCCACTATGACTATGCAATTCCTACAACTACATATCTAGAAAACGGAGCTGTTAAACCTGACATCGTAATATGGGACAAAAGGAAGAAAGTAGCAACCCTAGTTGAAGTCAGTGTATCTAATGATTCAGGATTGAACAGAGCAGAAAGGGAACATATTACTAAATACCAAGGTCTTATGTACGACATTAAAAGAAACTGGAATCTTCTGAAAATCTCCATCATACCAGTAATTATAGGAAAAAGAATTTCAAAAGCTATCTGGCGAGAATACTCGGTTAACCGAGCGCAAGAGAAATACAAATAATTGCACTTAAAGGAACGGTTAGAATCTTAAAAAGATCTCTAGGCTAGAGTGTCTGAAATAGCCGGTGAATGTCCGGTAGGATGCCCATCTCTAGCAAAAACAGAAAGATAAGAAAAATAATATATATATAAAAATATTTATATATTTAAAAGTATTTTCATGAACAGTTCTGAATGCCTTGTGCTTCACTTATTAAATGATTTAAAGCCTGGTTAACCCATATTCAGTATAACCCACCTATTTTGTAAAGCTTGATTTCTTGATACTACATCAAATACAATATCTATGTTAAATACAGGTTATAAGAAAAACTATACGAGTTATAAATCATATTACTCTTATAGACAAACATAAACAAGGCTTAATGCGTATCCTGTCAAGGAATTGCTCGATCTTCAATATAAATAGTGGACTATATCTTCATAAATAATTATTTCTACACTGACGATTCCGGAAGGATGAAACGTATACGTATGTAGATAAACACATATTTATAATTACTTGTTGCACCGAATTTGGGCTGAGAGCTGTAGTGAGTATTATTAATACAGCTGTCAAAATCATAGCGTTAATGCATGTTCCTTCATAAGTTGAATATTGTTGACGTCAGCTGCCTACAATAGGTTTAATATTCTCACCGATTTATGTAGTTGTACATGGTGACCGTGACAGTTTATACGTAGCTATTTTTGTTATAAACATGACTTTTGATCTAGGAGTTCGAATTCTGCGGCCGACTTGAATAATCATCTGTACACGTACAATTTCGAAAGGATGAACCGCATACGTATGTAGATAAAGTAACATATATATATATATATATATATATATATATATATATATATATATATACCGAAAAATAAAGTCATTGCCTCCCTAGACCTAGAACCCCTATTTACCAAGGTACCTGTAAAAGAAACAATAGACATAATCATCAATAATATATACAATAACCCGTCATTCCCTCCACTTGAAATTAATAAGAAAATACTAAAAATGTAACTATTAATCTGCACCATCGAAGTAGTTTTTATGATTTAAAGGAAAACATTTACACGCAAAGTGATCGAGTTTCAATGTGTTCGGTTCTTCGCGAATTCTATATGTCAAAACTAGAAAACAAAATGTTTAATAACATCAAAACCCCCTCTATTTACGTATACTTTGTCTACGATATTCTTATTGTAGCTGATAACAATGAACAAATACACAAACTTAAAGACAATTTAAAAAAAAACTCTGTTCTTAAATTCACAATAGAACTGAACGTAAATAATAAAATCCCATTCCTAGATGTTCTCATTGACGCCTCTAATACATCGTTTAACACATCCACTTATAAAATAAACAACCAGCTTAAATGCTTGTCTATTAAATTTCAAAGAATCGCTACACAATAACTATTGTTAAAAATCTATTAAATCGTTCCAAGTTAATCTCCTCCTTTAAAAATAATATTCATTGAATTAAAAATATAAACAAGTACTTATTAACAACGAATTACATACTTATATCGTTGATGAACTAATACAATTAATGATTTGAAACTTAAGAAACAGCAGTGCACATAATAATAATATTCAACATCACAACTCAAACACTATTAACATATACTATTGTAATCAAATGCAACCAAACCTCGGATCAGAAGAAGACACCATGAAAAATATTATACACAGATATATATCCCCAATAGACTATAACAATAACATTAGACTTATTATTTACTATAAATGAAATCTTGTAAAAAACAACGGCTCTCCAACCCCAAAACTACTTGAAAAAAAACAATGTTATTTATAAGTTTAAATGCCCTTTAAGAAAAAGAACTCTCATAATAATAATAAAGTTGATAGCTCCATTGGTTTTACAAGCACTACTCTATATTACTGCCTCACCATGCATATTGTTATATTACATTCGTATGGGCTTCCATAGGTGCTCCCGGACGGAAATCGTTAGCTGACGCGTATTAAAACTGGCCATATCTGCCACCATTTTGTATTCCTTTTTTAGTTGAATAAAGCTTGGCTTCCAAGTAACACGTGTTTTTTTATTAAAATTTATTCAACTAAAAAACTCCCCCCAAAAAACAACTTTTTATTTTTTGGATGTCTACCGCGATACTAAGATGGATGTGACATGGAAACCAAAATGCCTAGACATTGATCCCAGTCTACCGACAGCTGCCAAAGAATACCGACACTGGCGTGCAATATTAACTAATTACCTTGAAGATTATGAAGATAGGATACCAAGCAAATACAGAGCCCTGTTAAGCTGTGTGAGCTCTAATGTTCATGAATTTATAGAAACATGCACGAACTTCGATGATGCTATAGCAAAGCTGGACAGCTTGTTTATTAAAACACCGAATGAAGTCTTTGCAAGAAATATACTAGCAACCAGACGGCAGAAGCCGGGAGAAACGATGGACGAATTTTTCCGAGAATTGGAGAAACTAAAAAGAAATTGCAACTTCCGCGACCACAGTGCAGAGGAGTGTGGCGACGAGGCAATGCGTGACACATTCATTTCTGGAATATCCTCGCCTTCGATACGACAGCGGCTCCTGGAAAATAAAACGTTGAACCTTCTGACGGCGTACAGTCAAGCATCTGCGTTGGATATAGCCCAGCGTAATAGTGATGCGTATGCAACTCCGGATACCTTCCTGGCTACGGTCGTGGACCCAGGACTACTACGGGTATGTGAATGTAGTTGTTCTAGTCCTCAGATTCCTCCTAGTGAATCGGCTACATCTGCAACATATAAGAATCATAAATGTTTCTTTTTCTCCTATCTTTCAAGCGATAACTGTCCCACCCGCGAGGCTACTTGCAATAAATGTTTCAAGAAAGGACATTATGCCCACCTGTGCAAATCTAAGTCTTAAAATTCAGGTACAACATTGGTCGGTTCTCACTTACTGACCACATTTACCAACATACCACAAGGACTCGCGCCAGCTGCAACGCATGTGACTATTAACGGGACAAGAGTAAGTGCTCTCCGTGATTCTTGCAGTACTGACAGCTATCTTAACGAAAGAATTGTGTAAGAACTAACACTAAAAGTTTATCCGTCCAATAAAGACATTTCTATGGCTCAGGACATCTTGAATACTCGTTCCAAGGGCTATGTTGTTGTTAACCTAGCTCTCGATTTTAATAACCAGTTCTACGTTGCTACATGGCTTGGTATTCTGAAAAATCTGTGTTCCGACTTAATACTTGGTCAGGATTTCTTGCGTCAACATCAAAGTGTAACTATGGATAGAGCTTTCCCATTGTGCATTGGCCGCAGCAAAAATAGAAGAGCCGTCTCTTTTTCAAAATGTATCTTCAAACTGCAAACCAATAGCTACCAAATCCAGACTTTTTAGCAAGGACGATCAGATATTCATTGCAGAGGAAGTTAATCATCTACTCTCTGAGGGCATAATCGAAACCAGCATATCACCATGGCGTGGTAGCGAAGGACCCCACCCACCGATATAAAAAGCGGATGTGTGTGGATTATTCCCAAACAATTAAACAATATACTGAGTTAGATGCTTACCCATTGCCAAGGATAGACGACATGGTGAATGTTCTTGCAAAATACAAGGTATTCTCCACTTTTGATCTTAAAAGTGCCTACCACCAAGTGCCGCTAAATGAGATATAAAAGTATACCGCGTTTGAGTCAAATGGTTGCTTGTATCAGTTTTGTAGAGTTCCGTTTGGAGTTACAAATAGGGCCGCTGCCTTCCAGCGGGCTATGGACAGTATAGTAAAAGAGGGGAACCTGCGTGGTGCTTTCCCGTACCTTGACAATGTAACAATTGCAGGACATACTCAGGAGGAACATGATGAAAATGTAAAGCAGTTCCTAGGCACTGTCGGTCGGAGAAACCTTACTCTTAACCAATAAAAGACTGTAAAGTCTGTGCCTTCTATTAACGTGCTGTTGGGAATGGTGTCATCAAGCCTTATACAGAGAGACTTCGCCCATTAAAGGAGCTTCATCCACCCGAGAACTTAAAATTACTTAAAAGGATCATTGGAATGTTTGCATACTATGCAAAATGGATACATGAATTTTCTAACAAAATTTAACCGCTAAAAAACGCGAGAAAATTCCCATTGGAAGAGAAAGCCTTGAAATCATTCAACTTGCTGAAAATAGAATTGGAAAAGTCTACTCTGCAGACAGTGGATGAAAACTTTCCCTTTGAGGTAGAGTGTGATGCGTCCGATGTTGCGATTTCTGCCGTTCTTAATCAAGGAGGACGACCTGTGGCGTTTATGTCTAGAACACTAAAAGGCAGTGAACTAAAATACCACATCGTAGAAAAAGAAGCGACTGCCATTATTGAGGCAGTGCGTAAATGGAGCCACTATCTGGCACGAAGCCCTTTATTTTGATTTCCGATCAGCGGTCAGTAGCCTTTATGTTCGATACTAAAAGACGTCCGAAAATTAAGAATACAAAAATCTCGGAATGGAGACTGGAACTTGCCGCATTCAGCTACACTATAAAGTATCGTCCTGGTAAGGATAATGCCCCTGACACGTTTTCCCGAGCATACACTTGTTCAATCTTTAATACATCTACGCTCGCTGATATCAACAATGGACTGTGTCATCCGGGGATAACTCGACTGCTTCATTTTGTAAGAGCAAGGAATCTCCCCTTTTCTACAGAAGAGGTAAAGAAGATGTGTGCTTCTTGTAGGATTTGCGCAGAGCTAACACCTCAATTCTATCGCTTACCAAAAGGAACTCTTATAACAGCAACAAAACCTATGGAATGACTTAGTGTTGATTTCAAAGGTCCTCTGCCTAGTGTATCGACTAATTGTTACTTATTAATTATAGTTGATCAATAGTCTCGTTTCCCTTTTGCTTTTCCATGTCCCAATATGCATGCAGCAACAGTGATCAAATGTTTAGATTTGCTATTTAGCCTATGTGGAATGCCAAGTTATATACATTCAGATCGAGACACATCTTTCATGTCCAAGGAGCTGAAATCTTATATCTCCCAGAAAGGAGTGGCGACTAGTAATAGCACTCCTTATCATCAAACCGGAAACGGACAAGTAGAAAGAATTAATGGCATTATATGGAAGTCGATTCGTTTAGCTCTTAGATCGCGTAACCTTTCTGAAATGCATTAGGAACATGTACTTGCCGAGGTGCTCCACTCACAGAGATCGTTGTTGTGTACGGCAACTAACGCCACACCGCATAAACGTTTCTTCGCATTCCAGCGCCGTTCCTCCCATGGAAACTCACTTCCCTCTTGGCTAATGACTCCTGGACCCGTACTGCTAAGAAGGTTTGTACGGAACAAAAACAAACCCTATGCAAACCAAGTTGAGCTCCTTAACAGTAACTCGACCTATGCACACATTAGGTACCCAGATGGACGAAACTCTACTGTGTCTGTTCGTGACTTAGCACCTTGTTCCGAAGCCCAGACAATTTTAAGGTCTCCTATTGAGGAAAAAGAGAGAGGGAACCACTTTGTACAAGATAATATACAATGCCATAACGGAGCCTATGATGATACATTGGCCCTGCCTGAACTAATGCGATCCAGTCGGGTACCAAAACCTCCCAATCGATATGGAGATTGGCTGGAGTAGCAAGTAAAAATATATATATTTTCACAGGAATGTAATATTACTTTCGTAAAAGTAAAAAAAGTAAAAAGTAAAATAAAAAGGTAAAAAAAGGTAAAACTTAAATTATTGAAGACACTGTGTTCTTTTCTTTCTAGCAAGGAAGAATGTTATATTACATTCGTATGGGCTTCCATACGTGCTCCCGGAGCCGGAAGTCGTTAGCTGACGCGTATTAAAACTGGCCATATCTGCCACCATTTTGTATTCCTTTTTTAGTTGAATAAACTTAGCTTCCAAGTAACACGTGTTTTTTTATTACACGTATTGTAAACTCTAGCTCAATCTACGAACATCTACAAAAACATAACTGTACTCCCTCGGATTTAAGACAAATTCTAGTTTATAACACTAAAATAATACATTTTAAAATGCTTAACGTAATGCGATTTTGTTCTTTGATGCCATTCCTGCGTCGCTGAATTTAAATCGTAGATGACCTTCCTGGAACAATGCGAAAAACGTTCTCTGCGCGTTTCTCTGACGTCTTTAAACAAATCCTCTTGTTTCTCTAGCTTTTTTGTTCAGTTGCTTTTTACAACTGAGGATGATTTGACGAAGACTCGAAAACGTTCGTGAAACCTATAGAATATTTTTTTTTGATTTTAATAAAAAAAAACATCAGAAAAATTGGAAATATAAAAAAGGTATAATTAAACAGACGAATTCTGTTATTTTTAACAATATATATATATACAGGGCTTTACGGAGCCCTCCAAAAAGGAGCGCACTCCAGGAGCACGCTCCTTTTTGCTGGAGCGAAGGAGAGGAGGACTCATTTTATATTCAGCGGAGGTGGAGCGGGAGCAACTCCATTTGGGATTAAAGAGCGGTGGTTTTATCCCTCCGCGCTCCTCGCTCCAAAATTATTTGATTTTTTTTAAACATTAGTTTTTTATTCAGCAATAAAAAGGAAAAGAGAAGATAGTCTCAGCTAACATCTTTGAGTTATTTTTTTATGTATATTGTAAATGTATATGAGATAGGGAGAGAGAGAGAGAGAGGGGGGAGAGAGGAAGGAAGAGAGAGGGAGAAAGAACGAGAGAGTTACACATGAAAAAAGAACATTTTAAGTTCTCTGTAAATTTACTCGTGAACATGTTACATTTTTGATACGGCAGTATTCTTAAGGAAAGAGACAATTTGGCGACAAATGTCTTCAAATGCGTCAGTAAGTCTATAGATGTCTTTTAAGTTATTTTCTTAAAGATTTGAACTTTTTTTTGTATTTAGGATGTTTATTGATGATTGAATAAATAAGCTTATTTTGCTTTTAATTTACAGACAATTTATTTTTGTACTAAACCTTACTGCTCTTCTTCTTCTTCTTCTTCTTCTTCTTCAAATAATGGTATTAAAAATAAATCTTTAAGGATAATAATAACTAAAGAAATGGGGAATGTTTTACAATAGCCCTACAGCTCGCGAGTCGGGTTGAAAAAAAGTTGTAGAACGTAGTCAAAAAAATGAATATGCAACAAATAAATGCAACGTACGTCGAGACCGGAGATTTTCCTAGTTTTCTATTCCATTTGTTTGTATGTTTACGTATGGTAAATGGGTTTTTATTAGACATGAAAAAAAAAAATTTTTTTAATGTCTTCGTTTTTAAAAAACAAAATGGCGTCATTATTTTTTGCTGTCGGTGTCACGTGTGTGTGTGTTTTTTTTTTACCGGGACTCATAATCAAAGCGGCGTTTTTTTTTGGTGGGGGGTTGCATTTTTGAAATTTAATTTTATGAAACGAACATTTTAACGATCATTTTGATCACCGAATGAGCGCGCATGTCGTTACGTCATTGGGGGTGGGTGGGGGGACATTTCCCCGTATTTCTTGTTACTGCAAAGACGTGGGAAAATGACGCAAGCTCAAATTAGACATCGTGCTTTCAGCGAATTGACCCTAATATCTATAGGGGTACGTTTCAGTAATAACATCGACGAGACAATTACATTTGCCAGAAGTGTGGGCATTATAGGTCAGAAGATGAAATGCTGCAAATGTGCACGTCTGATGACGACCATGAAATACCCTAGAGGGCTGGACGACTACATGTGGTTCTGTGCTAAATGCCGGACCCTAGCTAGCATTCGCAAAGGTATTTGTTTTACAAATTTTATTTTTGTATTTCTGTTGGTATTTCAGTTGAAATTTCTGGGTATTCCCTATTGCAAACGTGTGTACGTTTTCTGCCAACTAATACACAATTTTTCGTTTGTAGGGTCATTCTTTGCCAAGTCGAAGCTGCCTATGTGGAAGATTCTGGCACTTGTGTACACATGGTGTATGAGTGTTGGGTCGCATAGGAGCTTATCCTATGACCAAATTACCAGGGAAATGAACGTGTCGGCCAAGACGATTGTCGACTGGTTCCAATTTTGCAGGGATGTGTGTGTCACATATTTTCAGACGCATCCCTGCAAAATTGGAGGACCAGGGATGACCGTCGAGGTCGACGAATCTCTGTTTGCACGCCGAAAATACCACCGAGGCCGGCTGATCCGACAACAGTGGGTCTTCGGTGGTTACGAAAAGACAAGAAAGTTAGGATTTTTAGTGCCGGTCGAAGACCGGTCTGCGGAAACGCTTCTTGGCCTTATAAAAAAATGGATAAGGCCAGGGAGCATCATCGTCAGTGATGGTTGGCGCGGATATACAGGGCTGGAAAGCAATGGATACCAACACATCCGCGTCAACCATAAAGAACATTTTGTTGACCCCTTGACCGGTGCATGCACCAATGCTGTCGAATCGATGTGGGCAAATGCCAAAGGGAAATTGAAGTCCATGCACGGGACCGTTAACGAAATGAGGGCCGACTACATGGCTGAATTTATGTGGTCGCAACGGTTCCGTGGCATGGACGACAGACTTTATCATTTTTGGCAGCAGGTGTGCACCATGTACACGGTGTGAGGAATACTGACATAAATAAAAAACAACTGCTTTTATTACTTTTGTTTAAACTGTTGTTTTGCTTTGTTCTTTTGCTTGCCTGAAATATGAAAACTTGGGGTTTTGATTAGGCTTAGGGCTGGGTTTTGATTAGGGTTAGGGCTGGGTTTAGGTTAGGGTTAGGGCTGGGTTTAGGTTAGGGTTAGGGTTTAGGTTAGGGTTAGGGCTGGGTTTAGATTAGGGTTAGGGTTTAGGTTAGGGTTAGGTTTGGGTTTAGGTTAGGGTTAGGGTTGGGTTTAGGTTAGGGTTAAGGCTGGGTTTAGGTTAGGGTTAGGGTTAGGTTTAGGGTTAGGTTTAGGGTTAGGGTTAGGGTTAGGGTTAGGGTTGGGGTTAGGGTTAGGGCTGGGTTTAGGTTAGGGTTGGGTTTAGGTTAGGGTTAGGGTTTAGGTTAGGGTTAGGGCTGGGTTTAGGTTAGGGTTAGGGTTTAGGTTAGGGTTAGGGCTGGGGTTAGGGTTAGGGTTGGGTTTAGGTTAGGGTTAGGGTTAGGGTTTAGGTTAGGGTTAGGGTTAGGTTTAGGGTTAGGGTTAGGGTTAGGGTTAGGGTTGGGTTTAGGTTAGGGTTAGGGTTTAGGTTAGGGTTAGGGCTGGGTTTAGGTTAGGGTTAGGGTTGGGTTTAGGTTAGGGCTGGGTTTAGGTTAGGGTTAGGCATTTTTTTAAGAAACAGGAATAATAAACATTACGGTGTGACGAATAAAAATAATATGTAAATAAAAGCACACTGACATGTAAATAAAAAGAAAATTATTTTATTCCTTTTGCTTAGAATGTAGTTTTGTTTTGTTCTTCTGCTTGGCTGAAAAATGCAAACATTGCGCTTTGACTATGAATCCCAGTAAAAAAAAAATTGAAACGAGACGAGAACGAGAGCGGCCATTAACTTTTTTTTTCTTTCCTTTCACGTAAGCTAAAACTATTAACTTATAGAAAATAGCACTTTTAACGGATTATAATCATTAATAACTGTCACAGTTAACTTGGAAATTCAGTTTTATCGGCTACGGTAACTTTTTTTTGTTGTATATTTGTTTTTTTCAGCGTTTTCGTTGTTGGGCTATTATTAAAAATACCCAAGAAATGTTTGTTTTCATAACAATTAATTAAATATATCTGTTTTTAAGCCATTTGACTCCGACCCATTATATATTATTCCCCACCCCAACGAAATAATACAACATGTCGCCATAACTCTTGAAAATAGAACTGTGTTTTTGTCTGCTATTCAAAGTGTAGTATCTTCGCAAGTGTCACCTCTCCTGCTACACCGACAACAATATTTTTTCGCCCCGAAACTGTAAGTTGACTAAAAAAATTACAATACATCTATTAATATCTTTTAAATGCTTATCTGTATATTAGTAAAGTTTATACTTTCGTTGCCGTAAAATATTTTCAACTGATTTTTTATAAATTCATTATTTTGTGATGTATTCTTCTTTACGAGAAAACCGAGACTTTCTAAAAAACTGTATTTCTTTTATTTGTTCTAACATTTTTTTAATAAGAAAACTTGGTATTACTGGATCATTTAGTTTAATCCATCGTATTTAAATGTTAGCGAAAAATAAAAATGAGATTCTACTTTTTTAGGCGATTACATGTAATCAGTGGTAAAATATCCGCAAAAAAGGAATTAAAAAACCCACAATATTTTAGACTTTAGTGTGAGGGGATCACTTTCCTATATTGATTTAACATAAAATGATCAACTATTCCGGACTAGATAGCGTAGGAAATAACGTGTAACCAAATTTTAATAGTGAGCGTGCATTGATATTAAAGTTTTATATTAGAAATCTTATCTTCTTTAAATATACACTTTTCGGGATTCTTTTACTATAATCAACAGAACGAAAAAAGGATTAAAAAACAAATGTGCAACAAATAAATGTTAGCAAAGTTTAGTTACTCATCTACCTGACTGGATAATTTTATTTGTGTTTTAACTCATTTCAAAGGGTGGTTTTCTTGTTCAAAACAGTCGGTGTTGACTGCTCGAAAAAAAGTTCACAATTGAGGCTCGTCCATGGCCAGGACTTGAATCGAAAATTAAACAATATACTGATAGAAACTGATAGAACATTACATTTTCGCATGATTGTAGACATTTATTGAATAATGCTTTTGTTTTTTAAATCCTTTTTTCGTTCTGTTGATTATAGTAAAAGATTCCCAACTTTCCTTATAGTATTCTTTAAAGTCCTCCTTCATGTAAATAAAAAAAATAACATTCATTTTTCTAGTTATGTGAAAATTATTTTCTACATTAATTACAAGATTAACTTAACATTTTTAAATATTGTTCTTCTTTAAAGTCCTCCGGAATAATTTTAAATATTTCATTTTAATAAATGTATTTAGCATTTTGTCTCACTTCATAAATAAAAAAAGCATATAAAAAGAGCGCTCGGTTAAAGTCCGCCGAACCGATTTAAAAATAAAATGTAAATTATGAATTTAGAAAAAATCGTTAACTATTAAATGGATATTGATTGAAAATAGATTTTAGGACCGTTCTGGAGGGGTGATTTGCCGACTAGGCCCACCCCCTATATTTTAAATATTTGTTTGCTCCAAAACTTTAGAGCAAATACTCATTTTAAAAGAAATATTTATTTAAAAATATTGACCCCCCTCCCCCGTTTCAATATTTTTAAATAAATATTTTTTTAAATAAGTATTTACTGTATTGTTTTGGAGCAAACGAAATCGATTTTTCTAAGTTAAGTGTTCTTGTATCTTCTTTTTAAATTATGATTTTAATTAAAAAAGTAGTAAATAAATTAAGTTTTAGTTATAAATAAGCAAAAACTAAGGTCAATTGTAGATGAGGGACCGTTGGAGTTTCTAGCTTATTTCGCTTGATGGTGATATTTATGTACCCCCGACAGCGGTAAGATATGACACAAGGTCGGAAAGTGGGATTTGATAAGTCAACACCCTAGAGGAAGAGCACTTATGACCCTCAAAAAATGCCTGGGCAGCCCCGTCGGCATTCCCCTGTAGCGGCGCTCAGGCGATTAGCAATAAACTAACCACTTCTCAAAAGGTGAGAAGGAACACCCCTGGAGGGTGGGCCTGCTAGAACTGCACAGGACACACCCACAGACCGAAGGCCAAGACAATACCAGTTTATGGGGTGTAGTATACATCGGAACAGATACTACACTTTTATCTTGGCCAAAAGGCCAAGAAGTTACAAAATCTAAAAAAGCGTAAATTTAAAGCTATTTTGCCAGGGCCATAAAAAAGCAGGCCCTCCTTATTTTGCCAGTTCATCGTGTTTTAACTGTTATAATCGACTGTTATGAAATTCCGAAGTAAACAAAGAAAATGTTAAATAACTACACAGATTTGATAACAATTAATTTTATTTAATCGTAAAAAACATATTTGTGTTTTGAGAGAAAGAATGTTATATTCAATTGTACTATAGGGGTCGTTTGATTTTCTCGCCCTATTTCGCTCGGTATTTACCCAAATGTTCGATAAAATCGATTTTGGGATAAATGGTACATTTTGTCCTGACAAAAAATTATAATTTTTTTTTAGCATATATCAAATTAAACTTTTATGCCACATTTTTACCGTCGTTTTTTTGCGACATTTTGTTATTTTTAAATTCTCGACTAGTATATTTTTACCTTTTCATCTATTCGTTAAATTCCGTTAAAATTTGCTTTTGTAAATAGAATGTTCAAAGATTTTTTGTGTGTAATAAAATGTTAAAGCAGTAAAAATATCTTTAGTCCAAGGAAAAATAATAAAAACCAACAGATATGTTGTATGAAATGTTAAGACATTAAATGGATCTCTGAATTGTTTATTGACAATTTATTGATTTTTTTTGCTAACTCATGAAAAATATTTTTTATTCAATCTTTAAAAAATGAACTTTATTGGGTTTTTTCGTCCCAAATTGTACTAAAAAAATGGATAAATCGATTTGTTTGAATGTACTTGCGCGTGTCTTTGTAGTGTATATGTTATATTATGAGGGGCCCCCTATACCTAAAAGTGAGTAGGTCCACTAGTTTTGATTGTGAGAGGGGTGAACTTAGTTCAAGTTCGGTGCAGGTCGAAGGGACATCCATTTTGAGATAACTAAATTTGTCATCAGATGAGTAATCCCAAGAAGTCATAACAACTGGTGGGACATGGCCAACATCAAAGATTGGGGTTCAATAAAGATTACGCCAGTTCTGGTTATGATCTGTATGACAGGACAAAGGACTATGACGTCACTCCTTCTTTCGTGAGAAACTAAGGTTTGAAGATTAGTTACTAGTTTGGAAGCGAACTGGACGGTGGACCTTCTCTGTTGGTCCTGAATTGAGAGGCGGGGTTGGAAGTGACCAGGACAATTGAAAATGTAATCGCTCGTCGTAATGGCTGGATCTCTTGGAGATTCAGCAGCAATTCCCGTCGCAGAATGAATGAATGAATCGCGGAACGAATGAGCCCCCCCCCGCCCACAACGAAGCGGAATAAAAGATAGTCTCTCTCAAATCCTTGTCTTCGGGCGTTTTTTCTCTCGTGCATAAGAACAGAATTTTCCCACAAGACAGATACACCACTACGATCACGAGCCAGCAACGGAGATGAGTGTGCCAGCAAACCCGCGACCAACAGTGAAGCATAAATCTGTAAGGTAACTTTTTTTGTGCATAACATTTTGGGTCCTCATCTGTAAAACAGAAAGAACTGGAAATTGAAGGAAGGAGTGAACAATGCTGACTTTCGATATGTCTAACGAACAATGTTTAAAATGTTTAAAGCGTTTAAATTAGATACAATGTTTAATGTAAAATGGTTAATGAAATGTTTTAACGAGAAAAAAATTTAAGAAAATGTGTTTAACGATAATTGTTGAAAACGGACCGACAGTTTAAAGGCCTAAAAGTGCCATGAAAGTGCCCCTTAAAGATATATATTAAAAGTGCCTTACAGAAAAGAGTGTTACAAAGGTTTGAAAACGCTTCTGAACTTTCGTTATTGCTTTCGTTTTATTGGAGACGTTTAATAAACTTTTCGTGTGGTTTCGTATGGTTTTCATGTATGTTATGCGACATATGCGTTTTTGGGACTGTTATCAATTTTTTAAGCGGTTTCAGAGAACTGCCCCGGTCAAGGCAGGAGTGGTCTTATGTAACATATATATTATACAATATAGTTACGTTCGTAAAACAAACAAATATTAAACAACAGCACGACGAGTAATGTTGTCCTGGCTGTCTCTCCTCTCCTAGAGAAATGCTTTCTTCAAAAAGAAAATAATCTCTAATAATGTTTAGAAGTAAAACTTTATAAACTTAAAACAAATCAAAATTCTCTTCCGAAAGAAAAATAGAAAAATATCGGGTCAAATTTTCCTTTCCTGAAAAAATAGGTTGTTAATGTAATGAAAATTAAAATTGTTTTAAAATACTTCAAGGATTTTTCTATTTCTATTTTATACCTCAGAAAACGAAAATTTACGCATAATCCTATGCTTCATCCGACATGTTCTATAACCCTTAGCACATCTCAAAATATTAGCGAGATTTTGTCAAATATTATCTTACGGTCTTACACTTAAAGTGGCATCCCCACCCATATTGACGAGATCCTTTAACGCCCATCCTATCCTTCGAACACTCATTGGCAGAATGGAACGTTTATGAAAGAAGGTACATTTTCATTATAGAGTGCTGAAAAGAGCCGCTCCTTTTTTATAAGAGTATGTGCTGGAGCGGCTCCTTTTTGAAAATGGAGAGCGTGAGAGGAGCCAGCTTCAATTTTGGGCGTTGGTGCAGGAGCGGGAGCAGCTCCAAAAGTAGTGGAGCACGTAAAGCCCTGTATATATATATATATATATATATATATATATATATATATATATATATATATATATATATATATATATATATATATATATATATATTAAAATTATCAATATATACTAGCTCAAAGTCTTTTACTTTTACTTTTATAATTAATATATATATATATATATTTATTGGATATAATGTGAGATACTATATAATAATTTACACAACAAATTTACATAATTTATGTATATATATATATATATATATATATATATATATATATATAGTTTTTTGTTTCATTTTAATTCAGTTGAAGTTTTCAGAAATCAAGGATAACACTTGATATCTATATGAGATACATAGATATTTAAATGTTTCATTAACGTTCTCCTTTACCTGTCAAGCGTGTAGTTTATAAAGAAGTCAAGAACATTCATTTTCCTCTTGCCAATTTAACAGTTTACTATGATATAGTATATCATTCTTCTTGTGCCTTACCGGATTCCAGCATGGTGGAGTATCCAGCTAAGTGCTGTTACTTGTGCTTTCTCGGCCTTTTGGCTTAGATCAAAGTGTAGTATCTGTTCCGTTGGATACTGCACCCCATAGACCGATATCGTCTTGGCCTTCGGGGCTTGATTTACGCCGGTCTATGGGTTTGTCCTGTGCAGTTCTAGGAGGTCCCCCTCCCAGGTTTTGCCTCTCCTCTTTGGAGAGGAGTAAGGTAATTGCTTACTGCCTTAGGCACCCTTACTGGGGAATGCCGACGGGGCTGTCCAGGCATTTTTTGTAGGTCAGAGTGCTCAAATTCTCGAGCGCTGGCTTTTCAAATCCCACTTTCCAGCCTTGTGTCACATCTTACCGCTGTGGGAGGTAGAAAAATAACTTGTGCTAACATTAATTGGAAAAGGCGAACACTTTCTCGTATGAGCAAGTGTATAGCTGTGTCAAGGGGATCTTATTTGGGCTTCGAATACTATGTGATTTTGAATATTTGGTCAAGGTTTACTAGGAAAGTATCCTCATGTCAGGTTATCCTGACAAACGATTGTACAGAGAGACCGAAGACCCTCGGGGATGATGTCTAGTACGTAATTCAAACTGACTGTAGGTAATTACACCTCCCCAGTATGTAATTCAAACTTGGCGGGGGAGGGGGGATTTGTTTATATTTCGCTGAAATGAATGAGTTTATCTATGGGTGAGGTTAGCTTAAATTCTTGTCCTGGCGTTTAAAAGGTCAAAGGCTTAAGTTATTAGTTGAAGGTTATTTTTTTATTGAGAAAATGTGTTAGGAAGCTCTCTTAGGGGAATGTTTATCTTCAAAAGATTTTTTCCGTGAGGAACTTATTTTCTAATTTTTAAAAAAGAAACCCAAGTTAGCATCAGGAGATTTTAAATTTAGAAAGATAGATGGTATTTGCTTATTAGTTTAGGTAAGTTTATCGTCTGCTGGGCCTCAAGTAAGATTATGGTGCCAATAATTTTGAATTCAAATAACGAATTCATAAGACAGCTATATGGTTTTAGAGTGATAGATAAGCGAATATGGGTGCATACCTCTCACACGGATGCATGTGGGTGCAGATCCACATACATGGGGCTGTTGTGCGGAATACTCTCTTAGGCACAAGGCAGGTACGCATATAAACAGATTCGCACATAGATAAAGATGCATATATATACACACGATATATACATATAACATATACAATAAAGTAACATCCATATACAAGCATATACACACATACACATGCATATACATACACACATAAAATACATATACACATTCATACATACACATACTTACAAATATAGATCCGAGTTGTAGATTCTACTAATCTATTATTATTATTATATGGGTGTAGGGTTTACATATACAATGCATACAATATAGCCTGCCACACACATACATACATATATATACACATACATATACACATACATACATACATACATACATACATACATACCTATACATATACATACACATACACACATACACACATATACACATACATACACACATATACATATATATACACACATATATACATGTGCAAACGTATATGCACATAGACACATGCATCACATATATAGATATATCCCCCATATCTTTCATAGACATGACATATATATATACACACACCCACACACATAACATAACATACATATATTCGGACGTACATGCATACTTACGCATATGTAGATATGCATACATAATACTGATCCATAAGGGACACAGGCGGGATAACTATGTTACGGGTCGGATTTATGGGTTCTGTGGTGGAGGGGGTCTATTGGGGTTATAAGTTGGGCGTATTTAAATTTTCTTTTATGGTGACAGTATGAAATTATCTCATTGCTCGAGTTTACGATATTCTTCTCTCTTGCAGTGGTGATTATCATTAGTGCATCAGAAGTGCAAAGTTGGCAATGCTTTGCGCCTGGGGTGTAGGATTTTGATTTTTTTTAAGGATTGACAATTTTAGAGAGAATGGGATATTATTTAATTTTAAATTTTTGACTATGTTTGTTAGGGAGATTTTATTATTGGTGTTGTTGTTGAATGAATACATGTGTGAGGAGATGCGGTTCTTTATTACTTGGGACGTCGAGCCTATGTATGTGTATATAGTAGGTCTAGTTATTCAAGTGTTAATCAGGTTATCCCTGTTGTTCGGAGTTGTGGTGTTATAGGTGTTGCTTGGGTGTGCATTTCTGGTATTATGCAGTGGTAATTGTTGAAGTGATAGAGATTCGTTGGTGTAATTGAGATTGGAGGATTGCTGGGATAATTTAGTTACAGTGCAAGCATAGCCCACGTCTTTATGTATGCAGTTGTTATTTAGTAGACATTGATGCGAGTTATGGCAGTTACAATTATTAGTGGGATTTGAAGGAGTAGTGATTGATTGGGTTTGTCTAATTTTCTTGCTGTTAGTGGTTATTATAGTTTGGGCTAAGTTCGGTATTGTAGAGTATGAGATCTTAATGGTGTTTTTATTTAGGATAGTGCTATATCTGTGTGGGTATTTAAATGAATTTTCAATTATTTTGAAGAATTCCTTAGGGATGTTTGTTTTAACATTATTATTGTATGAATGATTGAACCAAATGCTTTTCTTCCTCCTTAGAATTTTACGTTGACTTTTAATTTGAGGTTTAAAATGTATGTCCGCTTCAGTACGGGTATTGGATTCATCATCTTGGATGTTATTTGTATTATATATGTTATTATTAGTATTAGTGGCATTAGTATTAGGTGTATGTCTGGGATTTCTGCGTTTTTGTGTGATATTGTGTGTGATAATATTGAGGGGTCGCTTTAGGTGTGCGTGATGTTCTTGTTTGTATATTATCTTATCGGAGTAGCCTGAGTTCAATAGTGGATTATTATAGACATTAGAATGTTGGTCAAATGTTAATTTGTTTGCTGATAGTCTAGAGATTCTATTTGAGATGGATTGGATTATTGCCTTTATGATGGATGTAGGGTGGTTGGAGTGTTTATGTACATATAATAGAGTCAGGTTAGGTCTGTGGTAGGGGGAGAAGGATCCATAGTTTACGTTTAGTGTGACGCCAAGGAAGTTGGAAGTTTTTTCTCTGGGTCAATAGTTATTGAAAGGCTGACATTATTGAAGAAGTTGTGTAATTGGTCAATGGTTTTATTGTACATTCTGGACCTTTCTTTGGAAACAAAGAGGGCATCATCTCTGTACAAGCCTCTCTGGAGATTTTTGAATTCATATTTTAGTTCGTGCAAGAGAAAGAGGCCGACTAAGTCTGTGACTTGGGCAGAGTCAGATGCACCCATTACTATGTCATAATTGTTAGGGTGTCTTTCCTGGTCCAGTATTTATTGTCGAAGCTAAGTATAGATCTTCTAGCTAGTAATATTAATTCCATTTCTGTGTCAGTGAGGTCAGAATTATTTTTTGCTAAAATTAGTGTTTTATTAAGGAGGATTGGAGATATCGATTGGTAATAGTTATTAATATCGAATGTTATGAAATTTAGTCTAGATTTATTTTTAAGGTTACGAAACCAATTAATCACAGTATCTGAAGATTGCGATAGAGAGAAGGACATTTTTCCCTTAATTCCTGGTATTATTATGTCTAAGATTTTTTTTTACTTATGATGCCTATGTCTTATTTAGAGGGGCCAATTAACCTAAGGGAGAATCTTCGAGTTGCCGGGGTGACTATTTCAGCGCTATTTGTTGTTTTCAAGGAGGTTAGTAAGGCTACCAACATTTGTAAAATGTTTCCTCAACATTTATTTATTATTTTGTTATTTTATCATTTTATAATTTTATATAGCGCGTTTCAAGCGGTGGTCCGCTATCATCAGATATGTAAATCCATTTGAAGAAATGTCTTTCGATTTGAAAGATTGTTGTTTCATTTGAGAAAATGTGTTATTGTTTGGCGTTTTTGTGCATGTGTGGGTTTGTGGGTGTGTGAGTACTTGCTTTGATAATTTTATATCTTTTATTTTTATTTTTCCTGCTACTCTTGGTCAAGGTCGTGTGTGTTTATTAAGTACGTGTTATTTTGACATCTACCACAAACCCACAGACACCCAACAATATCTCCATTTTAGAAGCCATCACCCCAAAAGCTGCCTAAAATCTATACCCTACTCCTTAGCACGCATGATTTGTACTATAGTCAGTGACAAACACCTCCAGATTGTTTCTTGTTATTTCTGTGAAGAATTCTGAATTGTTTTTGTTGTGTGTAGAGATGTATGCTAATATTTGTTCTTTGTTTCGTTTTTGGGGGATTCGTAATTGTTCTAATGGAATGTTTTCTGCTAGTTCTATACCTTTGTGTATTATTTGTAGCGGGCACCCCTTTCTTGTAAAAGTTTTCCGTAGTTCCTCCAGTCGGACAATCCGGAGTTGTTTGCCACTGACTATAGTACATATCCTGCGTGCTAGGGAGTAGGGTATAGATTTTAGGCAGCTTTTGGGTGATAGCTTCGAAAATGGAGATATTGTTAGGTGTCTGTGGGTTTGAGGTAAATGCGGGTGTGTGGGTTTGCGGGTCTGTGAGTACGTGTTTTGATAATTTTATATCTTTTATTTTTATTTTTCCTGCTTCTCTTGGTCAAAGTCGTGTGTGTTAATAAAGTACGCGTTATTTTGATAACACGTACTTAATAAACATAAAATTATAAAATAACAAAATAATAAATAAATGTTGAAAAAATATTTTACAAATATACTATATACTTTTCTCTCGTTGGAACTGCACTAATACTGCACTACCCTCTTTTCTCTCTCTCTCTCTTCCTCTCTCTGTCTCTCTCTCTCTCTCTCTCTCTCTCTCTATATATATATATATATATGTGTGTGTGTGTGTGTGTGTTGGAAAATTACCAGACCCACGCATGTATACTATATTTTATCACAAGGAAGGAAATACAGTCTATTGAAAATTAATAATTCTTTGTAATGTGAGACTATGAACTTACTGATGTGCCAGCATACATATCGTTATTGCCTTTAGCTTTCAGAAAGCCAAAATTTCGTGCAGCTTCCTGTGTAGACTAACTAATGACTAATTAGGCTGATACAGAGCAGGCACTTTCCAGACACAGCTTTCTGGAATATGGCGACGATAATTCGGTTTCTTTGTTGAATAGCAAATCGAATTTGTTTATCTGTCTCCTCTACTGTTTAGTTGTACATGGAAACTGACATAGAAAGGAGTCGTGATTTTTATTAACAGTGCGTGTGTCGGATACTTTCACACTGGAGGCTTTGTTTCTGTGTTCGCCTTCCTTTCTCGTGAACATAGTGAATATATTCTTTGTTTATTTCTCCCCCAAAAGAGACAAATAAGCTGAGTTAAACTTTCCCCTATAGTCTAGCACACATTCTCTGAAATTACCCAACATTATGAGTCATCCATCCTTTCAAGATTGGTTTATATATTTTTAAGAGCCCTGTTACAATCATAGAAATATACACCGAATGAAGTAATTACGTCGTAAACGAATAAATGATTTCATCATTAAACACGAACATTCAAGGTTAGATAAAAGGATATAAATTATATACATATGGTAAATACTGATAGATAAACTCGCTATAACCCTCGGCAGGGACCTATCCAATGACAATTTCTTTCTTTCCCCTCTGTGTAAAGTTCGTTTCTCTAAAAGAGACCAACCTAATTCTTCTAAGCTAAATTATTAAATTAAAAATAATGTATCCAATCAGTTGGCAGAAATACTATGAAGAAATTTCAGCACGAGAATAAAAAATTGTTTATACTCCAAAATATGTATATTTATTATATATATATATCTGAGTATGTTAATCCATTTCGTCATATAATTATTACTTGGGCATACTTTTGTTTTCCTTACTTATATGTATATCTATGTTTACTATGAGTTACTTATGAATGGATCACCTCTGCATGGATCTAGCCGCCCATAGTTTTCACTGCAGTTTACTCAGCAACTGATTAGTTAACTTCAAATCCGTTATATTTTTCATGTATACGTAATCAGATCCAATCACCATAGGTCCTATGTATGACTGTAAGGCGCATTCGGTGGCGAGACCCAGATTTGACGTCTTTAAGGGGTTAATTACAATTACTCCCAATCCCATTCTGACCCCAAATGGTAATACCTGTTAGGGTCATAAACTATATCCTCTGTAGAAAAATAATCTATAAACCAATCATATACGCAACCTATGTACGGATTGCCATGCCGTAAAGCCAAGCAACACACCAACATCTACTTGTTAAATAATGAGGACTATGGTCGAATGGGAAATTTTGAATGACACCTTAAAGGTCAGAAGTCACCCAGGCGGAAGTAGATGAAACCACGTGATTTTAGCTGGCGAGATTTCAAGAAAAAAAAGACGTGTCAGTGTGCTGTCCACAATACGGGGCGGATATAGACAATGTGACTAGATGTAGCGAGACGAGTTATCTATCTATCTATCTATCTATCTATCTATCTATCTATCTATCTATCTCTCACGCGTACACAACTTGTTCTCTGAGTGATTTTTGTCGTTCTCCTTTTAAATCAAATCTTTTATATAAACATCAATGTCGGAATGAGTTTATCAGCAAAGGAAAAGTACCTGGTTTCAAGACGACTACACAGGTATATAATTGTCTATACACCTGTCGGTTAGTGAAAGCGCAACACAATTTTCTCATATATCGGACCATATATTACTCTGAGATTTAAACCTTGTCAATCATTTCTGACAATCCATTTCATTAGGCAACCGATATCTACACTTAACTTCGCCGTAATGCAATATGTAACTTTCATACGAACATTGTGTTACCCATTTTAGATCGTCAATATCTTGAGAGGAGAATTGTGTTTTTTTTGTGAACTTCCGGTGTAGGGTATGTCTCTATTTACTTACCGCCACAGAAAGGCAGTTAGACAAAAAGTCTAAGTGGGAAAATACAAATTCCTAAAAAGGGCCACTCTTAATTATGGCAAAATGACTTCTTGCTAAACCAAAGACAGAACAGAAACCACACTTTGATCCTAACCCAAAGCGCGATGAGAGGAAAGTCGTGTGTTTTGTTTTTAAAAAGGTATACACACAAATGTTACGTATTTTTTCTTTCTGAGATGTGATATTGTTCTAATCTGCATCATCTAAATGTTTCGTACTGTTGTCTTTATTTGGTTGTTGTATTCGTCACAATATTTTGGCTGATGTATTCACCAGCCTTCTGTATGTGGATTTTGCAGATTAAAGCATTTCATAAATCAACTGAGGTAGACTCCGCTGATTCTAATATCATTTATCATATCGTCTTAAGAGTTCATTGTCGACCGAAATAAACTATATACTTTTCTCCACATATTTTGGATATAAGCATCGTATTATAATACTAAAACAGCAGTTATAATAGGGACACATATAGATTGTAAAGTATAAATTCAAGCGGCCATGCGACCGGCGCTCGTAAAAGTAGAAAACAAGAAGTGTCGATTAGAAGGCAGCGAAACCTCAAATCTATGGAGTGAGTATAACACCGTTGCTTTTGTGCAGGTGCATTACTTTCAGTGTTCACGGCCTAACCTTTCCCAACTTCGTATGCATCCAGGATTTTTTTGTGTGTCTGGATGTCAGAGTAAAGCCCTGCTATCCTGCAAGTATAACGTATAGCTATGGCTGCAGGTATAACGTATAGCTATGGCTGCATGTATAACGTATAGCTATGGCTGCAGGTATAACGTATAGCTATGGCTGCAGGTATAACGTATAGCTATGGCTGCAGGTATAACGTATAGCTATGGCTGCAGGTATAACGTATAGCTATGGCTGTAGGTATAACGTATAGCTATGGCTGCAGGTATAACGTATAGCTATGGTTGCAGGTATAACGTATAGCTATGGCTGCATGTATAACGTATAGCTATGGCTGCAGGTATAACGTATAGCTATGGTTGCAGGTATAACGTATAGCTATGGCTGCAGGTATAACGTATAGCTATGGTTGCAGGTATAACGTATAGCTATGGCTGCATGTATAACGTATAGCTATGGCTGCATGTATAACGTATAGCTATGGTTGCAGGTATAACGTATAGCTATGGCTGCAGGTATAAAGTATAGCTATGGCTGCAGGTATAAAGTATAGCTATCGCTGCAGGTATAAAGTATAGCTATGGCTGCAGGTATAACGTATAGCTATGGTTGCAGATATAACGTATAGCTATGGTTGCAGGTATAACGTATAGCTATGGCTGCATGTATAACGTATAGCTATGGCTGCAGGTATAACGTATAGCTATGGTTGCAGGTATAACGTATAGCTATGGCTGCAGGTATAAAGTATAGCTATGGCTGCAGGTATAACGTATAGCTAAGGCTGCAGGTATAACGTATAGCTATGGTTGCAGGTATAAGGTATAGCTATGGCTGCATGTATAACGTATAGCTATGACTGCAAATATAACGTATAGTTATGGTTGCAGGTATAACGTATAGCTATGGCTGCAGGTATAACGTATAGCTACGACCAGCGAGGAATAATTCATGCAAAGCAGGCAATCTCGAGGTACGATCTTCGTTTTGTGGACTCTATGCAGAAGTACGATTCACCCAACAACAGCAACACCAACAGCAAAAACAACAGGATCAAGAACAATGAGAATAGTAAACGCGTAAAGGGACGATAGAACGATACCATAATAGAATATTGAAATCTGTGTTACTGCTTGTTTTAATTAATAGACTGGGCTATGTTTTGGGAAATCTGGAGAAACGCACAAGGTTATAGATTACTAAAAAGACACGCTTGAAGGAGTTGCACGAGAAAATTATGCAAAGCTAAAAACACCTGATTCCAACCTCGAACCTATATTTATATTTTTACTTTGTGTTTCTTTAATCGCATACACATGGTAAGTATATTAGCCAGATCTCGACGTAAAACTTATTCGTAAATAGAACAATGTATTATATTAGAATAACACTAGTTAATTACTGCTTTGTACTATTACATTTATAATATCAGAGATACACGGTGTCACCCGGTGTTCTAGGTAAAGTAAAAAAAGACAAAAATAAAAGTAAATAATTAGCGTATATTGTAAATGACTAAGTTCTATTTGCGACAAAATTAGAGTAAAATTTAAATACGACTCGACGTTGGATACCATACACCCTGCATCTAAGTGTTTATATTTACTTGTCTCACCACGACGGCAAAGTTAGACACAAGGTCGTTCTTTTAACGTGGGAAAAATCCAGCTTCTTCAATCTAGAGGTATTTCTCCTTCCCAGACCGTGAACAGAATAGACTAAGTTTAACATCACAACATATACTACTCATTGTTCTCAGCTAAAATGCCATGGAAACGTGTTTTAAGAGGATTGCCCCAAAGCGGCTAGTTAAACGCTTGCAATTCATTTATTTTATTTTATTTTATTTTGAGTCGAAATTAAGTCTGAAGCGAAGGAGATAGGTTAGCGACTAAAAGTTGGTTTATGTGTATGTTTCAAAGACGAGTGGAAATCGTTGACGGCCTAATGTTGGTTTATTTGTTTTTTCCGGAACGCTTAAATGCACAAACAACAAAGTGATTATATATTTAGAGTATTTATTGTTCTTATTCAGTGATCTGTATATATCCCTTTAGTTCTCGAAGCAGAGTGAACGATGAAAAATCTACGGAGACACGCAGGCACAATAATATTAGTAATGTTCTCAGGTGTTGATAATATATTATGAGTATTTTAAATTAATTTAAGAAGGCAAACTATCAAATAATAAGTATTTTATGTTAATTTAAAGAACAAGTGAAATAAAATAATTTACTTATATCTGTTGATGTCAAAATGTGAAACATTATTACCTGATGATTTTCAACCTGTGAATATGGTAAGAAATATCTAGATAAACTTAAGATACGGTGATTCGGTTAGCAAAAAGAGAACTTGGAAATGAAAGAGTATTATTTTCCCCCTACCCAACTGTGGACTAAATATAAAAATGTTATAATCAGTTGGAAATATTTTTAAAAAATATTCTTTTAGGACACGTATCAATATCTTCATTATCTTACTGACTAAATAATGTTTTTTATAACGTTTGTTTATTAGTCTATTCCGGTCAATAAATATAGTCAAAATCGCACGTTACTATATATATATATATATATATATATATATATATATATATATATATATATATATATATATATATACATATACATATATATATATATATATATATATATATATATATATATATATATATATATATATATGATTATTGCTATCCCTAACTAAATACATATGATTTCCATGAATAAATTCATATAGTGTTTATATCAGTCTGCAAATACTATAGTATTGATTTCCCCCACTTTTCATAATACATAGAATTTAAAGCAATAATCCAAGACATCATGTTTGCCAATAATTATTGAAAACCAGTTCAATTTACTCATCTCAATAACATGTATTTCTTAATACCTGACAAAATGTCACATATAATGGGAATCTTATTTATGTAATTACATTATTTGAATGAAATATCCGGCGTAAGGAAATCATTAATTTGACTAAATCTATGGATTTAAATATGGCCAACAGAGGTTACAGATATTCATAAACTATTAAAACCGTGGGCAGTTTTCTAATAGACTAATCACTTCAGTTTGCCTTCAGATTACTCGTAAATACATGCACACACACACACATATTTATATATGCACACATATGTATACCCTAAATTAAATTCAATTTCACAAATAAGTTTATACAGGAAACGAAATTCACATATGTTCAACGATATACATATGTGACTCTATTCATTCAACCATCGCATTTAGATATATTATCACATCTAATTGAATAAAACTATCTAGATATCTCTAATTATACAAAAGATGAGTAAATTAACGTTTGTTTCCCCAATTTTTCTTTCTAAATACTTAAGTCACATAAACTATATGCTACAATATATGTTAGTGCTATAGTTGAAAATAATTATTTTAATTGTCCTAATTATCAGTAATTTGTAATTAACATAACGAATCACCTATCTGTCACTCAGGTTTCTATGTATTTTTTTTACATTCTATGTCTGTTCAGCCACTCTATAATATTTATTAATAGTTATGTGCGTTTTTAGAGAAATAGTGATTTTTTAGTTATGCCATCAAAATTACATAGTATCTTTACACACTACAAATACATGAGTAAATGAAATGACAAAATAGTTTATTAATATATAAGAATAATAAATAATAATAATACTTCCGAATAATAATAATAATAGTAATAATAATAATAATAATAATAATAATAATAATAATATACCTCCCAAATCATGGATTTGGCTGTCCTAACAGCTCACAAAGTTGAAGATCATAGAGACAGAAAAACGATACAAATACAGAGAACTTGTCAAACTAAAAAGAAATATGGATTATGAGAAATTCACTATAATATCAATAATCATGAGAGCACTAGGATTATTCCTGAAAATCCCGTCAAAAAACTACAAGAAATTGGAAACCAAAGAGAAAATTGAGACTATATCTGTTAAATGATAAAAACAGACGAACTCAGGTAATTTACAATAGAAATAAAACTACAACATGTAAAATATATCACACGAGTTCAAGGAACTGGAGCTGTAAGAAATAAAACACATACACATGCGGTGGCACCAATTTCCGCTGACTTCACATAAAATAGTCGTAAAACTGTTCAGCAGAATTTAAATAACGATAAGGGAGAGCATTAACCAGAGCCCCATTTGAATGGTGAGGAGAATACTGGAAATCAATGGTAAACGGCTGTCGTAGTAATATAAAATTATTTGCAACAGTTGTCGAAAGGGGCTGAATATTTGAAATCTTGGGAGACTTGTTGTCACTCAGATACCAGAGAACACCGCCGATAATTGTCAGTGAGATGTTACTAATAATGACTTGTGTGCACCATTCTAGTGAGTAAATAATACTATAAAAGAAAGGGACTCATCATTTCCAGTTGTACAAGAAGAATGTTCTAACAGATATGTCAGTATATAAATGTAGCAGTTGCGGCCCACCAGTCACTAGTATGTCTAGTATACATAAATGTGTATCTATATACACTTAAATACGCATGCATATACACGTTAACTAAAATACAAACACTATAATGAACTAAATAAAGAACATTGTCGTTTTTATGAATGGATCATAATGAATATGTTTAATTTTCTTACATGCAGTATATCAAAAGCCTTTATGGACAATTCGATGCATTTATATCCAATAATATTGGAGCATGTACTATTTACATTTTGTATTAATATTAATTGGAAGAGTACTTTAATTGTTTTCACATAATGATACATCCATCACCCTACAAGCTAAATTTGGTGCAATTCTACCTAATACATTTGAAGACTTACCTACTTTTATTAGTAATATTATTTCAGTAGCTGAAACATTAATAGTAATATAATTCTGTCACCATGTAACACATCCGGCCTGCAAATAGTGCTTTATGCAAAATATGATGTAGTTATCGTGAGTAGATAATAAATGTGTTCATTGTTTTACTATAATCACAAAAAACGAAAATGACAATAGGAACAGCCGTGATATAAACCTGTTACCTCACTATGATACAAGCTTCATCTCAAGGAGATGTAATGTCAAAGTTCATTTAAAAAATAGTTTCGGAACCTATAAGTGTCCGACCGCCAGACAAACATGTCCATAATATTGCTACTATCAATACACATAGCGTACTGAAAACTGCTAAATAAATGAGGAATTATTGATTAAATAAGCAGGACTCGTGATTATGTATGCAACATTCAAATGAGGTTTACATACATACAACGCGACAAGAAGTCTTTGGAGTCCAACCAAAATAAACACGAAAACAAAAACGAAAGCAAAACTCTTGAATATTGCTAGGAACATAAGCGACATGTCAGAATTAGAATATATTAATTTAAATAATTTATTCAGCATAGTTGTAATTGATATATATTTGTGTGTATATAAATATAAATATATATATATATATTTATCTTTTAATGTTTAAGCTCAATAGATGTTAATTATTTAAACTCCAGAGCATATACAAATAAACAATGGAAAATGTTATTCAAGTAATAATGTCTTTATTTATTTTCCAAAAAAATTCAATAATACAGAGTTATATATATATATATTAGATTACTCATGAGTTCGACTGGTCAGAATGAAAGGCCAAAATCATGTAAAAAAGTACCAGTAAATATAAAACACAAAAATAGTAAACCTCAAATTAGAAAAACATTTATATATGTAGAGTTCTCAGGTACATAAAGTTATGATTACTTTTATAGATAGACGCTATATTTCATACTAACTGAAATGTGTATACTTTTCCTAAACATTGCCATTCTAAATTAGTTAGTTAACCACGTAATAGTGAAAGGGAAGAAAAGTATAACAAAAATAATAATATAAGATAGAAAAAAAAAGAAAAATAATATCCACTTTATTTATTATTTTATTTACTAATTCTTATATCCACTATATAATTTTATATTAAAATTCTACTCTATTTAATATCTAATTTATATTTTTTTATATCCACTTTATTTATTATTTAATTTACTAATTTTAATATCAACTATATAATTTTATATTAAATTTCTACTCTATTTAATATCTAATTTATATCTTTTATATCCACTCTATTTATTATTAAATTTACTAATTTTAATATCAACTATATAATTTTATATTAAATTTCTACTCTATTTAATATCTAATTTATATCTTTTATATCCACTCTATTTATTATTAAATTTACTAATTTTAATATCAACTATATAATTTTATATTAAATTTCTACTCTATTTAATATCTTATTTATATCTTTTATATCCACTCTATTTATTATTAAATTTACTAATTTTAATATCAACTATATAATTTTATATTAAATTTCTACTCTATTTAATATCTAATTTATATCTTTTATATCCACTCTATTTATTATTTAATTTACTAATTTTAATATCAACTATATAATTTTATATTAAATTTCTACTCTATTTAATATCTAATTTATATCTTTTATATCCACTCTATTTATTATTTAATTTACTAATTTTAATATCAACTATATAATTTTATATTAAATTTCTACTCTATTTAATATCTAATTTATATCTTTTATATCCACTCTATTTATTATTAAATTTACTAATTTTAATATCAACTATATAATTTTATATTAAATTTCTACTCTATTTAATATCTAATTTATATCTTTTATATCCACTCTATTTATTATTTAATTTACTAATTTTAATATCAACTATATAATTTTATATTAAATTTCTACTCTATTTAATATCTAATTTATATCTTTTATATCCACTCTATTTATTATTTAATTTACTAATTTTAATATCAACTATATAATTTTATATTAAATTTCTACTCTATTTAATATCTAATTTATATCTTTTATATCCACTCTATTTATTATTTAATTTACTAATTTTAATATCAACTATATAATTTTATATTAAATTTCTACTCTATTTAATATCTAATTTATATCTTTTATATCCACTCTATTTATTATTAAATTTACTAATTTTAATATCAACTATATAATTTTATATTAAATTTCTACTCTATTTAATATCTAATTTATATCTTTTATATCCACTCTATTTATTATTTAATTTACTAATTTTAATATCAACTATATAATTTTATATTAAATTTCTACTCTATTTAATATCTAATTTATATCTTTTATATCCACTCTATTTATTATTTAATTTACTAATTTTAATATCAACTATATAATTTTATATTAAATTTCTACTCTATTTAATATCTAATTTATATCTTTTATATCCACTCTATTTATTATTAAATTTACTAATTTTAATATCAACTATATAATTTTATATTAAATTTCTACTCTATTTAATATATAATTAATATTTTTTATATCCACTCTATTTACTATTTAATTTACTATCTTTTATATTCATATCGACTATAACATTTTATATTTGATATTCACTTCATTTAATATCTAATTTAATATTTTAATATCCATCTGTCCATCCAACCAATTATCTATACATACATACATACACACATACATACATATGTAAATACATGCATACATATATATATATAAATATATAAATGCTTAGTTTAATTAAAGAATTTACTATTTTAATATCTACTCAGTAAATGCCCCAAATACCCCAAAGTCACCACAAAAAGTAGTAGTCAACAATTAAATGTCACTCTCTTAAATATATAGGCTATATATTTTAACCAAACTCCTTATTACTAGTACCATAACAATTATGTATTTTTTGTTCAATATAATTTATAATAAGAAGTATTTATATTCTTTAATATTTAAATATTTTACTGTCTATAATAACCCCAAAAAGTAATAGTTTAAACTCAAATGTCACATATTCAATTTTAAGATAGTATTTTGGATCTTAAATGAGGCTTAAATCTCGAAAAGTTATATAAAAATTATATTTTATTAATTATGTCGAGAGTAATTTTGAGTTTTAATTTCTTAAAGATAAAGTGTAAATAGTTTTTTCCAAGTTTCGATTACTAAAATTAACAACGAATAGTGCATTATCCCTATATACACATACTAGCATCACCAGCATATATTTATACATTTCTTTTAAAATATAGAGGTCAACTAAATTTGTGACGTGTAGAATAGGGAGAACACATAGTTATATAAAAATGAACTACTCTTTTTTTACTGGTCCACAATTTATTGTCAAATTGGATTATTGTTCTTCAAGCTGGCTTAATTATATGGATATCTACTTTGGTAAAATCTGTTTCATTTTAAGCTATATCGAAGGTTTTTTTCAATCGTGATAGGGAAATTGAAGTATTAGATGATACTATATCGAACATGATAAATTGCGTGTTTTCACTTTGTTGTAATCACTTACACCATTTCAATACGTTCTTCAAAAGAAGACTATACATGATGGTATGTTTTCTATTTAATCCTAAGTAAAATACTATCTAACATTCTTTTTTCCAACGTTCCCATATCAGATGCACAAAGTGAAGGTAATTTGATGGTGAGGTTATTGTTGTAATTAATGTTATGGTACAAACGAGAAAATCTAATGCCTTTTTTACGAAACGAAAATACCCTTCCTTAACCCGTAACCTCCGAAATCAACATTTGACTATAACTACAACAAAGACGACTCACCGAGAAAATAAATAAAAAAGAACTCAACTATTCGACTAAAGATATCCTGATATCAAACAATATTTTACACCTAAAAATGATTATAAATAATGTGGAAGATGTTGTCCAACGCATTAGATGAAAATGTATCACCGCCCCGGAAAACACTACATCCACAAACTACCACGGTTTAAAATCCAGCAAGCACCCCAAAAGAGTCACAGACGGTTTCGAAAGAGATCTGATGGGTGTAATTTCACAAATCCATTTCACTCGATACAAATTTTTTTCGTAAAACGCTATCTACAAACATAATAAACTTCAATCAGATGACAACGTATTAGTCTTTTCAGATAAAACCAAAAACATGTACAAGATAAATAATGGAAGATAAAAACACCTAGCAATGGATGGCATTATTCAACGAATATTAATGAGCAAAAGACAATCTATACACCAATACTAACAATGAAGCAAAGACATAGTGTTACATAATGGATGTATGTATGTATGATTACATCAGCAAGTATGGCTTTGATATCGAGGTGGACCAGTGTAAAATCATTACACTAAAATCTGTAGAACAAGTTCGCTACGGACTAAACAAATAAACATACCTGAACTCTAACCTCTACCTGATCTTTGATCTAACAGGTGCTAGGTTATAGGCTCAGAATCCCCATTTAAGGCAATTACGTCACAATCGTGGGAAAGAGAAAAGAAGAAAAAAAATTGTCAGTCCGTGTTTCGGGAGCGTGGCGCACGGATGAAAAATCGAGATGTAATTCAGAAACAGGAAAATGAGAATTCAATTCCTAAAAAAGTTATAGCGAGTTGATAGCCCCTTCCTTGAATAGCCTTTACGAAGTAGATCTAGATTAGGAAGGACAATTTGAATTCTCTCTCCAATTTAATGAATGTGGAGTTTTATAATTATAATTTTCTCTTTTCTGTGCATGAAAAGTTTTAATTACAGACCATAGTCGATTCCAAGGACAGCGATAGTGGCTATGAAATGCAACACACTGCGATGATGATAGTGACGGCAACGATGTCAGAGACAGGCCGGCACGTTAGTATACAGAAAGCTACGTAAGACTACTGAGAATATTTGAAGTAAAGAAGTTTGATATAAAGACCTGTGTTTTAATGAACGACAGCGTTGCAATAACAGCTAAACTTAAAATATTTACAATAGCCGTGAAAAAGGATTATTTAACCTAAAAGATCACAAACCACATTTCAGAAACAGATCCACACGTAGATATATAAAGTCGGCAAAAGGTAATATGGGGTTAGCTAACAAGCACATTATCACAAACATATAATGATTATTTAAGAAAATACCCACATCTGCAGCGTTGGATCAATTCCCAAGCAACTATCGATTGGTTAAAAACTATTCCAAATAAAGACCAATATAAATCTACACAGTTCGACATCAGATATTTCAATCCTTCTATCTATAGATAAATGCTTAACAATGTTTCGAAAAAATTTACATAGAAATCAGCGAGTTACAAAGTAACACTATTTTATACGCAAGGCACTCGTCTTTCTTGTTTTAGAAAAAATACATGAGGTAAAACTCCAACGGAAATTATCCTTTGATGTGCCGATGGAAGCTTACAATAGTGTAGATATATGTGACAGAGGGGACGAAAAGACGAAGATTAGAAAAAGAAAAAATATTTTGAGCAAATATTGCTATTGCTTTTCCGTCTGATGACTGTAAAATCAGGGATTATGTTTTCACAGTAATAGAAAGGGTGCTAGTTAATTAAATATTTTTGCAGTAAAAACTAATTAAAAGTCATACTGAGTATTTATTACATGAAATACACTAGAATAAAATGCAGTAGAATGAAGGCATGATAATTGGATAATTAATATATAGGAAAGAGGTGAAAATATGAACAATTTAAAAAGTACTGATTGTAAAAAAAATATGCTGTTTTCCCACTGCACACAGCACTAACTCACGTGTTGGTCAGTTTGTATGTCTGTAGGATGAATATTAATTTAATAGTACCAAATGTTTATTCAATCCTGTGATGTGGGTGTCGAGTCTGAGAATGAGTTTTGTTTCGTGTTTGTGTCCATGTTGTTGTGTATTGAAATTGAAGGCTATGAAGATGCATTTGCTGTCTATGGTGTGATTAAAGAGATTATAATAGATGACCGGGTATGTGAATTTGTCTTTAATAGTTTTTGATTGTTGAAACGTGGGCGGAATGCAGAGCCTGTTTCACCGTGCATCATTTTGTGCATCTGATGTAATATAGTAGGTAAACCACATTGGTTCTATCGCAGGTGAAAAAAAGGTGAGTTGTAGTTAGATGTCAGTTCTGGAGGTGTCAGTGTTTCGTTGACATATTTTTCGTTACATGTTTTGTTGCATTGAGGTGTGATATCGTGATGTATTTTGGTGGGTGTTAAAGAATTTTAATACGGCGGCTGTCATTTTGCATGAATTAATAATAGGTAATTTTGTAGGTGTTGAAATATCTGTAATTTGTTTGTGTTGCGGTTGACGATTAATGGAATTTGTATTTGTGATGAGTTATCTTTCTTGTTTTTCTATGCTAAATGGTTTTGTCTACTTATGTTAGGCACATTTTGTTGATTAGTAAATTTACTTTAGGGGTTAGTTTCTACGAAGAAATTGGCTATTTATTAGTTATTAATATATATATATATATAGTATTTAGAAAATAATTCCACAACGAACAAAATTATATTTCAGTTTAATTATATATATATATATATATATATATATATATATATATATATATATATATATATATATATATATATAAACTGATATGATGTCGGAAATTATTACAAATAGTGCTGTTACAGTTCAAGAAATCTTTATTTATTCATGGACATAAATACATTGTAATAATATAAAATAACTTCCTAGCAGTATAGTGGTGTCATGAATACGGTTGGGATTTTTACACGATACGCCGAATCGTCAGTAGTTTCAGGTGTTTACTATCCTACCAGCATGACCCGGGATGCGATCACTAGTGGTAAGGATTATATCACTCACTTATCGTCAGAAATTGGAATGGTGGAATGCTGTTTTGAAAAGAAACAGTAAAGCTTTTTATAATCGCAATAAGATGGTGTTCAGTATTGATAATACTTGGCCACTTACAGCAAATATGATGACTAAGGCTTATATACATCGGTCGTATGAAGAAATTTACTCCTTCCACATTCTCCGAACCTGTTCCATCTGATTACTATATATTTCGCAGATTGCAAAACCATTTTCAAGCATTATTTCACGAGCACCATGTACCGGTGGAAATTGATGTTTCATTTACTTTTCATCAAAATGTTAACAATTGTTGCGCATATACAAGTGTACGTATGTAATTAACTTCTCTTACAAAAGTACAGTATAAGAAATTTAGGGAGTTTAACAAACATTACATACAAGTTATATTTATCAGTTATAAATCGGTATTGGTAATTAAAAACTGTAATTGTAGTTGGACGTGCTCAGGTCATGGTGCATATTTAGTACAGATACCAGATGTCGCGTGACCTGTTGGGCCACAACAACTACCACTTTCTTTTTCGTGTCATGATTTTGCACTGGTCCACCTCGATACCAAATCCATACTTGCTGATGTAATCATACATACATCCATCATGTAACACAATGTTCTTTGCTTCATTGTTAATATTGGTGTATGGATTGTCTTTTGCTCATTAATATTCGTTGAATAATGTTATCAATTGCTAGGTGTTTGTATCTGCCCTTATTGATCTTGTACAACTTTTTGGTTTCATCTGAAAAGACTAATACGTTGTCATCTGATTGAAGTTTATTATGTTTGTAGATAGCGTTTTTCGAATTCTTTTTGTATCGTGTGAAATGGATTTGAAAAATTAGCCTATTTTGATTTCTGTTAAAAATTCATAAACGGTGCCAACGATGATCAAAAGAGATGTACGTTTTAAATTATTCACATCTTTAATTTTAAAACAAAGTTATGAAAACTCTTTAAACGAGTCTATTTTCGATTTTAATCAGCCTTTTCGCACGATGAGCTACAACAACATCTGACTATGGTTCAGACTAGAAGACGAAACTGCAAGAACAATATGGCGTACACTGAGTAGTAGTCACGATAGTAGAAAACATGAAAGACAAATTAATGGACACAAATGTCATAAAACATGATTCGATTTAGTGCGCGTTATTCTGAAAATAAGTAAATAAATGAATTAGTAAAACAAAAACGAAAACCAGGGAATTTTGTGTTAATGTAGTTCGATTTTTGACTTTGCTTTTGCATAAATGCTCTAATGAATATTTATTTTAATGACTTCTCATGAGAACATTATTTTGCCTCTTCAACATTATTCTCATTACTCATTGTGAGAAGATTTTTTAGCATTTTCAACATTTAAAGAAACTTTCCTTGTTATATAAAACTATCATGTGAAATCTTAGAGGTGAGTGTCTTTTGCCTTGTTACGTGACTTTTGTGAATAAAAATGTAATCTATATAATACTAAACGTCTATTGTTCTTGTATGTTTGCAATCAGCTTTCAGCTTTCCGGTTTTCAACATCCGGTTGCGCATGCGTAAATAGCATCGTCTTCAATCTGTTATTCCAATTCCGTTATTCTCTATTATGATTAACGAACGCATGAAATTTTTCATTCTGGAAATTTTAAAACAATTTCATTTAATTTTATCAAATAGTTTATTTGTTTTCTTCACGGCTAAAAACATTCAACGGGAGGACTTCGTAAAGTCTGTCGCAGTTTCAAAAAAACTCCTCCCTTTTAAAAAACAAAAACAAACAAACAAAAAAACAACACTCATTATTAATATCAGCCATACTAGCGGTCGGTGAACGAAACAACCTCCCACTTTCCCTCTCATAGATTTCACCACTCCTACTCCCTCTGTTTTCGTTACGTACGCGAGAAAGCCTGCTGTTCCCCCTTCCTTTCTCAAATCGCTCTAACCAACCACTTATAATTCAGTAACTGTAATTAAAAAAAAAACAATTATAATAAACAGAACGACTCATAGAAATCTATCTATATTCTTTTTTCATTTTAATATACTTTCATAGAAATGCTTCTGTTATGTAAAAAAAAAACTATTTTCTTTATGCCACAAGTGTCACGCTCATACATGAATTCCATAGCTAATATAACAAACTGACCCAACGGGTCACGGGTGGTCTAGTCATTTCTTATTTCTTACTAATCGAATATTTATTGAAATTAAAATTAAAATAAGGCAACATAAAATGAAGTTTTAAAATCCTGTTTTGAATCGTAAACATGATAATAATTTTAATTATTTTTTCTAAACCACCAACCCTACAATACATCTCCACGCGAGCAACGTCGTGTAGATACAGCTAGTGTTCAATATAAATATAAACTTATCAACACATGAATTATGTTTCCGAAACATCGCAAACATCCAAGATAAAACTTCTATTTCTCACACAAATACTGATATTAATATGGATTAAATATTCTGTTATTCTTATCTCGCTTTTTGGTAGATTGATTTTGCCTGTTACTATAATCTTAAAAAATTTTCATTTTATTCATCTACACTTTTTCGGTCATCACTCTCTGGCAATTAATACCTAGGATATATCCCCCAGCAAACCTGGCGAAATATACACATTTTACTTATGAAGTTATGTTCTGCCTTATGGCATCATTGACTGGAATATGAATATAAATTCGAAGCATTGTCTCTGCATGTAACTATTAAGAAAGTTGTGAGTTTTTTTAAATGCGTTATTCATGATGCTAGGATTTATATTAATGATATAATTCGGATAAAATACGAAAATTAGAATATCTTCTTTAAAAGAATAAATTAAAAATGTTGCTTACGGGATGATCACATAATGTATGCATACATATTTACTGTAAATTCTGTATAAGTGTAAGTGATAATAGTTTTAAATTAGAGCAGTATGTATGTATGTATGGTATATACACATGCAAGGAATAAAACCAGTTTTTGTTTGTATATATATATATATATTAGTGATGGAATGATAAAAATATTTTTACCGATTTCGGTACACTTATCAATTCTGTTCTAAATTTCCGATTCCGATACAATTTCCGAATCCGACTGTTTTTAAATTTCTAAATATTTTGTTAAAGCGTTATTCTATTTTTCAATTTTTTAATTTTCGGATTACCGTAAAACTCCGTGTACTGTGTGCACATATTGTTGCAAAAGTAAAAATAAACTCGTCAGGGTGGAGGTGTACATTGTACTAACTATTATTTTCTCAAATATTTTCTCCGTAATTGCTTGAAAATAGTGAGGCAACTAAAGATGTATTTCCCTTTTAAAACAAATTCGATTTCCAGTAGTTCGTCATTAGTTGACAAAATGTTATTTTAATTGTTTCATGAAAAATTAAACATAGTCGACCATAAGGTATTTACTAAAAGTATTTTTTAAATAGGCTAGTCAGAATTTTACTTTTAAAATGAAAATACTGCAAATAAAAATGAAATAAGAAAAAATGAACAGAAAACTGCCACCTTTTTTTTCTTCTTTTCTATCCGAATCCTACATATTATACCTCTTTGATATTTATTTCTAACGAAAAACACATGACGATGATATGGTGTCCCCCATTACTGACACATCTAACCCCCCCCACATCCGGTGTCATACCTTCTAAGAAAATATTGAAATGTATGTCTCACAAATTAAATGAAACTGTTAACTTACTCGTTCGGAACTACGTGTAATCATGCTTAAACATCGAAAATCAAAACGACTTCTTTCCGCCTAGTAATTCTGAAATATTTAGGTTGTGAGTTTTACATTAGTAGTAACTTTTTTCAAACAAATTTTATGTTGAACATTTTCTAATCAGTTTGCATACTATATGTTTTTACGGTACACGCGATTCAGCGACAACAGGATAACGTAAAGATTGCTTACAGGATAACGTGAAGATTGCTTACAAGATAACGTAAAAATTGCTTACAATATAACGTAAAGATTGCTTACAAGATTACGTACAGATTGCTTACAGAAATACGTAAAGATGGCTTACAGAATAACGTAAAGATTGCTTACAGGATAACGTAAAGATTTCTTACAGGATAACGTAAAGATTGCTTACAGGATAACGTAAATATTGCGTAGAGGAATACGTAAAGATTGCTTACAGGATGACGTAAATATTGCTTACAGGAATACGTAAAGGTTGCTTACTAGATAACGTAAAGATTGCTTAAAGGATGACGTAAATATTGCTTACAGGAATACGTAAAGGTTGCTTACTAGATAACGTAAAAGTTGCTTACTAGATAACGTAAAGATTGCTTACAGGATGACGTAAAAATTGCTTACAAAATAACGTAAAGATTGCTTACAGGAATACGTAAGGATTGCTTACAGGAATATGTAAATATTGCTTACAGGAATACCTAAATATTGCTTACAGGATAACGTAAAAATTGCTTACAGGATAACGTAAAGATTGCTTACAGGAATACGTAAAGATTGCTTACAGATTACGTAAAGATTTCTTACAGGAATACGTAAAGATTTCTTACAGGAATACGTAAAGATTTCTTACAGGAATACGTAAGATTGCTCACAGGGAAACGTAAAAATTGCTTGCAGGATAAGTAAAGATTGCTTACAGCAATACGTAAAGATTGCTTACAAGAATAAATAAGGATTTCTTACAGGAATACGTAAATATTGCTTACAGGAATACGTAAATATTGCTTACAGGATAACGTAAAGATTGCTTACAGGATTACGTAAAGATTGCTTACAGGAATACGTAAATATTGCTTACAGGATAACGTAAAATTGCTTACAATATAACGTAAAGATTGCTTACAGGATAACGTAAATATAGCTTAGAGGAATACTAAATATGTCTTACAGGATAACGTAAAGATTGCATATAGGATAACGTAGAGATTTCTTATAGGATAACGTAAAGATTGCTTACAAGATAACGTAAAGATTGCTTACAGAAATACGTAAAGATTGCTTCTAGGATTACATGAAGATTGCTAACATTAATAAATGAAAGTGGTGCGATGGAACCGGTGGGATTCGAACTTGGTACGCCCGGGTCATCAATATACATCATTAGCCACACTAGAAGTGCCCTCAAGTTGTCACCTTCGTTGTTATTGTTGCTATTGCATTATCCAACGTATGTATTGATTATTATAGGAAACTAGTGGAAAAATTTAACCTCCTACTCCAGGCCAGGAACATTACTTTCTAAACTGATATCCTTTAATCCCGTTCTCTTCTTGAATGTTTAACAACAAACTATTACAATGTAAATATGTAATTTTATTAAGCATCATTTTTTCTTTGTCTTTGTACAATGTTAATTTAATGATTGTCTTGTTTCACGGCATATCAACGTTTTCAGTCATTTAATGCCTAATCAAGTAATGTATTTATAGTTTTCTATGTTTTGAGGCCTTAATTCTTGGTATACATTGATTTAACTTCACAAATGTACTGATAGATGCTTGTGTTATTGCAAAGTTCAGTATGTACGTTATTTTCTCGTTAAATATTTTCCGGGACAATTTCCATAGTTTTGGTTAGCAAAATAATTTGATATATGTGTACATTGATATATTTTCACAGATTATTAATACAACAGTGAACGCCACAACGGCAACTGGAATTGAATCCGAGTTGCGGATTTCCAAATTGATACTAATTGGATTCCATTGTATTATTTCACTTTTAACGAAAAATTTAAGTGTATCTATTTAACTTCGATCATCATCTGTTTTCCTTTGTCCTTGCTCAATGTTGAGTAGGCAATTTATATCTTGTAGCATTCCTTTCGATCCACTTGCTTATTTTTGCTTGTAAATAAGATCTTTCCTTGACAGCTGCTTGTAGCAACACCTGGTCGGGAAACAAATCGTTATTGATACGCAATACTTACCTGGACAATATCAGAGCTGCTGAAGTAACTTAAGAATCACACGTAAAAGAAAATACGTGAGAAAACTGTGCATTCTCTCAATCCAGGTAAATACGCAAATAATTACGTAATTAATATTTTTTATCATACTCCAAAAATCAACGCTCAACAATATTTTCCATGTGTACACGTTTTACACAAATATTAATTATTAATATTACACCATGGTAAAATTTAACGGATTTATTAGATCTAATCGTGATAGGCCAGTAGGTGAGCTTAACATTAAGTTAAACACCTTTTTCAAGATGGGATTCTTTGAAATAGCAACAATTAGTTTCAAAACAGTTTGTAATCTTTTTCTTTCAAATAAAAATAGATATTCATACTCGCCGCTGCCAGTGTAAATCTCTCCGTAATAACGTGACAATCTCTCGTGGCTCCAAAGACTAGTTCAACGCTTATAGATTCAAGGTGTCTCTGTGAACCGGGTTTGCTCCCTGTGACCGTCTGATATTGTTGTTTCCCTGCGCTGATGAAAGCTGTAAGCTTGAAACGACGTCGTACGTAGGTAAAGTATTAAAAAATATAATTTAATATTATAAAAAGCCCGTTTCAATTAAAATTGAAACTAGAGCACTATCGTATACATTAAAAATAGACATTCACCTGAGGCCCCAGTGCAATACTCCGACTCTGTCGTATAGTTCTATCGTATGTCTAGATATTTATACTCGCTGCTTTCAGTTTAAATATCAGTAAATTTCTCCGTAATCACGTGACAATCTCTCGTGGCTGCAAGGACTAAGTGAACGCTTACAGGTTCGAAGTGTCTCTGTGAACTGGGTTCGCACCCTGTGACCGTCTGATGAGAGCTGTAAGATGAAAACGACGTCGTAGGTAGGTAAAATATTAATAAAAATATATTTTAATATTATATATATATATATATATATATATATATATATATATATATATATGTGTCTGATTTTCTCATACACGAGGTTTACCAATGACTCACAAATTTTCATTTGAATTATTGATTTCTCACCGCCTGATGTTGATAAACGGTGTAATAATCTTCGAGTTCGTTGAAAAAAATGACTTGTTTATAATCAGGTATGTAGATACAAAATAAGTAGTGAATTTATTCTCAGAACATGTATTATTGTAATGGTTTGTTATGTATCTGATGATAATGTTTTCTTTCTACGTAAACAAAATCTTGTTGGGCGATTTTTGTTTTGAGGTCTGGATGAAAATCTTCCTATTTTTTCATACTTTAAATTCTCAAGGAGCCCCCCCCATTGAATAACACATTTATCTGCTTAATCTGACCAAGTTATTACAAAATACAAAATGAGGATAGAAGGGGCTAAAGTTGATTAAAGATTTAAATTCTTTTTCCTAATTAGCATTATCAAATATGAATTTAAATGCCATGTATATATTAAAACACACAAGCACACCGGCACATTTAGGGTCATACAGACGCAATAATATATGGACCGTGGTAGACATCCTTATTGGATCTGGAGTAGGGGTTTGAAAATTCATGTTAATAGTTTGCGGTACAAGGAGGCTTAAGATGAACACAACTCTCATTACATTATAACCTATTTCTCTTAACGTTTTCCCTTTATTAAAAAATGGATAGCTTATACATAATTCCTATTGTATTATTAATTTTTAATCTTATAATTAAGACTAGATCTCCTAATTTTATAACAAACTATACCTATTTAGGGGTGCATTATTTTTTGTCATATATTGTTATATAATTTATGATAAACTTTCTAGATTGTTGACAAACTTATTCAGAGTCAGCCGTATGAAGGTATTACATATAAACCATCTTGTTGATTTAGTAAGCAACTTTCATCAAGGAACATAACAATGCCCAATTTTTCATTAAGACAGAGAAAACAGGTGGGGTTGTGTAGTGTGGGTGTCGAGTACTTTTTTAACAATGCTCCATTTAACCACAGGAACTATATTTTAATCTTTTAGGGATTTAATGTTCTTGGATGGTGAAGTGCCTATTTTCTTATTATCAGGGTTATTAAATGAATACGTGTGGTTGGTGTACTTAGCCTTAAAGTCAGTATTTGTACCCCCTACACATTGTTTTTAGATTATGATTGTTTTATGTGAATACAGTTCCTAAATACACTATATAGTTTATCAAACACTTTTCTTCTTACGGGCAATTACTCTTATTAACAACATTATTATTTTGTAAGTTATTATCATTGCTTTTTAATATATGTATATTATGACTCTTAATTATTGCTGAGGACAAAAGTCATTAAATTGTCAAGTTTTACCTTGGTGTAGAGCTGATAATAACATTTAATTTCTGAAACGGGTATACATATTGAAAATATATTGTTGAGTGTTCAATTTCCTTAACATAGTTACAAAATATTTACAATGTCATAACGTACGTATTTTACTGAATTGAAATATAATATAATATATATATATATATATATATATATATATATATATATGTATATATATATATATATATATATATATATAGAGAGAGAGAGAGAGAGAGAATGGGGAGAAGAGAGAGATAAAGAAGTGGATGATTTTACCACTCACTAAAAATAAATTTAAATCACATATGAAATTAAATACAATTATCATAAAGTGTATAAAATTATAAAGAGGTTGTTGTAAATAATATATTGATATTAAAATTAGTTTAATCCCCAGTGGGAAAACACAAATATTTGCGATTTAAATTCGTTTTTCTTTTCTTTACAACATGAATAACGTGAAATCGATATAAATAAACTTCATGTCAAACTGATATGACAGCTTTATTTTAGAATCTACGGAAATTAACATAATTATTAGAAACTGGTGAATTTTTATTCCTTTTCATTCTTAGTTCAACTGTGACAAAATTTCTTTCTCAAAAAGTGTTCTTATAAAATTAAATGAACACATTTTTAAATAAATTTGTCATATTATTATTTTATAATTCATATCGATGGAGCTTGTTTGAAATATCGATAGTAATCGCGAATAAATGTAAAAACATAAATGAAAATTGGAGAAAATTGACAAAAAACTAATAGATAAATCTTAATAAAACAATGAAAATATAATATGAATTTACTGTCTCTGTCTTTCTGTCTACCTCTATCTTTGTCTGTCTCTATCTCTCTGTCTTAAGATAATTATTTAAGACAAATTTCTGTAGGAAGATCAATCACAACTATTATATTATCAGGTTGGCAATCTGAAATCGAATACTTTACAGAGTAGAAAACAAGTATTTCATCCACTGATAATTGTTTGAGTTTGCTAGTTTACAAAAACAGGAACAGTCTATAAATTGCACGGTAGATCCGTCTTGAAATATTCTAGAAAATCACATTGTATTTATTTTTGAAAATTTATTTGATTTTTACTACAAAATACCTATTTCACCTCTACCTTTATGCAGGAGGCACATAATCTCGTCTTGTTAGGCAATTATGTCTCTTGATCAAATACTCATTACCTGTATATTTATTAACCACCTCTGCAGGAGGTTAGATTCAAGATCAGGCATTGTTTTGAAAAGCCAACGCACTAGATATAGCGATCATAGCTTGAGAAACCCCGTTGGCATTCCCTGTAAGGGCGCCTCGGGCGATTAGTAATAAACTAACTCTTTCTCATAGAGAATGTAAGGCCTCGAAGGGTGTACATACTATGAGTCATTACCTTTATAAAAGGCAATAGTTCACAGAAGACTTCAATGAATCAGAATCTAATCTATCTACAATGGGCAGGACGAGAGAATTTTGTAAGAACATCCGAGATATAATTGTATGCTGCATAATACCAGAGTAGGCTACAAGACGATTGATAAGAAGCTAGGTTAGAAGAGGTCAGCAGTTTGTGTGATAATGAGAAAATCGTCGAAACAACAACTGACTATCAATCTCTCTCCGGTTGGAGCTCTACGCAATATATCCCAACGTTTACAAAAGCTTATGGTACGACATGTGAGCGAAAACACAGAACGGCAAACGCTTGTTTCATGCAGTATCTGAATGTGTTAGTGAGTTGAACTCTAACTGCTTGATTCGGTTTTTATAATTAGTGTTTTTTCAACACGAGTTGAAATCTGAAAAATCTGAAAAATCTGAAAAATCTGAAAACGTCTTTTAGCTACCACAAAAACGTACACTCTTGTTAATTTGAAATAAACAAAACAAACATTGTAATTATTTTTTAACTTAAAAAATATTATTTTTTTTACATAAGGCAAGCGGGAGAACATAAATTACCTGAAACTATATTACATTTTGTCTGTGAATACAATTAAGAAAAAAAGAGGCAACTGAAATTAATAAAAACATATTTAAAAAAAATATAAACATTGATAGTAATCAAGTACATGCAGAAAAATAAAAGTTTGGACATTAAATAAATTAATTTGAACATGATCTGACATCGTCAGCTTCAATAGAGGAAGTGTTGCAGATTGGTAGCTTAACTTCGGCTTTTAAGGCTTCAGGGATAGGTTTTACATATATTATCTGTTATTCATAAATGATCACACGTCCATTAAAGAATTAAAGAATTTAAAAGATATCCACAAAGTTTTATATACATTGAAAAGACGGTAGAAATTGCTAAAAATACTGATGCAACATAACGTAAACTATAATCTTATCATTAGACGGCAGTTTACTATAAGGTTCGTAGATAAATAAGAAGATATTGATTTAGAATAACTTATGAAAAAATAATGACTAATGAGTGAGCGAAGGAGAATGTTTATTTGCGCTTATGTTTTTTCGCGCGTTTATGAATGTATTTTTGTTCTGTGAACTGTTAGAAATTCTGCGCATATATTTATATATTGTAAGCCACGGATTTGGGTAAATATGGTAATCGTACTTTATTTTTTAGATTCATAAGCTGACCAACTAAAATAATTTTCGATGCCTTTCCGTGGGAGAAACATGATGATAACGCGCCTGTTAAAACACTAATCATAAGAGTTCAACTTCGAGAGTTTAACCCTACTCTTACTAGATGAACAAAACAAGCTATTGTCGTGAATTTCTGCGTTGTTCTCTCACCTTGCTTATCATCAGGTTTTGTTCACGTTGGGAGATTTTTCGTGGATATCTAGATCGAGGGAGAGTTTAATAGTGGTTCTTTCATTTTCTTATCATTGCAGAAACAGTTGAACTTTTCTACCTAGCTGCTTAGCAATCGCCTTGTTGGCCATGCTGTATTCTTCAGTATATAATCTTGTCTCTGATGTCCTGATACCATTCTCTCGGTTTCCCCATTTGTGGCTGGTAATGATCTACCGGTGTGTGAAGTATGTAAAAGAATGGTTTCAATTTGACTTTTGGTGATAGATCCTATGATTTTATATGTGTTATTGTTATGAATCCTAGTTGAAACACATATTATTGTCGAAAAAAATGAAAACGTAGAACACCCTTAGACAAGCGAAATCAAAAACAGGTTTTGTTGACAGATTATTCGTCATTTTTATTTAAAAACCTAACCAACGTAATAGAAACAACATTTATGGTAACTTTTATAAATAAGAGATATTTGGGGGGAATATTAAAAAAGGTCATTGTCAGGTGGCGATGGAAAGAAGAGAGCTTCAGTGGAGGTGGAGGGGAACGTAGTATGAGTTAAAAAGCGGCGTTTAATGATGAATAGAGAATGGAGCAATTGTATTAGTGATATGTAAAGGGGTAAGATATGTGAATGATCGCCGTCAACAGAGAGAATATACTATACAGTAAGTTCTAAATGCCGTCGTCGTTCATATTTCAAACACAGTTCCTTTTCACGAAGGCATAAATCCAATATGGCGACATGACATATATTCGACCTTGAGGAAATGTAACAGAAAGATAATATCTATATACACCGTTTGTTTAGCCAGTCTACTTAAAAGACTCTATTTGTATAGCATAATTTAAAAATACATCTAAGTATTATAGAACATAAATAACAATTATAATGCCGACACGTTTCTCTTAAAATATTTTTCCGATATATTGTTTTGAATGGATACGTTAGAAAATAATTGAATGTATTATTTAAATAGGATAAATAAAGGAGTAACTTTTTTGTTTCATTTTATTTTTGTTGAAATATTTTCGCTTTGATTAGCATTATTTATTTTCACTTTTAAACACATAAACACATTTTCAGTGGAAATCAAATGTTTTATGGTTAGATTGTCGGCAAGAAGATGAAAACAATTAACAGGTTTATACAAGATATCACACCTTTTTGTTTCGTCTGGCAATAAAAACAGTTTGGTATTTCAGTTAATGTGTATTTTATTTAACATTTATCAACATGATTATTGATTTTAGATTAAATCAAAGTTACAACATCAAATTTAAAACTTAATTCATCAGAATTTTCTATAATTGAAATCTTTTATTTTTCCAATTTTATAAATATATTTATTTTGTATTCAATTAATGAATTTATTTAGATTTAAAAGAAAATGTGTCATCCTACTTAAGGGATGATAGATCTGCTTGTTAATATGGTTTTGTAGGGAAATTGTACAAATAAAGTAAATAAAAATGTATTCCGTAAATTATTTTGAATTTTTCTAAAATTGAAGTTTAATTTCGACAGACATCCATGAATTCATTTAATAGAAAATAGTAAAACCTACTTGTATATTTTAGAATATTCAATGGTTAATGTCACCAGTTAATGTCTAGGCAGCCATATTCAATTGTTAATGCCATCATTTGCAGACATTCTGCCACCATTCGTTTGTTCCAGTCTCATCTATTTTATTAATCCTGAGGCCTTTTAAACCAAATCGTTAATTGAGGTCGGAGGTGATATTATGATCTGAAATATAGAATATTTCTCCATTGTACAGTCTGAAATAAGGAAACGGTGCCCCTAGCTAAGCTTAATGATTAGATATTAATACCATTTGACCTTTCTCCTAACCTTTCGCATTGGCACATGTGAGGGGGTGTAATTGTTATCGACACAGGCTGATCGAACAATCTGACGAGTATAGATTGGTTTATATTATGTACGTGTTTCGAAGTATTTTTCTTATCTTAGTTGTCATTTTCACCAACGTTTCGGCAGCAGTATTCTTTGAACTTCTACAAATTTAACTCGGAAATGTTTTGAGAATTTCGAATAGAATACGTTTCCATACAATACGATTCCTACGATCTAAAGTTTCATTCCTTTTTAGATATTTGGTATCAGCTTGGTTTTTCTTAACTGCCTCCGGGAGGAATTGAACACACAACCTCGAGGTATAATTAACTCGATATCTTTTTAACAACGCATGCATCTATTTGGACATTTGTCCAGTAATCTAAAACATATAGAAATAACTCATCTCAGACTTTTTTCAGATGCATTGATTTACATATTTTACGGCATATCAATGCTTTAGATTTTACTTACTGCAGAAAAACAATGTATATGATAACAGCATTTGTTCACGATTAAGTGAATACAAGTTACTGGTTACCATTAAATGAAGTTAAATGAAGAATTGTTTCTGGATTTTTGAGATGAGGATTTATGATTTGCATAATTTGGGTTATTAGGACTACTGTTTTCATCTTGAGTGCTATTCTCACAACGTTGCGGCCGCTGTACTTTCCGACTTCTTCAGGTGTATTTTTTAACTGAATTTTACTTAGTACTACATCCATTGTAATATGTAATCCATATGACGTCAGGATAGTATCCACTGCGCAACGGGTCCTTGTCTGAAAGGACCCGTTGCGCAGTGTATATTACTAAGTAAAATTGAGTTCTAAGTGATAGTCATCTGAAGGTTGATGGTTGAAGGTTTAATCCTCAGTGCGGGCGATACGAAGAATTGAAAATTACTGAAGACTTCTCCCATTCATGGCTGACAGAACGAGAGCATTCTACTCCCGTTGATTAAATAAAGGGTTCTGTTCGAAATTCCGTCCAGATTCCCGATTTCGACAGAAATATTTCCGAGTTTTAAATATACACCTGGAGAAGGCCGGAGCTTAAAGCTGTCACAACGTTGTGAGTAGAACACTCGAGATGAGAACAGTAGTCCTAATAACCCAGATTAAATGAAGAATTAATACATTTCCAAATAATATTATATTACGTAACTGAGCATAACAGATTCTATAGGGATTGAACTCTAAATAACAGATCTTATCCTCTGCGACGGCATTTATTACAACACTCCCGAAATCCGCTTGCTGGAAAGGGATGAACATATCACTCATTTCTCAAACGCTTATAACCGTTTTCAGACATTAAATTCACTCGGCTGAGTAGGTCTTGAAGTACAACTCTGAATGTATATTTCTAAACCGTACGTGCCGCGCTGTTAAATGAGCGGCTAAACTGTTTCGGAAAACTCGTTACTAAGAGATGTCAAAAAAAACGCATCCAATCACAATACGCTAAAAAGTGACAAATACCTGAGGTGATTGAAGATGTGATGGAGACTCAACGAGAATGAATATGATTTGATGGATGCAGACCCACCGGAAGTTTATGTCTGGGTGATCGAATAATTTATTTATACTAATGTCTGTCTGAGAAGGAAATGACGGCGCAATTCTTAAATATTAAAAAAAATCTTAAACATTAATAACGATATACTCACACTGGATAATTTCAGTCAAATTAGTAACCGACAATTTATAACATATATGGACATAAATGTCGCTTACCCAGGTAAATCGAATGTCTTATTTACATAATAATTAAATAGAAAAAGGTTCAATAAACAATTTACTTGTATTATTGGAGTTTAATTGTATTGTGTCATAAAAGCAAGAGCTATCTCAATAATTTTGATGATACATACATAAAATCAAAAAATAAATACGTAAACATTGGATATACATTCATAAAATAGTTGCTTCGAGTAGTAGAATCTGAGAGATGGTGATTTATTAGTAAACAATATAACTATTGTAATACCAATATTAGTAGCAGCACTAAGAACAGTTCCAAGAAATCCGGAAGAAAAACAAAAAGAAATTGGAATCAAAGTAAGGATTGACACCACGCAACGCATGGCACTGTTGAAATATTAAGAAACATCGTCGAGTGCGGTGAAACTGATCAGCCACATGTCAGTTGAAATTAAATAACACTTTGTAAACACAACTAGAAATGTAGATAGAACATACTGAGACAAACCTAAGAGAACCGATTCTGCCTGGTAGACATACAAACCAATCTTTTAATCTGACATTCGTCGATTCACACTAAATAAGCGTTAGCGTCAATATCGCTTGGTACGACAGATAAATATGGGGTTTAGAGAATGAACACTCGACTGTAAGGGCATGGGAAATACTGCAATCACGAGAAGACATATTGTCTCGAGAACGCCATTGACTATTATCAGCCATAACTTAACGCAAAGTTTGTTTTTTATGATAATGGAAAGAAATTGAGAATTTTTGGGATAATGGGTGTTACTTATACTCCAGGGTACATAACCTGCTAATACCAGGGAGAAATCACTGATGATGTCTTGTATGAAAACTCCTTGTGAGTTATAATACAAATTCAACGATAATCAACTCATTCTCTGATGCATTACATAGAAACTGCATTGCAACATATATGAAGATTTACATAGATGCATATCAAACACAGAGAAATGTTTGAAGCATATTTGATGTTAACCAGGTTTTGATTCACGGCCTATACATTTTCGAAAAAGCATAATTTAAGATTTGAATGAGGGCACAAAAAGTTTTTTATTATTACGCAAGTAAACAAAATCCTCTAAAATGAATTTGATTCATGGTAGAACAACTTCTATCTTTCCTTCATATTTTCTGCTTCATGCTTCTTCAATGTTTTTTCTACGTTATCCTTTTCTACGTTATTTCCTTACTTTTACATGTCTTAATACTTTTTTCTAAGTTAATTTTCATTCTGTTCGGGATTGGTCGTAAAAAGCATTAATTTGCCTTACTCGGTTACCAGAATTCAGAATGACTAGTTCGCCGCCGCTTTTAACATCAGACGAGGATATAATATGTCCTTGGCACCATTCTGACAAATGGAGAGTGCCTCGCTGGTGAGCAGACTTTTCTCTTGTCGGAATTGGTTAAAGTCCGCTCGGACATAGAAGTTAAACCGTCCCAGTCATTACCACTTCCCTTTGAAGAGTGTTTTTGATTGCCAATCGCCTAAAGAATCTCAGAGAATGACAACAATTCAATTCTCGACTATGTTTGCACATTACCAGAGTGCCTTATCAGAGAAACTGGTTTTCCTCAGTTTTTAGCCTTGTGCCAGATTTTCACTACAGTGGGGAGCAATTAAATCCTACTTATAAAAGAGATGCAATCAACTTGAGGTTTTTACAATTACGTGAATATTGTAGTAATACTAACTCTATTGCTAGCTTATCATAACAATATGAAAACAAATCGTTTACTTATGACATAGGCAGACTGACCCATTTAAACAATATTTGGTTTGTGCAACTATGAAAGAGTATCAAGTGCTCTCTTCAGAGATACTGTACGCATTTTCTTTGCATCTGAGAACCCCACTAGTGGATAAACAATATTCATGTTGAGTAAACATAATAACAATTACCATATATATCGTAGTTTATCCCATAGTATGATTTCTAAACCACAGTTAGAGTCACGCTATTTTAGAAATAAACCATGGCAACATGTGAATAGTAACCTCTCCTTTCGTTGTTTGTTGTTTATTATTTACAAATAATCATAGACAAATATATTAAGTTTATTTCTTCGTGATTAATGATAACCTATCAAACTCATGGTTATCTTACTAAATATTGTAGTCTAATATACAGGGTAACCTAAAATAAATGTCATCCATGTAATTGTTAATAACATGAAAACTACTCCTTGTAATCACCTAATATTTCGTGTAAATATTATGCAGTCCATAACTGACGTGTCTACAGAGTTTACGTTATGAATATCCATCAGTATTTGCTTTATCGCACTTGAATGGTATGAGGGGATACTTTGCTAATCGTCGCATCAGTAGAAATGTAATACTCAATAAATACATACCCAGCAGATGTTCACTTCCCAGAATTTTACATGTCGAGTTATCTTAAAGCTAACTTCTGTCAAAACCAACCCCGGACAATTACTGAACTAAAGCGAGCTATCAGAACCAAAATCAGATCAGTGTAAAGAGAGGAGTGTGTCAATGTTATTGATAGTTTTGAAAGTTCTATATAGATATGCTTAGCATCGAATGGTGATAAAATAACGACTGTTGGATATTCATGAATGTAACTTAATGGTCAAGTCAGGCATAGACTTAAGTTTATTCATGACAAATATGGTTGGATTGCAGAACGGATTGTGAATTTTATTAACGATTATATGGGCGGCATTTTTTATGCTTAGAGTTGATTAGGACTCAACCAGTTAGGAGGCACGAATAGATAGGTTAACTATACACGGTGATGACGCACTTACTTACAATGAATTACTGCATTTTTCAATGCGTCTACGAATCTATATAAGAGATTCCGTCTGTTGAGCGGGCCGTCAGTTGGTCTGTCACTTTTATGTTTAAAATAGCATTTTCATCGTAAAAAGCGCAGATTGAATCTACGTATCTAAAAAGACGCTCTTGTTTAATGTTTTATCTACGATCTTTAGATACAAGGAAACTCATATATTCTAACGATAGAACTACCAATTTTCTAATTACTTTTTTCTGATTTATGTAATTCTATATTTATGTACAGTTTTCCCGCTCATCTTATCTCATTTTTTTTCATTTCATTTTCTATGTACATAGACTAATAAAGAAATAATGAAACCACGTTAATTATTGATACTTGCAAGGTCTGTGGAAATTCGACGACATATTAAAGTATGTAGTTTTACTTTAATCAGTTTATCTACTGATTATATTTTACTTTTAATCAAATTAACCTAAAGAATTTCCTACAGCCGTATACAAAAACAGTAAATAAAGTAAAGTCGCATGAATAAGCATAGCACGATTTTTTTATCAGTTTGGTTTCTTTGTTGACATTGGTTTCCCTACTTCTATATAGAATCAAATATTTACGGGAAGGCCCCCAGGAAGGTTGCCAAACATCCGTAAGTGAAAGTAGCGCTATACAACACTGGATTCAAAGTTGGAACACCCAGATTGCCAGTCCACTAACACTACCTCCCATTAACACGTGTAAATTACTGATGCTAGATTCCGAGCGTGATAACACATACGAATAAGGAAAAAGTGAGAGACGCAAGTATTAATAACACAAGGCTGGACATAAATATCGCCGAATATAATTAAGTATGTATTAAATGAAACTAAAATAATAACCTTCCGCATTTTTGTTGATAAATTGATGTAATTATTTTAATGTAGCATATAAACTCTTAAATACTAACACAATACATATTGCAACGGAATCATTGTATAAAATTAGATACACGCTAGTTGCTATTATATCCATATCGTATAGGGAAATTACTGGTTGATATCTTTTCGAAGGTGTGTAGACACTATAGATCCGATCGGATTTCAAATCAGCAGAAAGCAATTATAATCGATGAATAACCCTAGCTAATTGCTAAATTACTCTTATAGGAAGGTGGAAGCATTTTCAAACATTTCTTATGACTTTAACATAGGCCGCCATTGTTTGTAACTATATAATCAATATGCATTTGCTTCATTTATTTTTTATTTTTCTATGTCGTGAATTAATTATCTTCTGCGAAACTTATCACCAGCGTTGTTAGGTTTATTAGTATATAAATACGAGCTGACTAGTTGCTAAATGACGATTTTCAATTTACGACTTGCGGAGAAGCATAATAATCATAATTATCAGGTTGGAAAGAAAGTAATGTATTTTTTTTTTACATCAGCGACGTTCGGGATGGCCCAAATCAGATGATGAAGACGCCATTAAAGACGCTGTGGATGCCAATCCAAAGTTAACCAGCATAGAATTATCTCAACAATTCAATACAACCCATACATCAATTATTACATGCTTTCACAGGTTAGGAAAAGTTTCAAAACTTAGAGTCTGGGTTTCCCACGATTTGACCGACGCTCAACGAAATCAAAGATTGACTGTTTGCACATCTTTGCGTTCCAGGAATCATCGAGAACCATTTTTACAAAGAATTGTGACTGGAGATAAAAATGGGTTCTGTACAAGAGTACCCAACGCAAAAACAATTGTTAAAAGGAAACCAAAGTCTACAGCCTGTTCCAAAACAAAGACTACACCCAACGAAAATTATGCTCTCTTTATTGTGGGACATGAGAGAACTGATTCATTATGAGTTACTAAAGTCTAATAAAAAAATCACAGAGATAAAATATTGTTCGCAGCTTGATGAGTTAAGAATTGCTATATCAAAAATAAAAAAAAAACATCATTACTCAATAGGAAGGGTGTAGTGCTTCAGCATGATAATGCAAGACATCACACAGTAAAACTCACTCAGGAAAAGGGCATGAGTTTCACTTGGGAAGTTTTGCTTCATCCGCCTTATTGATCTGACATTGCTCTATCCGGCTACCATCTTTTTCGGTCGTTGCAGCATAACTTAAACAATAAAATTTATGAAAATGACGACCAAATCAAAAATGACTTACATTTGTTTTTCTCTAAAATCAGAGACATTTTTTTAAGAATGCATCAAGAAGCTAGTTGATCATAGAAAATGAGGAAAATTATTGTAAAGATTAAAATGCCCTAATTTGAATGTTTCAGATGAAATAAATGTGTTGGACAAAGACGACATTACTTTCTTTCAAACATGATATTATTCTTGCTTAATATAATTATTCATCATTGGTTGATAACTGATAACAGCCAGTGGTGTTCCCTGGAGTCTGAGCGACAACAAGTCCTTCCAGATGTGCAGCATTCTCCACTTCTTTCTAAATAAGTTGCAAGTCATTTTGCATTATCGCAACAGTAGTTTATCATTGATTGCTCGTTGGCGCCAACCGTAGATCTACTCTGGAATTTGAGTTGCAATAAGCCTCAACAAGGTTCCAGTGCACTCCGCACCTTTCGAGTTGAGGTTTGGTTGGTGCTCTCCTACTTCGGTCTTTTATTCCTCCTTTACCCTTCGAGACCATTTCGTGTAATTGCAGCCGAGGTTTGTGTCAGCACATGTGTGAAGTTTATTGACAGTTTATGGGAATTCTTGGCAGTTATAGAGGGTGGGCAAAAATAAGGGTCCTATTTTCAAAAATTCATAACTTGTTTATTTATTGATTTAAAAAAAATTTTTTTTAGAATAAGTAAAGGACCCCTTCCGAAGCAAGCATGAGCCGTATTAGCCCTAAGGAACGTACCCTCATTTAGAAAACATTATTTTTGCTTAAAAAACTCAAAACAGTGTAAAAAACAATACTTTAGTTTTTGTAAGTTTTAAGAAGTGTTTTTCGGCTAAAATTTGTTTTGTTTATTTCAAAAAATCTCGGAAGGGTCAGTCTACACACACATAAAGTTTGGTGAGTTTAACTTTTATTTTGTGGAAGTTATTCAAATTCAAGTTATTCAAATTTAAAGATAGGACCCTTATTTTGGCCCACCCTGTATTTCCTTTAGGGCGTGTGATGTTCTTTGAATGTCATTTTAAAGAATTTCGTTTATTGGTTAAGGTTGGTTTCCGCATTCAGAGAGTTTTCTTTAGATTTCGAATATGTTAATGATTGCAGTATGTTATTTTGTAGTCTTCCTTTAGATTCTGTTTATTCCTAGTGTATTTCAAGTTTTATCATATTATTATTATTATTATTATTATTATTATTATTATTATTATAATTATTGGTAGATTAGAATAGTAATAGTAATAGTAATAATTGTTATGTTAGTAGTAAAATAATAGTATAATAAGTATGCTTTATATCAAACTTGTTTCGATTTTAATCAATAGTTTTGGAGCTACCCATTAATGTATTATTTTCATTTGTAGTAATATCGGCAGTAGTAGAAGCAAGAATATACCATCTATCTCACGATATATTCCTGCACAATTTAGTTCAATGTTTAGAATAGTTTTGTCACCATATAAGAGCTTCGAACATGCGCAATAATAATACAGATTCAATCTAAGAAATTTCCCTCCGAAAAAAATGATTCCAGGGAGAAAGATCATTTCAATAGAGACTATTTTAAATAATGACCTAAAAGTCTGAAAATATAAGGGAGATGAGTTTTATTTTAACTTAAATGTAATAAAATATCAGTGATCTTCTTTTACATGTTGAGCTTTCTTTCCATATCTCTGTGGCTTTTCTATATTTTTAATTTAAGCATTTAAAGTAAAAAGACATTAATACATCCTGGGTTACGCCGGGTAGGTCAAGCTAGTTTAATATAAATAAAAGCATATTCTGAAAAAATGCTACTACTTATGTTTACGTAGCTTTATGAATTATCTGGAGTTAGCTTTTTAATAACAGTCTGAAAATAAGATTCGATTTTAACATTTACCTACTTAGAGATAAAAATCCGCCATAGTCAATGTTTAATTTTATAGTTAAATTAAATTTCCTTACATTACACCCACACATACATATATTTTATGTTATAACACATCAGTCAATAAGTCGAAGACCTGGAACATTGATGTTGCGACTAATAATTAAAACTCACATGATTTAAATAAAGTACTAACTAGGAATGTAAGGTGGTTGCTCATTCCTATACAGATGCCGTGACCTAAAGCTAGTTCCATCAGGCTTAACGTTGAAACTACCAGTCAGTTCCAGGAAAACACATAAGATCGCAAAATGAGTAGAACATGAGCTCGTTCGAGATATCCATAATCCATAACATCCGGTGGAAGAAACATCAATTACAAACCGAAATCTCATGCGAGCTCGCCCCCTCCTTGAAAGTATATCACTGTCGGATAACAAAACTCACATCCAAAAATACCTGGACATATCGTATAAGCATGAATTTAAGGAGGTCAAATCTCGCCAAATAAAGAAGTAGGAACATTTTTAATCTAAGGACATAAGACCCCAGGTCAATCAGAGACATTGTCGATATAAGTAAACGTCAGCTTACTTCCTCTGAGGAATCACTGCTGGACAAAGGTCTCAACTTCACCACAACCATACAGCAGATTCCATACTTATACATGATAGCTCCAATAGAAGAGACAGCCTTAGGTAAACCCAAGGTACAAGGAGAAGAGTTAAGGTGGAAGGTGAGACAAGCACTCGAAAATTTTAAGCCTCCAAAACCTAATGTCTCAAAGGAAGAAGTATTGGCTATCAAGTCACTACCCAGATATGATGATATCATAATACTACCAGCAGACAAAGGCAATGCAACAGTGTTAATGGGTAGAGCGGAATATTCCAAGAAATTGGCACATCTAGTGGGATCAGTTGGTTACTGTAAAGTAAAAAAGAATCCGACTTTGAAAACAGAGAGAAAGCTGTCACAGATCCTTAGTAAAAAAAGACATAATTCCACCTGCAAAATACAGACAGCTGGTTCAACATTGCAGCAAACTATCACACCTATACAGCATTCCTAGGATTCACAAAGACGGTATTCCATAAGGCCCATTGTCAGCGACCGAGGTTCAGCATGCTATTCAATGAGCCGATTCCTGGTAGATATAATCACTCCACTCACAGGCAAATCTCCATCGTATTTCAAGAATTCAGCTCATTTTGTTAAAGAAATCAACAATGCTCCCATTCATTCCAACCAGATGGTGAGTCTAGATGTAGTAGGTCTGTTCACAAAAGTACCCACTGATGAAACCCTGACGGTGGTACGAGATAGATTGACTTCAAATGGTTCACTGAAAGAACGCACTTGTACCCCAATTGATAATATGATGGAGATGTTGACCTTCTGCATAGAAACCACATACTTCGTGATGGGATCTGATATATACAGACAGGAAGAATGTCTAGCTATGAGTTCACCATTGCCTCCAGTACTGCCCAATATATACATAGAATACTTCGAGGAAATGGAGTTACAATCAACACCACTACAGCCAACAATGTGACTACGATATGTAGATGATACATTCATACTCTGGCATCACTAGAAGAGCGTTCAAATGTTACTGGACCATGTGAACTCTCTCCGCCCATCTATACAGTTCACGATGGAAAAAGACCATAACAACAAATTATCCTTCCTAGATGTGCTGATAACTCGCGGTGACCAGGGGTTTAGGTCATCTGTGTATCGAAAGCGAATTTTTACTGGACAGTATTTAAATTAAAACTCCACCAATCCATATAATGTAAAGAAATGAATTGTCCGGTGCCTACAACATCGAGCAATAACAATATGTAGAAACAACGATACATACTAAGAGGAAATGTATAGTTTAAGAGAAACCCTCCACCGAAACAACTATCCAGAGAGCATGACATCAGCTCCAACAAATCTAGACGCAACACTAAAATACACCACCCAAGAACTCACTACAGTTTGTAGACCATGAGAGGATTGTCGGAAAAACATCCAAAGAATATGTAATCCATATAACATCAGGATAGTATTCAGGAGCGACTCAACTCTCCGAAAGCATCTTGTAGGAGTCAAACCCCCTACGGAAAAAGTCATGACTAAGAACTGTGTATATGCGATTCCATGTAAGTGTGGAAAAGTATACAGAGGTGAGACATGTCGTCCACTAAAGGTAAGGCTCAAAGAACACCGGAAAGCCGTAATACGCAGAGAAATCGAAAAGTCGGGTATGGCTGACCACATATGGAAGAAAAAGGGAAACCATCTACCCTTATGCGATGAAGCAAAAATTATAGATAGGAAAGAGCGGTGAAGAGTAAAACGACTCTAAGAAGCAGCACATTGTTGGGCGACAATGACTTACTAAGCAGCCCTACTATAGAATTCAAAACGATATAGGAAACTATAATTATAAATAATAGATAAGTAGTGATCTATAGTGATAAGTAGTTAGCTCAAAAACAAAAATAGGTTTAAGGCTTCCAAAATTCATACTAGAATTGTCTGAAAGGACCCGTGCCGAAGTGGATATAGTATAAGTATAATTTAGTTCTAAGTAACAGTCATCTGCGGTAAAGATTCGATACGAAGAATTGCGAATTACTGAAGACTCCTTCCAAGTCACGACAGATGGAACGAGAGCATGCTACCCCCGTGGATTTAATAAAGGGTTCCGTTCGAAATTCCGTCCAAATTCTCGAGTTCGACAGAAAGATTCCCGAGTTCGACAAAGTACACCTACAGCAGGTCGTAGGTTACATCAGCCGAAACGTTGTAATATTCGGACTACTGTTCTCATCCTGGGTGTTGTACCCAGGATGAGAACAGTAGTCCGAATATGACACATTCTACGATATATATATATATATATTACAAATTATTTATTTAAAGACCATATATTACATGTTTTAGAGATGTACTGCGGTTTTATCTAGATGGACCGATTTTTGATCTTTTAAAAGACCGTTATAGCCAATTCCAATGATCAGTGACTCACGAAATGAATATATATATGTATATGTATATATATATATATATATATATATATATATATATATATATATATATATATATATATATATATATATATATATATATAGAGAGAGAGAGAGAGAGAGAGAGAGAGAGTGATAATACAAATATATTCATTGTTTAATAACTATTTGTAGCCCCCTTTAAGCCAGGACCTTTGATGAGAAATAATATAAGTCGTATAATTCAAGCTTTAAATGCAAATTACTTTCTGTTGAACACGGTTAAGACGGCTGACTATGGTAGCCTGCTTCATGACATTATGTTGTGTTACAAAATTGGCCTAATCGGTTAGAGTGTTAGAAATCGGAGTTAAAAGTGCCTCTTACTCTCGGGTTCCAATCGTGTCACTGCTTTTAAATGTTATTTCATCACTGATGATTCAACAAGTATATAACATATACGTATATAGATAATGATTATATATTGATTATTATATATATATATATATATATATATATATATATATATATATATATATATATATATCTCACGAAATAGGTCTCTTTACCTTGATTAAAATTAATTTACCAATTCATGACATTTTATTATTTGATGTCTTATTAAGATTACTAAATCGACGGACTTGAAGATTCGACAAACATTCAAGGGACATACCTTTATTTAGCGAAGTAAAACGTCCAAGAAACTTATCTATATTTAATAAAACGTTATTAAATTTTATACATTTTATTTAACAAGAAAGTATTTTATGTATTTACTGAGACGCTCAAACACGTAAGATACACGAGGGAAAAAATTTGAAAACTATCGGCAGGATTTGAACCTCTGCCACAGGAGACCACTACATTTTTAATTACTGTAACAATGGAGATATTCGAAGTTTAATAAGATTGAATGTGGTTAATCGTATAACATCGTCTACAATTTTCATGATGTCTGCTCATCATTTCTGCGTATAATCTTTTCTTTCGGAACATAGAAATATATTCTAATATATATGGATAGATAACTCAAACATGTTTTGATTCTAATCTCAATCTCATCTCATCTCATCTCATCTCAACATATATAAGGCAAAAATCTGTGATATGTATGTAACGCTAAGGCTTTTAAAATACTAAACAAACACCTCCGAATTAGGTATTATTTTAACCGGCATAACCTCGAGAAAATAATATCGAAAAATTAAAAAAAAAGATTCATTTTTAAGGGGTCAAATAGCCATTTTTTCGTTTAATGTGATCACGATTTTTAATGTTATCTTGTGCACATGACGTCACACAGATAGGTACATGACGTCATAGTGATAGGTTCAGATATTATTTTATGCTATTGTCACGTTATTATTGTTTTTATTTGCATTTTTCTTCGGACTATTGCCCTGATAAAAGGGAGGGGAATAAGCGAGAGTTATTTTAGTATAGCTCTAGAGGCCTCCTTGTATTTTGCGATTGAAAATGAGGAAAAATATCATGATGGGATTGAAAATAATGAAGAATACCATGTGAGGATTGAACATAATTAATAATATCATAATGGGATTAAAAATGCTGAAGAATATGATGAAGTGATTGAAAATGATGAATAATAGGGTGAGAAGATTGAAAAAAATGAAGAATATCATGACTGGATTGAAATGATAAAGAATATCATGATGGGATTGCAAATGATGAAGAATATCATGAGACGATTGAAAATGATGAAGAATACCATAGGAGGATTGTTAATGATGAAGAATATCATGAGAGGATTTAAAATGATGAAGAATATCATGAGAGGATTGAAAATGATGAAGAATATCATGAAAGGATTGAAAATGATGAAGAATATCATGAGAGGATTGAAAATGATGAAGAATATCATGAGAGGATTTAAAATGATGAACAATATCATGAAAGGATTGAAAATGATGAAGACTATCATGAGATGATTGAAAATGATGAAGAATAAAATGATGGGATTGAAAATGATGAAGAATATCATGAACGGGTTGACAATGATGAAGAATATCATGAGAGGATTGAAAATGATGAAGAACATCATGAGAGGATTGAAAATGATGAAGACCATCATGAGAGGATTGAAAATGATTAAGAACATCATGAGAGGATTGATAATGCTGAAGAATATCATGAGAGGATTGAAAATAATGTAGAATATCATGAGAGGATTGAAAATGCTGAAGAATACCATGATGGGATTGAAAATAATGAAGAATATCATGAGGGGATTGAAAATGATGCAGAATATCATGAGAGGATTAAAAATGATGAAGAATTCCATGAGAGGATTGAAAATGATGAAAAATACCATGAGGGGATTGAAAATGATAGAAGAATACCATGAGAGGATTGAAAATGATGAAGAATAAAATGAGGGGATTGAAAATGATGAGGAATATCATGAGAGGATTGAAAATGATGAAGAACATCATGAAAAGATTGAAAATGATGAAGAATATGATGAACGGGTTGAAAATGATTAAGAACATCATGAGAGGATTGAAAATGCTGAAGAATATAATGAAGGGATTGAAAATGATGAAGAATATAATGAGAGGATTGAAAATGATGAAGAATACCATCAGAGGATTGAATATGATGTAGAATATTATGAAAGGATTGAAAATGATAAGAATACAATGAGAGGATTGATAATGCTGAATAACATCATGAGGGGATTGAAAATGATGAAGAATACCATGATAGGATTGAAAATGATGAAGAATACCATGAGAGAGTTGAAAATGCTGAAGAATAAAATGAGGGGATTGAAAATGATGAAGAATATTATGAGAGTATTGAAGATGATGAAGAACATCATGAGAGGATTGAAAATGATGTAGAATATCATGAGAGGATTGAAAATGATGAAGAATACTATGAGGGAATTGAAAATGAGTAAGAACATCATGAGAGGATTGAACATGATGAAGAATATTATGATTAGATTGAAAATGATGAAGAATATCATGAGAGGATTGAAAATGATAAATAATACCAGGAGAGGATTGAAAATGATGAAGAATATCATGAGAGGATTAAAAATGATGAAGAATTCCATGAGAGGATTTAAAATGATGAAGAATACCATGAGGGGATTGAAAATGATAGAAAAATACCATGAGAGGATTGAAAATGATGAAGAATAAAATGAGGGGATTGAAAATGATGAGGAATATCATGAGAGGATTGAAAATGGTGAAGAACATCATGAAAAGATTGAAAATGATGAAGAATATGATGAACGGGTTGAAAATGATTAAGAACATCATGAGAGGATTGAAAATGCTGAAGAATATAATGAAGGGATTGAAAATGATGAAGAATATAATGAGAGGATTGAAAATGATGAAGAATACCATCAGAGGATTGAATATGATGTAGAATATTATGAAAGGATTGAAAATGATAAGAATACAATGAGAGGATTGATAATGCTGAATAACATCATGAGAGGATTAAAAATGATGAAGAATTCCATGAGAGGATTGAAAATGATGAAGAATACCATGAGGGGATTGAAAATGATAGAAGAATACCATGAGAGGATTGAAAATGATGAAGAATAAAATGAGGGGATTGAAAATGATGAGGAATATCATGAGAGGATTGAAAATGATGAAGAACATCATGACAAGATTGAAAATGATGAAGAATATGATGAACGGGTTGTAAATGATTAAGAACATCATGAGAGGATTGAAAATGCTGAAGAATATAATGAAGGGATTGAAAATGATGAAGAATATAATGAGAGGATTGAAAATGATGAAGAATACCATCAGAGGATTGAATATGATGTAGAATATTATGAAAGGATTGAAAATGATAAGAATACAATGAGAGGATTGATAATGCTGAATAACATCATGAGGGGATTGAAAATGATGAAGAATACCATGATAGGATTGAAAATGATGAAGAATACCATGAGAGAGTTGAAAATGCTGAAGACTAAAATGAGGGGATTGAAAATGATGAAGAATATTATGAGAGTATTGAAGATGATGAAGAACATCATGAGAGGATTGAAAATGATGTAGAATATCATGAGAGGATTGAAAATGATGAAGAATACTATGAGGGAATTGAAAATGATGAAGAACATCATGAGAGGATTGAAAATGATGAAGAATATTATGATTAGATTGAAAATGATGAAGAATATCATGAGAGGATTGAAAATGATACATAATACCATGAGAGGATTGAAAATGATGAAGAATACCATGAGGGGATTTAAAATGATGAAGAATACCATGATACGATTGAAAATGATGAATAATACCATGAGAGGATTGAAAATGCTGAAGAATAAAATGAAGGGATTGAAAATGATGAAGAATATCATGAGAGGATTGAAAATGATGAAGAACATCATGAGAGGATTGAAAATGATGAAGAACATCATGAGAGGATGTAAAATGATTAAGACCATCATGAAAAGATTGAAAATTATGTAGAATAGCATAAGGCAAAAATCTGTGATATGTATGTAACGATAAGGCTTTTAAAATACTAAACAAACACCTCCGAATTAGGTATTATTTTTACCGGCATAACCTCGAGAAAATAATATCGAAAAATTAAAAAAAAAGATTCATTTTTAAGGGGTCAAATAGCCATTTTTTCGTTTAATGTGATCACGATTTTTAATGTTATCTTGTGCACATGACGTCACACAGATAGGTACATGACGTCATAGTGATAGGTTCAGATAATATTTTATGCTATTGTCACGTTATTATTGTTTTTATTTGCATTTTTCTTCGGACTATTGCCCTGATAAAAGGGAGGGGAATAAGCGAGAGTTATTTTAGTATAGCTCTAGAGGCCTCCTTGTATTTTGCGATTGAAAATGAGGAAAAATATCATGATGGGATTGAAAATAATGAAGAATACCATGTGAGGATTGAACATAATTAATAATATCATAATGGGATTAAAAATGCTGAAGAATATGATGAAGTGATTGAAAATGATGAATAATAGGGTGAGAAGATTGAAAAAAATGAAGAATATCATGACTGGATTGAAATGATAAAGAATATCATGATGGGATTGCAAATGATGAAGAATATCATGAGACGATTGAAAATGATGAAGAATACCATAGGAGGATTGTTAATGATGAAGAATATCATGAGAGGATTTAAAATGATGAAGAATACCATGAGAGGATTGAAAATGATGAAGAATATCATGAAAGGATTGAAAATGATGAAGAATATCATGAGAGGATTGAAAATGATGAAGAATATCATGAGAGGATTTAAAATGATGAAGAATATCATGAAAGGATTGAAAATGATGAAGAATATCATGAGATGATTGAAAATGATGAAGAATATAATGAGAGGATTGAAAATGATGAAGAATAAAATGATGGGATTGAAAATGATGAAGAATATCATGAACGGGTTGACAATGATGAAGAATATCATGAGAGGATTGAAAATGATGAAGAACATCATGAGAGGATTGAAAATGATGAAGACCATCATGAGAGGATTGAAAATGATTAAGAAAATCATGAGAGGATTGATAATGCTGAAGAATATCATGAGAGGATTGAAAATAATGTAGAATATCATGAGAGGATTGAAAATGCTGAAGAATACCATGATGGGATTGAAAATAATAAAGAATATCATGAGGGGATTGAAAATGATGCAGAATATCATGAAAGGATTGAACATGATGAAGAATATCATGAGAGGATTAAAAATGATGAAGAATTCCATGAGAGGATTGAAAATGATGAAGAATACCATGAGGGGATTGAAAATGATAGAAGAATACCATGAGAGGATTGAAAATGATGAAGAATAAAATGAGGGTATTGAAAATGATGAGGAATATCAGGAGAGGATTGAAAATGATGAAGAACATCATGAAAAGATTGAAAATGATGAAGAATATGATGAACGGGTTGAAAATGATTAAGAACATCATGAGAGGATTGAAAATGCTGAAGAATATAATGAAGGGATTGAAAATGATGAAGAATATAATGAGAGGATTGAAAATGATGAAGAATACCATCAGAGGATTGAATATGATGTAGAATATAATGAAAGGATTGAAAATGATAAGAATACAATGAGAGGATTGATAATGCTGAATAACATCATGAGGGGATTGAAAATGATGAAGAATACCATGATAGGATTGAAAATGATGAAGAATACCATGAGAGAGTTGAAAATGCTGAAGAATAAAATGAGGGGATTGAAAATGATGAAGAATATTATGAGAGTATTGAAGATGATGAAGAACATCATGAGAGGATTGAAAATGATGTAGAATATCATGAGAGGATTGAAAATGATGAAGAATACTATGAGGGAATTGAAAATGAGTAAGAACATCATGAGAGGATTGAAAATGATGAAGAATATTATGATTTGATTGAAAATGATGAAGAATATCATGAGAGGATTGAAAATGATAAATAATACCATGAGAGGATTGAAAATGATGAAGAATACCATGAGGGGACTTAAAATGATGAAGAATACCATGATACGATTTAAAATGATGAATAATACCATGAGAGGATTGAAAATGCTGAAGAATAAAATGAAGGGATTGAAAATGATGAAGAATATCATGAGAGGATTGAAAATGATGAAGAACATCATGAGAGGATTGAAAATGATGAAGAACATCATGAGAGGATGTAAAATGATTAAGACCATCATGAAAAGATTGAAAATGATGTAGAATAGCATAAGGCAAAAATCTGTGATATGTATGTAACGATAAGGCTTTTAAAATACTAAACAAACACCTCCGAATTAGGTATTATTTTTACCGGCATAACCTCGAGAAAATAATATCGAAAAATTAAAAAAAAAGATTCATTTTTAAGGGGTCAAATAGCCATTTTTTCGTTTAATGTGATCACGATTTTTAATGTTATCTTGTGCACATGACGTCACACAGATAGGTACATGACGTCATAGTGATAGGTTCAGATAATATTTTATGCTATTGTCACGTTATTATTGTTTTTATTTGCATTTTTCTTCGGACTATTGCCCTGATAAAAGGGAGGGGAATAAGCGAGAGTTATTTTAGTATAGCTCTAGAGGCCTCCTTGTATTTTGCGATTGAAAATGAGGAAAAATATCATGATGGGATTGAAAATAATGAAGAATACCATGTGAGGATTGAACATAATTAATAATATTATAATGGGATTAAAAATGCTGAAGAATATGATGAAGTGATTGAAAATGATGAATAATAGGGTGAGAAGATTGAAAAAAATGAAGAATATCATGACTAGATTGAAATGATAAAGAATATAATGATGGGATTGCAAATGATGAAGAATATCATGAGACGATTGAAAATGATGAAGAATACCATAGGAGGATTGTTAATGATGAAGAATATCATGAGAGGATTTAAAATGATGAAGAATACCATGAGAGGATTGAAAATGATGAAGAATATCATGAAAGGATTGAAAATGATGAAGAATATCATGAGAGGATTGAAAATGATGAAGAATATCATGAGAGGATTTAAAATGATGAAGAATATCATACAAGGATTGAAAATGATGAAGAATATCATGAGATGATTGAAAATGATGAAGAATATCATGAGAGGATTGAAAATGATGAAGAATAAAATGATGGGATTGAAAATGATGAAGAATATCATGAACGGGTTGACAATGATGAAGAATATCATGAGAGGATTGAAAATGATGAAGAACATCATGAGAGGATTGAAAATGATGAAGACCATCATGAGAGGATTCAAAATGATTAAGAAAATCATGAGAGGATTGATAATGCTGAAGAATATCATGAGAGGATTGAAAATAATGTAGAATATCATGAGAGGATTGAAAATGCTGAAGAATACCATGATGGGATTGAAAATAATGAAGAATATCATGAGGGGATTGAAAATGATGCAGAATATCATGAAAGGATTGAACATGATGAAGAATATCATGAGAGGATTAAAAATGATGAAGAATTCCATGAGAGGATTGAAAATGATGAAGAATACCATGAGGGGATTGAAAATGATAGAAGAATACCATGAGAGGATTGAAAATGATGAAGAATAAAATGAGGGTATTGAAAATTATGAGGAATATCAGGAGAGGATTGAAAATGATGAAGAACATCATGAAAAGATTGAAAATGATGAAGAATATGATGAACGGGTTGAAAATGATTTAGAACATCATGAGAGGATTGAAAATGCTGAAGAATATAATGAAGGGATTGAAAATGATGAAGAATATAATGAGAGGATTGAAAATGATGAAGAATACCATCAGAGGATTGAATATGATGTAGAATATAATGAAAGGATTGAAAATGATAAGAATACAATGAGAGGATTGATAATGCTGAATAACATCATGAGGGGATTGAAAATGATGAAGAATACCATGATAGGATTTAAAATGATGAAGAATACCATGAGAGAGTTGAAAATGCTGAAGAATAAAATGAGGGGACTGAAAATGATGAAGAATATTATGAGAGTATTGAAGATGATGAAGAACATCATGAGAGGATTGAAAATGATGTAGAATATCATGAGAGGATTGAAAATGATGAAGAATACTATGAGGGAATTGAAAATGAGTAAGAACATCATGAGAGGATTGAAAATGATGAAGAATATTATGATTAGATTGAAAATGATGAAGAATATCATGAGAGGATTGAAAATGATAAATAATACCATGAGAGGATTGAAAATGATGAAGAATACCATGAGGGGACTTAAAATGATGAAGAATACCATGATACGATTTAAAATGATGAATAATACCATGAGAGGATTGAAAATGCTGAAGAATAAAATGAAGGGATTGAAAATGATGAAGAATATCATGAGAGGATTGAAAATGATGAAGAACATCATGAGAGGATTGAAAATGATGAAGAACATCATGAGAGGATGTAAAATGATTAAGACCATCATGAAAAGATTGAAAATGATGTAGAATAGCATAAGGCAAAAATCTGTGATATGTATGTAACGATAAGGCTTTTAAAATACTAAACAAACACCTCCGAATTAGGTATTATTTTTACCGGCATAACCTCGAGAAAATAATATCGAAAAATTAAAAAAAAAGATTCATTTTTAAGGGGTCAAATAGCCATTTTTTCGTTTAATGTGATCACGATTTTTAATGTTATCTTGTGCACATGACGTCACACAGATAGGTACATGACGTCATAGTGATAGGTTCAGATAATATTTTATGCTATTGTCACGTTATTATTGTTTTTATTTGCATTTTTCTTCGGACTATTGCCCTGATAAAAGGGAGGGGAATAAGCGAGAGTTATTTTAGTATAGCTCTAGAGGCCTCCTTGTATTTTGCGATTGAAAATGAGGAAAAATATCATGATGGGATTGAAAATAATGAAGAATACCATGTGAGGATTGAACATAATTAATAATATTATAATGGGATTAAAAATGCTGAAGAATATGATGAAGTGATTGAAAATGATGAATAATAGGGTGAGAAGATTGAAAAAAATGAAGAATATCATGACTAGATTGAAATGATAAAGAATATAATGATGGGATTGCAAATGATGAAGAATATCATGAGACGATTGAAAATGATGAAGAATACCATAGGAGGATTGTTAATGATGAAGAATATCATGAGAGGATTTAAAATGATGAAGAATACCATGAGAGGATTGAAAATGATGAAGAATATCATGAAAGGATTGAAAATGATGAAGAATATCATGAGAGGATTGAAAATGATGAAGAATATCATGAGAGGATTTAAAATGATGAAGAATATCATACAAGGATTGAAAATGATGAAGAATATCATGAGATGATTGAAAATGATGAAGAATATCATGAGAGGATTGAAAATGATGAAGAATAAAATGATGGGATTGAAAATGATGAAGAATATCATGAACGGGTTGACAATGATGAAGAATATCATGAGAGGATTGAAAATGATGAAGAACATCATGAGAGGATTGAAAATGATGAAGACCATCATGAGAGGATTCAAAATGATTAAGAAAATCATGAGAGGATTGATAATGCTGAAGAATATCATGAGAGGATTGAAAATAATGTAGAATATCATGAGAGGATTGAAAATGCTGAAGAATACCATGATGGGATTGAAAATAATGAAGAATATCATGAGGGGATTGAAAATGATGCAGAATATCATGAAAGGATTGAACATGATGAAGAATATCATGAGAGGATTAAAAATGATGAAGAATTCCATGAGAGGATTGAAAATGATGAAGAATACCATGAGGGGATTGAAAATGATAGAAGAATACCATGAGAGGATTGAAAATGATGAAGAATAAAATGAGGGTATTGAAAATTATGAGGAATATCAGGAGAGGATTGAAAATGATGAAGAACATCATGAAAAGATTGAAAATGATGAAGAATATGATGAACGGGTTGAAAATGATTAAGAACATCATGAGAGGATTGAAAATGCTGAAGAATATAATGAAGGGATTGAAAATGATGAAGAATATAATGAGAGGATTGAAAATGATGAAGAATACCATCAGAGGATTGAATATGATGTAGAATATAATGAAAGGATTGAAAATGATAAGAATACAATGAGAGGATTGATAATGCTGAATAACATCATGAGGGGATTGAAAATGATGAAGAATACCATGATAGGATTGAAAATGATGAAGAATACCATGAGAGAGTTGAAAATGCTGAAGAATAAAATGAGGGGATTGAAAATGATGAAGAATATTATGAGAGTATTGAAGATGATTAAGAACATCATGAGAGGATTGAAAATGATGTAGAATATCATGAGAGGATTGAAAATGATGAAGAATACTATGAGGGAATTGAAAATGATGAAGAACATCATGAGAGGATTGAAAATGATGAAGAATATTATGATTAGATTGAAAATGATGAAGAATATCATGAGAGGATTGAAAATGATGAAGAATACCATGAAAGGATTCAAAATGATGAAGAATACCATGAGGGGATTTAAAATGATGAAGAATACAATGATACGATTGAAAATGATGAATAATACCATGAGAGGATTGAAAATGCTGAAGAATAAAATGAAGGGATTGAAAATGATGAAGAATATCATGAGAGGATTGAAAATGATGAAGAACATCATGAGAGGATTGAAAATGATGAAGAACATCATGAGAGGATGTAAAATTATTAAGACCATCATGAAAAGATTGAAAATGATGTAGAATAGCATGAGGAGGTTGAAAATGATGTAGAATACTATGAGATGATTAAAAATGCTGAAGCATACCATAAGAAGATTGAAAATTATGAAGAATAAAATGATGGGATTGAAAATGATGAAGAATATCATGAGCGGGTTAAAAATGATCAAGAATACGATGAGATGATTGAAAATGCTGAAGAATATAATGAAGGGATTGAAAATGATGAAGAATATCATGAGAAGATTAAAAATGATGAAGAACATCATGAGAGGATTGAAAATGATGAAGACCATCATGAGAGGATTGAAAATGTTGAAGAATATTCTGAGGGGGTTGAAAATGATGAAGAATACAATGAGAGGATTGATAATGCTGAAGAATACCATGAGAGGAATTAAAATGCTGAAGAATATCATGAGGGGATTGAAAATGATAAAGAACATCATGAGAGGATTGAAAATGATGAAGAATATTATGATAGGATTGAAAATGATGTAAGAATATCATGAGAGGATTGAAAATGATGAAGAATACTATGAGAGGATTTAAAATAATGAAGAATACCATGAGGGGATTAGAAATGATAAAGAATACCATGAGAGGATTGAAAATGATGAAGAATAAAATGATGGGATTGAAAATGATGAAGAATATCATGAGCGGGTTGAAAATTATGAAGAATACGACGAGAGGATTGAAAATGCTGAAGAATATTATGAAGGGATTTAAAATGATGAAGAACATCATGAGAGGATTGAAAATGATGAAGAACATCATGAGAGGATGTAAAATGACTAAGAACATCATGAGAGGATTGAAAATGATGAAGAATATCATGAGGGGGTTGAAAAAGATGAAGAATACAATGAGAGGATTGAAAATGCTGAACAATACAATGAGAGGATTGAATATGATGAAGCATATTATGAGAGGATTGAAAATGCTGAAGAATACCATGAGGGTATTGAAAATGATGAAGAATATCATGAGAGGATTGAAAATTATGAAGAATATCATGAGGAGATTGAACATTATTAAGAATACCATGAGGGTATTGAAAATGATGTAGAATATCATGAGAGGATTGCAAATGATGAAGAATACTATGAGGGGATTTAAAATGATGTAGAATATCATGAGGGGATTGAAAATGATTAATAACATCATGAAGGGATTGAAAATTATTAAGAATCCTATGAGGGGATTAAAAATTATTAATAAAATGATGAGAGAATGAAAATGATTAAGAATATCTATGATACATGATACATATCTATGATACATAATACATATCTATGATACATATACATGATACATATCTATGATACACGATACATATCTATGATACATGATACATATCTATGACACATGATACATATCCATGATACATATCAATGATACATGATACATATCTATGATACATGATACATATCCATGATACATGATACGTATCCATTATACATGATACATATCAATGATACATATCTATGATACATTATACATATCCATGATACATATCCATGATACTTTATACATATTCATGATACATGATACATATCCATGATACATGTGATACATATCCATAATACATGATAGATATATATGATACATATCCATGATACATATCCATGATACATGATACATATACATGATACATGATACATATCCATAATAAATATCAATGGCAAATGATACATATCCATGATACATATCCGTGATACATGATACATATCGATGATATATATACATGATACATATTTATGATACATGATACATATCTATGATACATGATAGATATCCATGATACATGATACATATCTATGATACATATATATGATACATTATACATATCCATGATACATGATACATATCAATGATACATATCCATGATACATGATACATATCCATCATACATATCCATGATACATATCCATGATACATGATACATATCAATGATACGTATCCTTGATACATGACACATATCCATGACACCTATCCTTGATACATATCCATGATACCTATCCATGGTACATGATTCCTATCCATGGTACATGATATATATCAATGATACATATACATATCATTGATACATGATACATATCAATGATACATATCCATGATACATTTCCGAGATACATGATACATATCTATGATAAATGATACATACCCATGATATATATCAATGATACAAATCCATGATACATATCCATGATACATGATACATGATAATATCTATTGTACATAACACATATTTATGATACATGATAAATATATATGATACATGATACATATCTATGATACATATCCATGATCCATGATGCATATCTATGAAACATGATACATATCCAAGATACATGATACATATACAAGATACATATCCATGATACATATACATATCCATGATACATATCCATGATACATGATACATATCTATGATACATAACACATATCTATGATACATGATACATATTTATGATACATGATACATATACATGATACATATCCATGAAACATATATATATCCATGATACATATACATATCCATGATACATGATACATATTCATGATACATATACATGATACATATCCATGATACATATCAAGGATAGATGATACACATCCATGATATATATCCATGATACATACGCATGATACATATACATACCTATGATACATATACATGATTCATATATATGATACACAACACATATCTATGATAGAGTATACATGATACATACCTATGATACATGATACATATCCATGATACATATCCATGATACATATCCATGATACATGATACTTATCCATGATACATATCCATGATACATATCCATGATACATTATACATATCCATGATACATTATACATATCCATGATACATGATACATATCTATGATACATGATAAATATCCATGATACATATCCTTGATACATATCCATGATACATGATACATATCCATGATACATGATATATATATACCTATACATGATACATATCCATGATACATATACGTATACATGATACATCCACATGATACATATACATGATACATATACATATACATGATACATATACATGATATATATACATGATACACGATATATATACATGATACATATACATATACATATACATGATACATATACATGATACATGATACATATCCATGATACATATCCATTTTTTCAACGTTAATCAGTAGTAATTTGGAAATTATCCAATGTATTTATGTAATAACTTTATAAAAATGCTGACTCACTAAACATGCTCTATAATCCCTTGCCGGATGTACCCGTCTTGCCCTAAATTGTGTCTGGTTGTATCAGGGCATCCCATAACTTCTGTCCGGATGCATCAATAACAACATAGGAAGGCAACCGGTAAGAGTGATGTCAGTAGTTCTCAGGAGGCCTACTTGATTTGCAAAATAATGTAGGTGCTTCTAAAGTATAATGGTCCCCAGGAATGTTGATGCTTCTAAAGTATTACGGTCCCTCCCCAGGAACGTTGGTGCTTCTAAAGTATAACGATCCCTAGAAATATTGGTGCTTCTACAGTATAACGGTCCCCACAAATGTTGATGCTTCTAAAGTATGACGGTCCCCCAGGAATGTTCGTGCTTCTAAAGTATAACGGTCCCTAGAAATATAAGTGCTTCTCCAGTATAGGGACCAGGGGTGCTTCTACAGTATAGGACCCAGCACCAGGGGTGCTTCTAAATTTAGGACCCGGAGGCCTCTGCAGAATAGGGACAATGGGTGCTTCTCCAGTATAGGGACCAGGGGTGTTTCTACAATATAGGACCCAGTACCGGGGGTGCTTCTACAATACAGGACCCGGAGGCCTATGAAGAATAGGGACCATGGGTGCTCTGCAGTATAGCGGCCAGGGGTTCTTCTACAGTATAGGACCCAGCACCAGGGGTGCTTCTACAATATAGGACCCGGAGGCTTCTGCAGTATGGTTCTTTGATATGACCGAGGCACCTCGGAAATTTTTTTTTTTTCTTTAACTGAAAATATTTCTATGTATGGGGAAGGGTAAAAAAAAAAATTTCTTTCGAGGATGGTTAAATTGTTTTTTTCTTTTAAATTAAAAATATTTCTAAGTATGTGAGAGGATGAAAAAAAAGTTTTCTTGGGTGGTGCCAAAAAATATAGTATGCACACTAGGGCGGCGATAGGTACGAATATAGTATGCGCACCAGGCCGGCGATAGGTATATACATAGTATGGGCACTGGAGTGGCAATAGGTACGTATATAGTAGTGCATAGGGGTGCCGATAGGTACGTATTTAGCATTCACACCGGGGTAACGATAGGTACGTATTTAGCATTCGCACTGGGGGCGGCGATATGTACATATTTAGTATTCGCACTGAGGCAGCGATATGTACATATGTAGTATGCACACTGGGTCGTCGATAGATACGTATATAGCATGTGCACATAGACGGCAATAAGTACGTATAGAGCATGTGCTACAGGCCGGTGACATGTATGTATTTAGAATGCGCCCCGGGGCAGCGATTGGTACGTATATAGCACGCACAGTGAGCGGGGATAGGTACGTATATAGCATGCGCAACGGGGAGGCGATAGGTACGTATATAGCACGCGCAACGGGGCGGCGATAGGTACGTATTCAGCATTCGCCCTGGGTGGGCGATAGGTATGTATTTAGCATTCGCACCGGGGCGGCGATAGGTACATATTAAGCATTTACACCGGGGCGGCGATAGGTACGTATTTCGCATTCATGGGTTGCGATAGGTACTTATATTGCATGTGCACATGGGCGGCAAAAAGTACGTGTATAGCATGTGCACCGGGCCGGTGATAGGTATGTATTTAGCATGCGCTCCGGGGCGGCGATCGGTACGTATGCAGCACGCGCAGCGAGGCGGCGATAGGTACATATATATAACAGGCACTAGGGCGGCAAAAGGTACGTATTTAGCATTCAGACCGGGGCAGCGATAGGTACGTATTTAGCATTCGCACCAGGGCAGCGATATGTACATTTTTAGTATTTGCATTGGGGCAGTGATAGGTACTTATGCAGTATGCACACTGGGGCGGCAATAGCTACATATTTAGCTTTCGCACCGGGGTGGCGATAAGTACGTATTTAGCATTTGCACCGGGGCGGTGATAGGTACGTATTTAGCATTCGCACCGTGGCGGCGATAGGTACTTATATTGTATCTGCACCCAGGGCGGCGATAGGTACTTATATAGTATCTGCACCGGGGTTGCGAAAGGTATGTATATATTATGTGCACTGGGGCGGCGATAGGTACTATATAGTATGCGCACCGGGGTGGCAATAGATACGTATATAGTATGAACACCGGGGCGGAGATAAGTACCTATATACAAGGCGCAGACAGAGGTGGTACTTTTTATAGAAATAAGTCATACTATTGCCCAGGGAAACGTAGGATGAAATGGTGGGGAAGAAACAGCTTTCGCAAAAGGCAAAATCAGAAAGTAGCGGTGAAATGGGCCGACCAGGGAAGAGAAAAGTAGAAAGATAAAGAGACGGCTATAGAGAGAGGGACAGAAATAGAAGTGTTAATATAAAGATGTTACACACGAGATTTTTCTTCAATTATATGTTTTTATGACCCCGAGCAACGCCGGGTAGCCCCGCTAGTCTCTTATATAAAGGGCAGTTGTCTGTATGTATGTATGTCTGTATGTGAAGCTTCTCCTCAAAAACTAAGCGGCGACATGTCAAAAAGTGTATATCTTCAGCACCGTACATATCCTGGGATCATAATATCTCAAAATCGCAAATAACGATTCACTCGCTGACAGTCTACCGGACCACTTTCCGACATAAGGTAGCAGTTTTTTCGTATTTTCCACGACTTTTTCAACGTTATTATGTACTAAATTCGAAATAATCTAATGTATTTATGTACTAATCCGATAAAAATGCAGAGTCACTGTAAACATCCCATAATCCCTTGCCGGATGTACCCGGTCTTGCCCTAAATTGTGTCCGGTTCTATCAGATCATCCAATAACTTCTGTCCGGATGCATCAATAACAACATAGGAATCCTACGTTAAGAGTGTGTAGTGAAACAAGGGTTGCTCAATCACATCCGCACCTGTCCCATAATCCCTTGCCGGATGTACTCGGTCTTGACCTAAATTGTGTCCGGTTATATCAGGTCATCATGACGTCAGAGAGTGGCAGTTTTCCTTTCTGTCATATTTCCCTCTCACACTTTCTTTCTTAATAGACGCTAATATTCCCCCCCCCTCCCTCCCTGTGGCCGTTCTGTTATCATGATAGGAATTACCTCCTCCTTTCAGGCCAAATTGGGGGGGGGGTACGGTATTCGCCGGTGTGAGCATTACCTCCTCCTTTTTTGAGAAGTGTTGAGGTAGGGTCGTATCGGTTCCGTTGTCATGATGCCCTCATCCCATGCATTATCTCCTCCTTTTTTGAGAAGTGTTGAGGTAGGGTAGTATCGGTTCCGTTGTCATGATGCACTCATCCCATGCATTATCTCCTCCTTTTTTGAGAAGTGTTGAGGTAGGGTCGTATCGGTTCCGTTGTCATGATGCACTCATCCCATGCATTATCTCCTCCTTTTTTGAGAAGTGTTGAGGTAGGGTCGTATCGGTTCCGTTGTCATGATGAACTCATCCCATGCATTATCTCCTCCTTTTTTGAGAAGTGTTGAGGTAGGGTCGTATCGGTTCCGTTGTCATGATGCACTCATCCCATGCATTATCTCCTCCTTTTTTGAGAAGTGTTGAGGTAGGGTCGTATCGGTTCCGTTGTCATGATGCCCTCATCCCATGCATTATCTCCTCCTTTTTTGAGAAGTGTAGAAGTAGGGTAGTATCGGTTCCGTTGTCATGATGCCCTCATCCCATGCATTACCTCCTCCTTTTTTGAGAAGTGTTGAGGTAGGGTCGTATCTGTTTTGTTGTCATGATGCCCTCATCCCATGCATTATCTCCTCCCTTTTTGAGAAGTGTTGAGGTAGGGTCGTATCGGTTCCGTTGTCATGATGCACTCATCCCATGCATTATCTCCTCCTTTTTTGAGAAGTGTTGAGGTAGGGTAGTATCGGTTCCGTTGTCATGATGCCCTCATCCCATGCATTATCTCCTCCTTTTTTGAGAAGTGTAGAAGTAGGGTAGTATCGGGTCCGTTGTCATGATGCCCTCATCCCATGCATTATCTCTTCCTTTTTTGAGAAGTGTTGAGGTAGGGTCGTATCGGTTCCGTTGTCATGATGCCCTCATCCCATTCATTATCTCCTACTTTTTTGAGAAGTGTTGAGGTAGGGTCGTATCGGTTCCGTTGTCATGATGCCCTCATCCCATGCATTATCTCCTCCTTTTTTGAGAAGTGTTGAGGTAGGGTCGTATCGGTTCCGTTCTCATGATGCACTCATCCCATGCATTACCTCCTCCTTTTTTGTATGTTTGGGTACCCTTCGACCTGACGAAGTATGTGTGAGTACCCTTCGACCAGCCAAAGTATGTGTGGGTACCCTGCGACCGCACGAAATATGTGTGGGTACCCTGCGCCTGGAAAAAATATGTGTGGGTACCCTGCGCCCGGAAAATATATGTGTAGGTACCCTGCGCCGAAGTATGTGTGGGTACCCTTCGACCTGACGAAATATGTGTGGGTACCCTGCGACCGGAAAAAGTAAGTGTGGGTACCCTGCGCCCGGAAAAAGTATGTGTGGGTAGCCTGCGCCCGGAAAAAGTATGTGTGGGTACCCTACAACCGGACGAAGTATGTGTGGGAACCCTGCGCCCGGAAAAAGTATGTGTGGGTACCCTACGACCGGACGAAGTATGTGTGGGTACGGTTCGACCTGACGAAATATGTGTAGGTACCCTTCGACCGGACGAAGTATGTGTGGGTACCCTGCGACCGGACGAAGTATGTGTGGGTACCCTGCGACCGGACAAAGTATGTGTGAGTACCCTGCGACCGGACAAAGTATGTGTGGGTACCCTGCGACCGGACGAAGTATGTGTGGGTACTCTTTGACCTGACGAAATATGTGTGGGTACCCTACGATCGGACGAAGTATGTGTGGGTACCCTTCGACCTGACGAAATATGTGTGGGTACTCTGCGACCAGCAAAAGTATGTGTTGGTACCCTGCGACCGGCGAAGTATGTGTGGGTACCCTGCGACCGGACGACGTATCTGTGGGTACCCTGCGACTGGACGAATGATGTGTGGGTACCCTAAAACCGGACGAAGTATGTGTGAGTACCCTGAAACCGGACGAAGTATGTGTGGGTACCCTGCGACCGCAAGAAGTATGTGTGGGTACCCTGCGCCGGAAAATGTATGTGTGGGTACCTTGCGACTTGACGAAGTATGTGTGGGTACCCTGCGACCGGACGAAGTATGTGTGGGTACCCTGCGACCGGACAGAACTTGTGTGGGTATCCTGCGACCGGACGAAGTATGTGTGGGTACCCTGCGACCGGACGAAGTATGTGTCGGTACCCTGCGACGGGACGAAGTATGTGTGTGTACCCTGCGACCTCAATTAAGTATATGTGGGTACCCTACGCACGGAAAAAGTATGTGTGGGTACCCTGCGCTCGGAAAAAGTATGTGTGGATACCCTACGCCCGGAAAAAGTATGTGTGGGTACCCTACGACCAGACAAAGTATGTGTGGGTACCCTGCGCCCGGAAAAAGTATGTGTGGGTACCCTGCGCCCGGAAAAAGTATGTGTGTGTACCCTGCGCACAGAAAAAAGTATGTGTGGGTACCCTTCGACCTGAGAAGTATGTGTGGGTACCCTTCGACCTGACGAAGTATGTGTGGGTACCCTTCGACCTGACGAAGTATGTGTGGGTATACTTCGACCTGACGAAGTATGAGTGGGTACCCTTCGACCGGACGAAGTATGTGTGGGTACCCTGCGACCGGACAAAGTATGTGTGGGTACCCTGCGACCGCACGAAGTATGTGTGGGTACCCTGCGCCCGGAAAAAGTATGTGTGGGTACCCTACGACCGGACGAAGTATGTGTGGGTACCCTTCGACCTGACGAAATATGTGTGGGTACCCTTCGACCTGACGAAATATGTGTAGGTTATTTTATCTAACATACACAGACATGAAGAAGTAAATAAACACCCTTATTAACATTAATAATGAAGACAAATATGGGACTTTAAATAGAAATGTTACATTTTTTCTCCAGGGAATGGAGAAGTTATGCAGAGTTTAGGGGAGGCCGGATGTAGTGTAGCCAGGGTGAATTGGCAACCAGGTACGTGACATTTTTTGACCCTGGCAAATGTAGAAGAGGTGAACCTGATGAGGGCTACACAGGCGAGACAGCTTTGGCTGAGGGCAACGGGTGTAGTGTCCAATGGGGTGAAGGAGGGCGACTGGAGAAGAGTGATCCCCGTGCAACACCGATAGGTACGTATATAGTATGCGCACCGGGGCGGTGATAGGTACATATATAGCACGCGACCCGGGGCGGCGATAGGTACGTATATAGTATGCGCAACGGGGCGGCGATAAGTACATATATAGTATGTGCACCGGGGCGGTGATAGGTACATATATAGCACGCGACCCGGGGCGGCGATAGGTATCTATATAGTATGTGCACCAGGGCGGCAATAGGTGCGTATATAGTATGCACACGGGGGCGGCAACTGGTACGTATATATTATGCGAACCGGGACGGAATATGTACCTATATAGAAGACGCATATAGAGGCAGTACTTTTTATAGAAATATGTCATACTTTTGCCCTGGTCTACGGAGGAGGAATGGTGGGGAAGTGAGGAAGTGACAGCTTTCGCAAAAGGCAAAGGGAGAAAGCTGTGAAATGGGGCGACCAGAGAAGAGAACAATAGAAAGATAAAGAGACGGCTATAGAGAGAGGGAGAGAAATAGAAGTTTAAATATAAAGATCTTACACAAGCGATTTTTCTACAATTATGTGTTTTTTTCACCCCGAGCAACGCCGGGTAGCCCCGCTAGTCTCAATATATATAGGCAAAAATCTGTGATATGTATGTAACGCTAAGGCTTTTAAAATACTAAACAAACACCTCCGAATTAGGTATTATTTTAACCGGCATAACCTCGAGAAAATAATATCGAAAAATTAAAAAAAAAGATTCATTTTTAAGGGGTCAAATAGCCATTTTTTCGTTTAATGTGATCACGATTTTTAATGTTATCTTGTGCACATGACGTCACATAGATAGGTACATGACGTCACAGTGATAGGTTCGGATATTATTTTATGCTATCGTCACGTTATTATTGTTTTTTTTTCATTTTTCTTCGGACTATTGCCCTGATAAAAGGAAGGGGAATAAGCGAGAGTTATTTTAGTATAGCTCTAGAGACCTCCTTGTATTTGGCGATTGAAAATGACGAAACATAATATGATGGGATTGAAAATAATGAAGAATACAATGATGAGAGGATTGAAAATGATGAAGAATACCATGTGAGGATTGAAAATGATTAATAATATCATGAGGAGATTAAAAATGATGAAGAATATCATGAAGTGATTGAAAATGATGAATACTAGGGTGAGAGGATTGAAAATGATGAAGAATATCATGAAGGGATTGAAAATGATGAAGAACATCATGAGAGGATTGAAAATGATGAAGAATATAATGAGTGGATTGAAAATGATAAAGAATATCATGAAGGGATTGTAAATGATGAAGAACATAATAAGAGGATTAGAAAATGATTAACAACATCATGAGAGGATTGAAAATGATTAAGAACATCATGAGAAGATTGAAAATGATTTAGAATATCATGAGAAGATTGAAAATGATTAAGAACATCATGAGAGGATTGAAAATGATGACGAGTATCATAGGGGGGTTTAAAATGATGAAGAATACAATGATGAGAGGATTGAAAATGATGAAGACTACCATAAGAGGATTGAATATGATGTAGAATATTATGAGAGGATTGAAAATGCTGAAGAATATCATGAGAGGATTGACAAAGATGAAGAATACCATGAGAGGATTGAATATGATGTAGAATATTATGAGAGGATTGACAATGCTGAAGAATACCATGAGGGGATTGAAAATGATGAAGAATATCATGAGAAGATTGAAAATGATGAAGAATACGATGAGAGGATTGAAAATGCTGAAGAATAAAATGAGGGAATTGAAAATAATGAAGAATATCATGAGAGGATTGAAAATGATGAAGAACATCATGAGAGGATTGAAAATGATGAATAACATCATGAGAGGATTGAAAATGATTAAGAACATCATGAGACGATTGAAAATGATGAAGAATATCATTAGGGGGTTGAAAATGCTGAAGAATACCATGAGAGGATTGAAAATTATGAAGAATACCATGAGAGGATTGAAAATGATGAAGAATATCATGAGAGGACTGAAAATGATAAAGAATACGATGAGAGGATTGAAAAGGCTGATAAATAAAATGAGGGGATTGAAAATGATGAAGAATATCATGAGAGGATTGAAAATGATGAAGAACATCATGAGAGGATTGAAAATAATTAAGAACATCATGAGACGATTAAAAATGATGAAGAATATCATGAGAGGATTGAAAATGATGTAGAATATTATGAGAGGATTGAAAATGCTGAACAATACCATGAGGAGATTGAAAATGATAAAGAACATAAGGAGAGGATTGAAAATGATTAAGAATATTATGAGAGGATTGAAAATGATGAAGAATCATTAGTGGATTGAAAATGATGAAGAATATCATGAGAGGATTGAAAATGATGAAGAATATCATGAGAGGATTGAAAATGATTAAGAATACCATGAGAGGATTGAAAATTATGAAGAATAATACCATCGTGGGATTGAAAATGATATAGAATATTATGAGCGGGCTGAAAATGATGAAGAATACGATGAGAGGATTGAAAATGCTGAAGAATATAAAGAGGGGATTGAAAATGATGAAGAATATCATGAGGGGGTTGAAAATGATGAAGAATACAATGAGAGGATTGATAATGCTGAAGAATACTATGAGAAGATTGAAAATGATGTAGAATATCATGAGAGGATTGAAAATGCTGAAGAATACTATGAAGAGATTGAAAATGATAAAGAATACCATGATGGGAATGGAAATGATGAAGAATATCATGAGAGGATTGAAAATTATGAAGAATACCATGAGGGGATTGAAAATTATGAAGAATACCATGAGGGGATTGAAAATGATGAAGAATATCATGAGAGGATTGAAAATGATGAAGACTACCATGAGAGGATTGAAAATGATAAAGAATACCATGAGAGGATTGAAAATCATGAAGAATAATACCATCATGGGATTGAAAATGATGTAGAATATTATGAGCGGGCTGAAAATGATGAAGAATACGATGAGAAGATTGAAAATGCTGAAGAATATCATGAGGGGGTTAAAAATGATGAAGAGATACAATGAGAGGATTGATAATGCTGAAGAATACCATGAGAAGATTAAAAATGATGTAGAATATCATGAGAGGATTGAAAAAGCTGAAGAATACCATGAGGGGATTGAAAATGATGAAGAATACCATGAGGGGATTGAAACTGATGAAGAATATCATGAGAGGATTGAAAATGATAAAGAATACCATGAGGGGATTGAAAATGATGAAGAATACCATGAGGGGATTGAAAATGATGAAGAATACCATGAGGGGATGGAAAATGATGAAGAATAAAATGAGGGGATTGAAAATGATGAAGAATACCATGAGAGGATTGAAAATGATGTAGAATATTATGAGAGGATTGACAATGCTGAAGAACATCATGAGAGGATTGAAAATGATGAATAACATCATGAGAGGATTGAAAATGATTAAGTACATCATGAGACGATTGAAAATGATGAAGAATATCATTAGGGGGTTGAAAATGCTGAAGAATACCATGAGAGGATTGAAAATTATGAAGAATACCATGAGTGGATTGAAAATGATGAAGAATATCATGAGAGGACTCAAAATGATAAAGAATACGATGAGAGGATTGAAAATGCTGAAGCATAAAATGAGGGGATTGAAAATGATGAAGAATATCATGAGAGGATAGAAAATGATGAAGAACATCATGAGAGGATTAAAAATAATTAAGAACATCATGAGACGATTAAAAATGATGAAGAATATCATGAGAGGATTGAAAATGATGTAGAATATTATGAGAGGATTGAAAATGCTGAACAATACCATGAGGAGATTGAAAATGATGAAAGAACATAAGGAGAGGATTGAAAATGATGAAGAATATTATGAGAGGATTGAAAATTGAAGAATCATTAGTGGATTGAAAATGATGAAGAATATCATGAGAGGATTGAAAATGATGAAGAATATCATGAGAGGATTGAAAATGATGAAGAATACCATGAGAGGATTGAAAATGATGAAGAATAATACCATCGTGGGATTGAAAATGATGTAGAATATTATGAGCGGGCTGAAAATGATGAAGAATACGATGAGAGGATTGAAAATGCTGAAGAATATAAAGAGGGGATTGAAAATGATGAAGAATATCATGAGGGGGTTGAAAATGATGAAGAATACAATGAGAGGATTGATAATGCTGAAGAATACTATGAGAAGATTGAAAATGATGTAGAATATCATGAGAGGATTGAAAATGCTGAAGAATACTATGAAGGGATTGAAAATGATAAAGAATACCATGATGGGAATGGAAATGATGAAGAATATCATGAGAGGATTGAAAATTATGAAGAATACCATGAGGGGATTGAAAATTATGAAGAATACCATGAGGGGATTGAAAATGATGAAGAATATCATGAGAGGATTGAAAATGATGAAGACTACCATGAGAGGATTGAAAATGATAAAGAATATCATGAGAGGATTGAAAATGATGAAGAATACCATGAGAGGATTGAAAATCATGAAGAATAATACCATCATGGGATTGAAAATGATGTAGAATATTATGAGCGGGCTGAAAATGATGAAGAATACGATGAGAAGATTGAAAATGCTGAAGAATATCATGAGGGGGTTAAAAATGATGAAGAGATACAATGAGAGGATTGATAATGCTGAAGAATACCATGAGAAAATTAAAAATGATGTAGAATATCATGAGAGGATTGAAAAAGCTGAAGGATACCATGAGGGGATTGAAAATGATGAAGAATACCATGAGGGGATTGAAACTGATGAAGAATATCATGAGAGGATTGAAAATGATAAAGAATACCATGAGGGGATTGAAAATGATGAAGAATACCATGAGGGGATTGAAAATTATGAAAAAATACCATGAGAGGATTGAAAATGATGAAGAATATCATGAGAGGATTGAAAATGATGAAGAATACGATGAGAGGATTGAAAATGCTGAAGAATAAAATGAGGGGATTGAAAATGATGAAGAATATCATGAGAGGATTGAAAATGATGAAGAACATCATGAGAGGATGGAAAATAATTAAGAACATCATGAGACGATTGAAAATGATGAAGAATATCATGAGAGGATTGAAAATGATGTAAAATATTATGAGAGGATTGAAAATGCTGAACAATACCATGAGGAGATTGAAAATGATGAAGAACATCATGAGAGGATTGAAAATGATGAAGAATATTATGAGAGGATTGAAAATGATGAAGAATCATTAGTGGATTGAAAATGATGAAGAATATCATGAGAGGATTGAAAATGATGAAGAATATCATGAGAGGATTGAAAATGATGAAGAATACCATGAGAGGATTGAAAATGATGAAGAATAATACCATCATGGTATTGAAAATGATGTAGAATATTATGAGCGGGCTGAAAATGATGAAGAATACGATGAGAGGATTGAAAATGCTGAAGAATATAAAGAGGGGATTGAAAATAATGAAGAATATCATGAAGGGGTTTAAAATGATGAAGAATACTATGAAGGGATTGAAAATGATAAAGAATACCATGATGGGAATGGAAATGATGAAGAATACCATGAGGGGATTGAAAATGATGAAGAATATCATGAGAGGATTGAAAATGATGAAGACTACCATGAGAGGATTGAAAATGATGAAGAATATCATGAGAGGATTGAAAATGATGAAGAATACCACGAGAGGATTGAAAATGATGAAGACTACCATGAGAGGATTGAAAATGATGAAGAATAATACCATCATGAGATTGAAAATGATGTAGAATATTATGAGCGGGCTGAAAATGATGAAGAATACGATGAGAAGATTGAAAATGCCGAAGAATATCATGAGGGGGTTGAAAATGATGAAGAATACAATGAGAGGATTGATAATGCTGAAGAATACCATGAGAAGATTAAAAATGATGTAGAATATCATGAGAGGATTTAAAAAGCTGAAGAATACCATGAGAAGATTGAAAATGATGAAGAATACCATGAGGGGATTGAAACTGATGAAGAATATCATGAGAGGATTGAAAATGATAAAGAATACCATGAGGGGATTGAAAATGATGAAGAATACCATGAAGGGATTAAAAATGATGAAGAATACCATGAGGGGATGGAAAATGATGAAGAATAAAATGAGCGGATTGAAAATGATGAAGAATATCATGAGAGGATTGAAAATGATGAAGAACATCATGATAGGATGGAAAATAATTAAGAACATCATGAGACGATTGAAAATGATGAAGAATATCATGAGAGGATTGAAAATGATGTAGAATATTATGAGAGGATTGAAAATGCTCAACAATACCATGAGGAGATTGAAAATGATGAAAAATATTATGAGAGGATGTAAAATGATGAAGAATCATTAGTAGATTGAAAATGATGAAGAATATCATGAGAGGATTGAAAATGATGAAGAATATCATGAGAGGATTGAAAATGATGAAGAATACCATGAGAGTATTGAAAATGATGAAGAATAATACCATCATGGGATTGAAAATGATGTAGAATATTATCAGCGGGCTGAAAATGATGAAGAATACGATGAGAGGATTGAAAATGCTTAAGAATATAAAGAGGGGATTGAAAATGATGAAGAATATCATGAGGGGGTTGAAAATAATGAAGAATACAATGAGAGGATTGATAATGCTTGAGAATACCATGAGAGGATTGAAAATGATGTAGAATATCATGAGAGGATTGAAAATGCTGAAGAATACTATGAAGGGATTGAAAATGATAAAGAATACCATGATGGGAATGGAAATGATGAAGAATATCATGAGAGGATTTAAAATTATGAAGAATACCATGAGGGGATTAAAAATGATGAAGAATACCATGAGGGGATTGAAAATGATGAATAATATCATGAGAGGATTGAAAATGATGAAAACTACCATGAGAGGATTGAAAATGATGAAGAATATCATGAGAGGATTGATAATGATGAAGAATACCATGAGAGGATTGAAAATGATGAAGAATAATACCATCATGGGATTGAAAATGATGTAGAATATTATGAGCGGGCTGAAAATGATGAAGAATATTATTAGAAGATTGAAAATGCCGAAGAATATCATGAGGGGGTTAAAAATGATGAAGAATACAATGAGAGGATTGATAATGCTGAAGAATACCATGAGAAGATTAATAATGATATAGAATATCATGAGAGGATTGAAAAAGCTGAAGAATACCATGAGGGGATTGAAAATGATGAAGAATACCATGAGGGGATTGAAACTGATGAAGAATATCATGAGAGGATTGAAAATGATAAAGAATACCATGAAAGGATTGAAAATGATGAAGAATATCATGAGAGGATTGAAAATTATGAAGTATATCATGAGGATTGAAAATTATGAAGAATACCATGAGAGGATTGAAAATGATGAAGAATATAATGATGGGATTTAAAATGATGCAGAATATCATGAGAGGATTAAAAATGATGAAGAACATCATGAGAGGATTGAAAATGATCAAGAACATCATGAGAGGATGTAAAATGATTAAGAACACCATGAGAGGATTGAAAATGATGAAGAATAGCATGAGGGGGTTGAAAATGATTAAGAATACAATGAGAGCATTGAATATGATGTAGAATATTATGAGAGGATTGAAAATGCTTAAGAATACTATGAGGGAGTTTTAAATGATAAAGAACATGATGAGAGGATTGAAAATGATGAAGAAAATCATGAGGAGATTGAAAATGATTAAGAATATCTATGATACATGATACATATCTATGATACATATGCATGATACATATCTATGATACATGATACATTTCTATGACACATGATACATGATACATATCCATGATACATGTACATGATACATGATACATATCCATAATAAATATCAATGACAAATGATACATATCCATGATACATATCAGTGATACATGATACATATCGATGATCTATATACATGATACATATCTATGAAACATATATATATCTATGATACATATACATATCCATTATCCATGATACATATCGATGATACATATCTATGATACATATCAAGGATAGATGATACACATTCATGATATATATCCATGATACATACCCATGATACATATACATTCCCATGATACATATACATATACATGATACTGTAGCAGAAAAAATTAATCTTCCACCTCTTCTTTCACTACTTCGTTATCTTCTTCTGTCTCTTCTTCTTCCTCTTTCTCTTCTTCTTTCTCTTCTTCTTTATCTTCTTCTTTCTCTTCTTCTTTCTCTTCTTTTTTCCACGTCGTCCCTCGTAGACTACGCTCTCAGCCTTCTGCCGTCTTGCCTCCAGCGACCCGTTTTTATATCAAACTGGACTCTCGTCTCCGCGAGAGAACACGAGATTTCACGGGATTACCTGGCGATATTAAGCCTAGGACGCCATCTTGTCGCTCTTTGGGCGGTCCAGCCCTGCAGAGCGCGCATCGAGACCGTTTGCCAGGTAATCCCATGTTTTCACAATTTATAGCACACTCCCCCCTGATCTCATTATCACAGAAAGAGCAGGGAGGCCGTGTCCTTTTTCTTCGAGTGCTTCTTCGGGGAGGGGGATTCGGGGCCTCATCGTCATCTGTGCTGTCTTCCGTGGCAGGAAGGTCAGCGAACCTGAGGCTGCGCATCGCAGCATCACTGTCCGGGCTTTCATCAGCAGAAGGAGGGTCAGTACATTCAAGGCTATCACTCTCAGTGTCGCTGCGCGATGAAGCTGTCATGAACCAGAATGATGGTTCGCTGGTCACCGATTCAATGTCATTATCCTCGTTAAATGGCAGCTGCGTTTGGAATACCGATCTTAAGTCTTTAATGTGACGGGGTACTCCATCAACTCGCACCGCCTGCGGGCTGATCACTTCAGTGACACGACCGGTTCCGTAACGAGTCGTGCACTGGCCTCGGGGTTTTTTAACCCAAACGATATCTCCTTTTTTCATTTTCTCCTGTGGAGGTTCTGGTTCGGGCAGTAAGCTGCTCTCCAAACCTCTCGCCCTGACATGGTATGTATGTAGCGCATTAGCTGGCGCGGTGGAGGGTGAAGTATCGTCCTTAGGGGTGACGTTATACCAATAGACTGCTTCAGCCACCGTACACCCCTTCCGCGCTGCGATGGTCTTGATAGTCCTATGGTTACGCTCAATAATTCCGTTCCCACTGGGCACATGGGCACACCGAAAACGCAGACGGACACCCCAGCCATCTACAAACTGTTTGAACGGTGCACTAACAAAAGCGGGGCCATTGTCGGTCAATATCTCAGAAGGAGGGCCACGCTCAAGGAACACACTTTCCAACTCATGGACAATGGCAGCCGTATCCTGCCGGCGAAGGGACCGCCACAATGCAAATCGGGACGGTCCGCAGTCAATAAGGGTCAAGAAATTCCCCCCGTTGTAGTGAGTTATGTCCATCGCAATCCTATCCCAGTTATACTTCACACCGAGTGTGCCCTTCTTCCACCGGACAGGTGCTGGGTCGATCGATTGGCAGGTGTTGCAACTTCTCACAACAGATTTCACAGCCCTCCGTGACACAGAGGGGTCAACCAACCTGGCGAAGTAAAAGGTTCGGTTTACACCAGGGTGCCCGCTTTGGCAATGGACATCAGCGATACGCTCTGGGCTGAGTCTACGTCCCACCGCAGCACAATTTACAGGTGCTGGTTCGTTCACTTCTTTCTGCAGGTCCAGCCAACGGCGTTGCACTCTGGTCAATCGATCCGCTCGATTCAAACAGGACTGCACCAGTGTCACATCTATGACCAAGTTGTATTCATTGATGGTTTCGGTTAGGGTAGCAAGCCGCCTCCGGATTAACATTTCGGCCGATGCCTTCGTTGTCAGCCGTGCTTTTCCGTTCAAGGCATCGGTCATCCACCGATGCACACACGTGGAATCCGTGATAACGTGGAGGACGCTAGCCTGCCACTGAAGCGCTAGATTGACTCCTTTCAGTGTAGCATCGAGTTCAGCTAGGTTTATGTGCTTAGCATCATTCTCTGGCCGGAGCCAGCAGGCATCTTCTACTATACTTCCGTTGACTGCCAGAGCAACGCCAAGGGCAAGTGAGCTGGCGTCCACCCAAACTGTAAACTCACTCCCATCGACGCACCAGCTCCCTCGTACAGGGTCATCATTGGTCACTCTGGCCACAGCTTCCACCAGCATGCTTCGCAGGGAAGGATCACGCACCTCATCGTCCCATCCTGTTGACAAAGAAGTTGCCCGTCGCTTTATAGCCGCCACAGCCACTCGGAGCCACCCACACACAGGGAAGTGACCCACCAGTTTTCCACACACGGAAAACGTGCTCCGACGTGTGATGGTAGATGGGATTTCCGGGATTTCACCGCCCCTTCCCCATTGGAGGCCATCTGCACTTCCGCTCACCTGCAGCCCGAGCACTTTCGCCCCATCCTGCAGCCGCTCCGGTTCCTTGCACGACAACCCGAAGTGCTCAAAGTGTTCTTTGACCGCCTGGGCAGACAGCAGGCTCTCATTGACAAAAATGTCGTCTATATAAGACGATGTCGCCTGTTGCACAGCTTTATCCTGACGCCGGATCGCCCGCATGATCGCCGTTATGATGCCCGGGGCTACATTCAAGCCGAACCCCAGCCTGGTCAAGCAATAGCGAGTTCCTTTGACTACCACCGTCTGGAATGGCCACAGCGATTTCTCAACACGTATTTGTAGGTAAGCTCTTCGCAAGTCCAGTATGGCCGCTTCCGCACCCTGCCGTCGCCACTCTCGCAGTTTATGAGCACAAACGTCAGCCCCCGAAGTGTACGGGTCAACGTGTTCATTGAGTTCCCGGTAATCAAGAACAGGTCGAACTTTCTGCTTGTTCTCTTGTCTGATAGCCATCAGGGGAATTAGCCCCCGCGGGGGCCCGAGCTCATCCTCTGGGTATGGAATTAACCAGCCGTTATCCAGCCACACTTGAAGTTCTGCCTCGTACTGCCCCCTAAGCCATGCAGGAGGGGGATACTCTGTCAGCCGATTCCGCAAAGACACTGGTGGCTGGTCGCCTGCCCACTTCCAGGACGCTGTCCATGTGTTTGTGCCCTTGTCATATTCTGCGTGGAAATCGGGTTCGTCAAGAGTGATTGCTGCACACATTTGTTTGTCTGGTCGAGGGAATCTCACATCACCGACGCTGTTTACAGTAATTCCGCCTAGCTGTGTAATAGTGTCCATTCCAAGGAGAAGGTCATATCCGAGCAGCTCCCCATCGACCACCAACACCGTCACAGCCACCGGGGGGCCATTGTCAATGCTGATATGAACAACACTGGATCCACAACACACTAATGAGCCTTTGCCGACAGTCAGGACGGGGATCTGTCGTTTCTTCCATGTGGTGCAACATTCCTTTCGAAGGAGGGTTTGGGTACAGCCGGTGTCAACCAGCGCTGAACGTTTACACCCATCAACTTGAACTGTCACTGCAGGAAGCGCTTTGTTCAATGCCGCTTTGGGGAGGGTGCTAGCGCTGCGGCGTCCTCCCCTTGCCCGTTTCCCGGACAATTCCGTGCTATGTGGCCTGGCTTATTGCATTGGTAACACCGTATTACTTTTCGTGCTCCATAATTTGGGGTGCGCCTTGTGCCGCCTCTGCAGTCTCTGGAGAAGTGGTTGGGGCCACCACATGTATAGCATCGTAGGCCCTCTGCTGGCGAGTCCAAGGTGTCAACCGCTGCAGAGACCAGTTCTCGATCGTCCTTCAAGATGTTTCGTGCTCTCGCCAACAACTCCACCAATTCAATCTCTGTGAGTCTCAATGATGCTCGCAGCAGTCGGCTTGCATCGTCCGGAAGTCCAGACAAAAAGGCGCATGCCAATATGCGGTCACTCGCACCGCCGAAGGGAGCAGCAAGCTTTTTCAAGTCGGCCATGTAGACGTCCACTGTCTCCCCCGGCCCAAGCCGGCGTTCGGAAAATTGCCTCCAGGCAACAAAAGGATCTGCACCAAATGCCCCGTGCAGCGCCTGTGCAATCTGCTCCATGGTCGCATCATTACTGAGCTGCTGGTACACGGCGTAAGCCCCCTTAGTGAGTCTCAATGGGATGACCATAGCTGGGTCTTTAATTTTGCACAACCGGCAAACACGCTCGGCCTTCTCCAGCCATTCGACCACCGATGGACCAGCAGGAGAGCCGTCGAATTCCGGAATCAATCTGATGTCGAATTTTTCCATAACAATGCCGAAAATAGCTTGTAGCAGAAAAAATTAATCTTCCACCTCTTCTTTCTCTACTTCGTTATCTTCTTCTTTCTCTTCTTCTTCCTTTTCTTCTTCTTCCTCTTCTTCTTCTTTCTCTTCTTCTTCTTTCTCTTCTTCTTCTTCCTCTTCTTCTTCTTCTTCTTCTTCTTCTTCTTCTTCTTCTTCTTCTTCTTCTTCTTCTTCTTCTTCTTCTTCTTCTTCTTCTTCTTTCTCTTCTTCTTTCTCTTCTTCTTTCCACGTCGTCCCTCGTAGACTACGCTCTCAGCCTTCTGCCGTCTTGCCTCCAGCGACCCGTTTTTATATCAAACTGGACTCTCGTCTCCGCGAGAGAACACGAGATTTCACGGGATTACCTGGCGATATTAAGCCTAGGACGCCATCTTGCCGCTCTTTGGGCGGTCCAGCCCTGCAGAGCGCGCATCGAGACCGTTTGCCAGGTAATCCCATGTTTTCACAATTTATAACACAGATACATATACATGATGCATGATACATGATTCATATCTATGATACATAACACATATCCATGATACAGTATACATAGTACATTCCTATGATACATGATACATATCCATAATGCATATCGATGATACATGATACATATCCATGATACATATCTATGATACATATCCATGATACATATCCATTATACATGATACATATCAATGATACATATCCATGATACATTATACATATCTATGATACATGATACATATCCATGATACATAACACATATCTATGATACAGTATACATGATGCATACCTATGATACATTATACATATCGATGATGCATATCCATGATACATGATACATATCCATGATACATGATACATATCAATGATACATGATACATATCCATAATACATATCCATAATACATGTCCATGATACATGATACATGATACATATACATATCCATGATACATGATACATATCCATGATACATATCCACGATACATGATACATATACATGATACATGATACATATCCATGATACATTATAAATATCCATGATACATATTCATGATACATATCCATGATGCATACCTATGATACATTATACATATCCATGATGCATATCCATGATACATGATACATATACATATGTATCATGTATCATGGATATGTAATCCATGATACATGATACATATCCATAATACATATCCATGATACATGGTACATATCCATGATACATGTCCATGATACATATACATATCCATGATGCATGATACATATACATGATACATATACATGCTACATATCCATGATACATATACATGATACATACACATGATACATGATACATATACATTATACATATCCATGATACATGATACATATCCATGATACATGATACATGATACATATCCATGATACATGATACATATACATATCCACGATACATGATATATATACCTATACATTATACATATCCATGATACATATACGTGTACATGATACAATACACATGATACATATACATGATACATATACATGATATATATACATGATACATGATACATATACATGATACATATACATGATACATGATACATATACATGATACATATCCATATTTTCAACCTTAATCAGTAGTAATTTGGAAATTATTCAATGTATTTATGTAATAACTTTATAAAAATGCTGACTCACTAAACATGCTCTATAATCCCTTGCCGGATGTACCCGTCTTGCCCTAAATTGTGTCCGGTTGTATCAGGTAATCCCATAACTTCTGTCCGGATGGATCAATAACAACATAGGAAGGCAACCAGTAAGAGTGATGTCAGAAGTTCTCAGGAGGCCTACTTGATTTGCAAAGTAATGTAGGTGCTTCTGAAGTATAACGGTCCCTAGAAATATTGGTGCTTCTAAAGTATAATGGTCTCCAGGAATGTTGATGCTTCTAAAGTATTACGGTCAACAGGAATGTTGGTGCTTCTAAAGTATAACGGTCCCTAGAAATATTGGTGCTTCTAAAGTATGACGGTCCTCCCAGGAATGTTGGTGCTTCTAAAGTATTACGGTCAACAGGAATGTTGGTGCTTCTAAAGTATTACGGTCAACAGGAATGTTGGTGCTTCTAAAGTATAACGGTCCCTAGAAATATTGGTGCTTCTAAAGTATGACGGTCCTCCCAGGAATGTTGGTGCTTCTAAAGTATAACGGTCCCTAGAAATGTAAGTGCTTCTCCAGTATAGGGACGAGGGGTGCTTCTACAATATAGGACCCAGCACCAGGGGTGCTTCTACAATATAGGACCCAGCACCAGGGGTGCTTCTAAATTTAGGACCCGGAGGCTTCTGCAGAATAGAGACAATGGGTGCTTCTCCAGTATAGGGACTAGGTGTGCTTCTCCAGTATAGGTACCAGGGGTGTTTCTACAATATAGGACCCAGTACCGGGGGTGCTTCTACAATATAGGACCCGGAGGCTTATGAAGCATAGGAACCATGGGTGCTCTGCAGTATAGCGGCCAAGGGTTCTTCTACAGTACAGGACCCAGCACCAGGGGTGTTTCTACAATATAGGACCCGGAGGCTTCTGCAGTATGGTTCTTTGATATGACCGAGGCACCTCGGAATCTTTGTTTTCTTTCTTTAACTAAAAATATTTCTATGTATGTGGAAGGCTAAAAAAAAAAATTTCTTTCGAGGGGGGTTAAATTTTTTTTTCTTTTAAATTAAAAATATTTCTAAGTATGTGGGAGGATGAAAAAAAAGTTTTCTTGGGTGGTGCCCAAAAAATATAGTATGCGCACTAGGGCGGCGATAGGTACGAATATAGTATGCGCACCGGGCCGGCGATAGGTATATACATAGTATGTGCACTGGAGTGGCAATAGGTACGTATATAGTAGTGCATAGGGGTTCCGATAGGTACGTATTTAGCATTCACACTGGGGTGGCAATAGGTACGTATTTAGCATTCGCACCGGGGCGGCGATATGTACATATTTAGTATTCGCACTGGGTCGTCGATAGATACGTATATAGCATGTGCACATGGACGGCAATAAGTATGTATACAGCATGTGCACCGGGCCGGTGATAGGTATGTATTTAGAATGCGCTCCAGGGCGGCAATCGGTACGTATATAGCACGCACAGTGGGGCGGGGATAGGTACGTATATAGCACGTGCAACGGGGCGGCGATAGGTACGTATTCAGCATTCGCACCGAGTGGGCGATAGGTATGTATTTAGCATTCGCACCGGGGCGGCGATAGGTACATATTAAACATTCACACCGGAGGGCGATAGGTACGTATTTAGCATTGAGAGGGGGGCGATAGGTACGTATTTAGCATTGAGGGGGGCGATAGGTACGTATTTAGCATTGAGGGGGGGGGGGTGATAGGTACGTATATTGCATGTGCACATGGGCGGAAAAGTACGTATATAGCATGTGCACCGGGCCGGTGATAGGTATGTATTTAGCATGCGCTCCGGGGCGGCGATCGGTACGTATACAGCACGCGCAGCGGAGCGGCGATAGGTACATATATATAACAGGCACCAGGGAGGCGAAAGGTACGTATTTAGCATTCGATCCGGGGCAGCGATAGGTACGTATTTAGCATTCGCACCAGGGCAGCGATATGTACATTTTTAGTATTTGCATTGGGGCAGTGATAGGTACTCATGCAGTATGCACACTGGGGCGGCAATAGCTACATATTTAGCATTCGCACCGGGGTGGCGATAAGTACGTATTTAGCATTTGCACCGGGGCGGGGATAGGTATGTATTTAGCATTCGCACCGTGGCGGCGATAGGTACTTATATTGTATCTGCACCCAGGGTGGCAGTAGGTACTTATATAGTATCTGCACCGGGGTTGCGAAAGGTATGTATATATTATGTGCACTGGGGCGGCGATAGGTACGTATATAGTATGCGCACCGGGGTGGCAATAGATACGTATATAGTATGAACACCGGGGCGGAGATAAGTACCTATATAGAATGCGCAGACAGAGGTGGTACTTTTTATAGAAATAAGTCATACTATTGCCTTGGGAAACGTAGGATGAAATGGTGGGGAAGAAACAGCTTTCACAAAAGGCAAAATTAGAAAGTAGCAGTGAAATGGGGCGACCAGGGAAGAGAAAAGTAGAAAGATAAAGAGACGACTATAGAGAGAAGGACACAAATAGAAGTTTTAATATAAAGATGTTACACACGCGATTTTTCTTTAATTATATGTTTTTATGACCCCGAGCAACGCCGGGTAGCCCCGCTAGTTTAATATAATATCGAGACATTTGTTTTATAATTCCAGTAATGTATAGCTTACCAGCGAAGAATATGATTATTTAAACAAATGTTAAAATAAACTTATATCTGCCTTCGTATCCTGTGTGTGATACACCTATTAGTTTTCCTGTTGGTCTATGTCGGTAATGGCATCCATCCCTGTGTATAAATGCAGTGACTGGATAAAATCCAAACAAATAAATAAAAAAGAACTGTTTGTAGCAATGATAGAAGCGTTTATCATTGCGGTCAGTGCCCTTCTGAAAAGGAAGATTGCACCAACAATGTATCGATTAAGATGATGTCGACATGTGGTTAGAATGATCGATGGCCTAAGTCCCGAAACAATAGCGATATAGCTGATTGTAAAAAAAACGTTCACCACACAGATACAAACCAGGCATAAAGGCGGCATAAAAATACATATACTGGATGATTCGAACTACTATTATCATCATAGTTGTTATTTTAACAGTCTTTCGGCTACCTCCCGACCCGCAGCGCAACAGCTAAAGGTGTTGCTTAACAATTAGTTTAAATGAAATAAGAGTGAAAATTCAACCCTTACTACAAACGGTAATATCGAACAAAAACATAGTATGTAATCAACACTTTTACCCAGTCACGGTTGACGGAACAAAAGCTATCTACCCCTATGGCTGAAATAAAACGTTCAATTATATATCGGTTCTAAGTTTAACATACACATTCTCAAGTTCTAAAACATTCATCGGAAATAGGTCGGATGTGATCCCGGCTGAAATGATGTGCGGTTAACAATCAAAATAATAGTAGTAGTCTGAATAATTCACTTAACTCACTATATATATATATATATATATATATATATATATATATATATATATATATATATATATATATATATATATATAAATGTGTGTGTGTATACAGAAACAACTTAGAACGCAATATAATGCAGGGGTGTAACGGATAGATACAATCTGAAGCAAATTAAAACATATAATGATTTAATGAGTAAACAGTTTCCACCTTTATACATACAAATATATATATATATATATATATATATATATATATATATATATATTTCATATATTATATAATAATTCTACTTGACTTAGAGTGGTCTGATAGAACCTCCGTATTATGATATTTCGGGAAAACTTCTCTTCGTCAGATGTGTGTTTAAACTTAGTTAATACGTTCATAAGAAAGTTGCTACCAATGAGAACCATCCGGCAGAAATTAGAATGGATTTAAAATTTATTTTTTCTTTTATATTATTCATCTTAAAATCAGTGTCAGCGTTAGTATTTAAAAAATCATTCTATGTATTTATACATTTTGTTTCATTATTATAAATTTAAATTTAATTATTACATGATATTATTTTCTTTTCGCCCCTTCTATTCCTTCAATTTAGCTTATTACATTATTTCCCTGTTTTTACATATTTCCAAAAATTACAAAATAAGAATAGTTTTATATATGACTTGTAATTACTGGCAGAATGTGGTTTTGGGGTTACTATTTTGTAACGGGCATGCAGAGACGAGGCAGCTCGTTACTAATACATGAAAGTACTTTATCTGAAATACTATTGTTTTCAAAAGATAGTAACTGTGTAGTTACGCATCCTGTACGAAGACTATAGAAATGACTTTTCATTTTTATGAATCTGCATTGAGTTTGTATATTCATCGCAAACACATTTCATATATAACAATTCTTATGGGTTAAAAAGAGAGCGTTGAATGATAATACGTTGGAAAAAAACATTGGCAATCATGACAAATACAAGAGAAATCAATAAAAAAGAATTGAAGATTATTCTGTCACAATATATTGATGATATAACTTGTAATTACGGGGACTAGATTTGTAAAACGAGTCTTAGAAGTCTACAAATGAACTGCGTTGTGGCGTTTTATTTGAAAAGCATGTGTAAAAAATTCTAATCTGACAGAGGCATCAAATCTCGTATGAACGTTCACCAGATCACGCAGTGTATTTTGCTGAAGGTGTGCATACATACCAAATTTATTCTAGAGAATATAAGAAATATTTTAATCGTAAATTATGTAGCTATCGTAAAACCGGACACAATTTTATCAGAATGTATAAAAGAAAAATTGGGAAATTGTGCAATTGAATGTCCTGTTTATCTCACATTCTTTTTACCTAAGAACCTTAGCCTCTGTTTGTCATGGACACTTAAAAACATCAAACACACAAGTTTTTCGATCTGCGCACTAGGTTTAGTGTTCCACGCTTTAAAATACTTTTTAACCATATACAAGGACATCGTAACATTTTTCTTATAAAAGTCCAATGTTTGTGCCAGTGAATGGAACTTACTTTTCTAATGTTTATAACTATACATACAAAAATAGCGCATATTATTAGACAATAAACTTCTCTTTGTAATTTAGGTTTTGTAGGTTAAAGTTTACTCAGTCATTAGTTAATCTATCTCCTATTAAAAAGTTATGACGTGTTCAACGTTTTTCTATTCGTACGCAAATGGAAACATGATTCGTTGACAAAAAGAAATAGGCGAAAATACATGTTAATACGATAGTTCGATTCACACGTAATTCTAAGTTTTTAAAATGGATGCGTATTTTTCTTTAATTGAAAATAATTAAAATAACATAATAACAAAAAATATTGCATTAATATTTTCAAATTTAGTTTCCTTTAGTTTTACTAATTAACCTAGACGTAGACATGAAGCAAATGCGACACGTGAAAAGCGAATTATCTTTGGTTTAAAATATATTTTGAAAATAAAAACAATGCGTAAATACATTAATCATGGTTACTACTAAGTAGTGTATTTTACCCACGAAATTTCAAAAACATTGTTCTTCGTACTAGCTATAAAACGGTAGAATCTAAATAAAGATGAAAATTAACATACGCAGCTGCTGAAGAGGCGAGTATAAACTAGTATTTAATAAATAATCATCATGTTACATCAGCCTACACTAACAATTGTTATAATATTTGTAGCATTACCCAGTCTTAATTTTATCTGAGTGATTTGCAATACCTCCATCAAAAAGATATTCATGTTGACAAAAGAATGTTGAATATTTATTTTCATATATATGAAAAAAAATCAATCAATATTTACATAACTTAGTATCGTTTCTCTTTAACTATTATCCTATTATTTTCGCCGTCGTTTCTCGTGTTCCATGTCGTCTGTGTGGCTAGGACGTGTTGTTCGTTCGCCGTTTTGCGTATACATCCTATTAGGTATAGTAAGCAGAATTAAGATAAGACAAATTCTGGAAATGGAGGTTTATTGAGAGATACATATTAAGTCATCACAAGTACAATTTACATTTCTTTATGAAAGAGAGAAACAGTTATATTAACTGAAGTAACTATTATATATATAGATAAATAGACAGGTACATAGACAAAAAGATAAGCGCCCATCGCCGCGTGCGATTCTCAAAAGTGTTGTTGTTTAGCCATGTTGTTAGAGACGTACGCTGCGACGTCCAATCTGGGTCTACTTTCAAATCTAACCCTTCTCTCTTCGTCTTTTAAACTTTTACCGTTGATTTCCTTCATTGGCATCCAAGTTTTATCATACTGGTTTCGATTATTATTCAGACAACTAACGATTAGTGTGTTAGTGTCTTCTCCCTCTTCCTCTTTTCGGGCCGAAAACAGAATTTTAGCTAGCCAAAAATTGGGTGGCGTGTGTGTGTGTGATGTTAAGAATAGGTATATGTGTGCGTGTGTATGGAGGCGTATGAACGTTCAATGTCACCAAGTCGTAAATGTAGAAATATTATTTTAATAAAAACAAACAAAAAAACAATAAGATCCCTTTCGATTGCCTTAGTTAAATATAAGATGTTAATTCCTACTCGCTCTGTAACGGGTGTTCAGATTGGCTGCGACCACCACTCTCTCTGGTTGTATTTGAATTGTCGAGGGTGAATTCAGTTTTCTGTCAGTCTCAAAAATGTAATTGTCAAGTTTGATGCTTGAATAAAACCGCAAGGTTGAAATAAATTATTGCATCGACAATCATGTAATTTCGTGTTATTAGATTTTACGTTATTCTTGCTCTGTTTACCACATTTAGCTCTCTTACCCGTATTTCTTCCTGTAATTATTCCATTATAACACAAATATATATATATATATATATATAATTAACTTGTTACAAATATCCAGGGGGTATGAATCCGAAGGAAGTTGAAACCGGGTTTATGAGAGTGCTCAATGAAAATTCAGAGCAAAATATATATTTTTTGATTTTATTCCATTAATTGCGACAAAACAGGTTTTGTTTCATTGGCGCGAGTAGCTACCAACTCGTCGGGCGAAAGGAATTCAAATGGCTTAAAATTTTAAGTTCACTCTAACGGGAGATTGAAAATTGAAAATACATTGGAGGGGGAGGGGGATAGAGTTGGGGCTTTGTCTATAACGGCGACATGGGACATGAGATGGGAGGGGGGGGACTCCAACAAGTCGTGTTTCAAATTATTACGTGGGAGGTTTTGCACGTGTCATGTGCTGTGTCAATCTCAATCCCATGTCGCCGTTATAGACAAAGCCCCAACTCTATCCCCCTCCCCCTCCAATGTATTTTCAATTTTCAATCTCCCGTTAGAGTGAACTTAAAATTTTAAGCCATTTGAATTCCTTTCGCCCGACGAGTTGGTAGCTACTCGCGCCAATGAAACAAAACCTGTTTTGTCGCAATTAATGGAATAAAATCAAAAAATATATATATATATATATATATATATATATATATATATATATATATATATATATATATATATATATATATATATATATATTAGCATGTGCGATGTCTGTCACTGATTTGGACATTTTTAAGGTCTGCAACTCAAGCAGATTTAAATAAGGAATTTATTAAGATTAGATAATCATGAATGTTAACAATCATAGATAAAATTTATTTTTTCATCTTCTGTTACCCGAATGGACATTCTAGTCGTACACTTCACGAGACCACAACTTGACGAATGAAATCATGTTATTTTAATCCGATTCTTATTATAAACTAAATTCGGTTTACAAAATATGAGAAAGACTCGATTCTAGCAATGCCGTCATATAATTATTTTTTTATTATTTTGATTCGATAATAATCGGACTTGATTTCAGAAACGCGTTTCAAATTCTGAAGATTAAGATGATTTCTTATTCATGAAATTTTGTGCTCGGAAACAAATTCTGAAACAATATATTACCCGAAATAATTATTTCCATAAATATATCTAAATAATTTAGTTTTAGGGTAAAAACTAAGTATTTCGTGGAACACAAGTCCTTATCAAGTCTAAATTCCTTTAGATTGGATAAGAGCTTGCTTTCCACGAAATTATTATTGTCTGTAAATGTGTCCGATATTGTAACCTTAAAATATTAATTATTTTTTCTATGTGCGCTATATAAATGTATCTCTCTAGTCAGAAAGATGACGTCAAATAAAACACGTACACGCATATATATATATATATATATATATATATATATATATATATATGAATTAATATTTATTAAATATTTTAATACCTACATACATCGATGTTTCATGCTAACACAATCATTCAGTGTAGGAACTAATTCTCAACGGTCGGTGGGCGCGAACCCCGATCACAAATCGCCACTGATTCGTAGTCGAGAGTCTTAGCCCATAGCCAATTAGTTTGTAAATAGAGAATAATTTAAATGTAAATAGCGAGTCGGCGGCTAGATTTACCCAAGCAGTTTATATATATATATATATATATATATATGTGTATATATATATATATATATATATATATATATATATATATATATATATATATATATATATATATATATATATATACTAACTCAGTATAATATAACAGTTATGACAAAATACATATTTTGTAATCATGTAACAAAATTCAATTAGCAAATATTTACTCACACATATGTTTCAAACATTTTTAATAATAGTATTTCTCTCTTCAAGACAAAAGTAATTACACCATCACTTCGCTATTTTCCTCAGTTAATATATGATCTCTGTCGTACCTAAAGTCCTGATCATTAACTTTAATTACACTTGCAGTATTTACTAGTATCTTAGAGATTTGGAATTCTTCATTTTTCATATTTTAGAATTGAGTTGAAGTATCGGTGTATTATTAAGATACAACTAAAGTAAACATATTTGACTTTGTTAACACCCACACATACATATGCCCCCTTTACTGGGTTGAGCATACTGGTAAGTAAAATAACAAACTTCCACTAGCGTATGAACACAATGCACTTTGGGTAAAGCAATGGAGCTTCCGGCATTTGACAATGTTTATCATTGTGATATTACCAATCAATTTGCGCAATGGTTATAAGTGTTGACAGTCGTCTAGACGGTCGAGTTTCGATCCAGAGTGGAAATATGTTTTATCTTTTCGAACCAAAGAGCTATGATATAGCGAAACAGTCTGCCTGTTGATAACTGTGTGTGTGTATATATATATATATATGCATATATACATACAGTACAGGCACCAAATAAAAATCATATGCATGTGTGTTTATTTGTTGGGTTTTCGTTTCATATTTAGTTTTTTATGTAAAATCTTGTAACTTTTATAAATATAAGGATATATTTAGTGTGCTTCAGCATTGACTAAGAAAATATTTTCTATGTAATAACGTAAACAACCAAAAATAAAACCAAATCATTATTAATGTTTTTATTAATCACGTTAACATTGTCGGAGAGCCTTCTACTTAAGCAGCTTCTTTCCTCGTGTTGTCAATCTCTGAAACTCCCTCCCTGCTCCCTGTTTCCACGACGTCACTGACATGCAGAGGTTTAAAGCTAATGTAAACAGACATCTCGCTGCACAGCTCCCAACTTAGGATGACACTGTAAACCTACTCCCTAATTCTCAGTAGCCCCTTACGTCTACCGTGGTGCCCTGTCTTGTTTGGGGTGAACTATCTTTTAAAAAAAAGATTGAAATTTAAAAAACTTTAGATTGATGAAAAAACATTCTAAAAATATTTGTTTTTTTTGTAAAAGTATCACCTTATTTATTAAATAACCCTCGCACATAAGTCTATGTGTGTGTGTGTGCGTCTATCTGTTTGCGCGTGAGTGCCCCCGAGCACGTGCGTGTATAAATCTATGCTATGTATCCCGCTAAAAAAAACACACACACACACGAAAACCCACAGGTTGTAAAACATTAAAAAAATATATATACAGGTGAAATATTTTCAGTTAAAATTAAGATGTTTATTTTGGGGTTCAGAACAACCTCCTGTGGTTCAACATACATATATTTTTTTTGTTCTGGTTTAGGATAAAACATTTCAAAAAAGTAAAAATTAAAAAAAAAAACAGAAAAATGTTGCCAGAAAATCTGATGAATACATTCAAACAGCGGATGTCGAGGTAAATAGTTTCTTGTTTCTGGTTGAAGGCAAACACTAAATTGGAAACCAGTTGAGGTTTACCAAGGAATTACTTTATTTCATTCGATGGAATGAATTCACTCCAACACTTTACTGTTCTATTGCCGGAATTGTCTGTCTCTTTTCTCGTTTACGTTTCTTTTTTTCTTTTCTTTCTTTAAGTTTGGTTTTCTTTTCTGAAAAAAGGAACTCATTCAAAAAATAAACAGTTATTCCCATAAATTAACAACCCTTATTCTCTTTGAAATGCCAACACTCCGTACAATAAATAATTCCTATCAATTGATACCTTTATAGGCCCCCAATTCTTCTTCTCTTTCCTATTTTTGCAAGTTTTCTGTGTCCATTTTCTTCTTTTCTTTATTTCTGTTACTCCTTTTCTTTCTTTCTTTTTTGTAGGTTTTCTATCCTTCCTTTCTTTCTCCCCCTTTGTCATTATGTCTGTCTTTCTTTATTTCTTTCTTTCTTTTGTTGTAATTTCCCTTTCATTTACTTTCTTACTTTTTCGGAAATAACTGACTCAAAAAGTAAACATTCATTCGCATAAATCGCCATATTATTGGATCTTTTCCTTCAGTATTTTGTTTGTTCACTTCTTTCTGTTTTGCTGCTTTTTCGCTTTTTTGCTTTCTTTTTCTCACCTTTAACATTTACTGTTCTATCTTTCTTTTCGAGAATAAAACTAACTCCAAACTATAAAATGCTATATTTTGACATCAACTCTACATCGTTCCTCCTTTCACTCTTTTACTTTCTTTCTATCGTGAGATAAGAACAGGGTAGGTGTTTCTTTAATTCAACAAGTCATTTACTAACAAGTGTTTCTCTCGTTTTCCATTCATTTCTTTCGTTCTTTCTTTTCACTTAGTACAATTACAAAATATATGTAAGATCTACGATATATCAATTGCAATCTAACACATGAAGGTGGAAAGTCGATACGAGTGTTCGAAATGACCACGGTTGTGTTTCGCAGACACGACTCAATTTTCTCCGCTCCATAATGAAACGCATAGAAAATGTAAAACAATAACAGAGTTTTGAAGTAAATGTATATTTTGTGCACACGAAATTGACTTCGTTAACCGATACCAAAGACGTGCAAAGAATATATTTTATATCGAAGAGATGTCAATATACCAAATATATTATGGACAAAATTAAAAAGGATATCGAGGATTAGAGGAAGTTATCTAGATAGAAAAAAATAAAATTAACACGGAAATATGCGTGGTGTGATCGATATCTTGGAAGCTCTAATAGAAAGACAAAATATCAACCTATTCACGGATATTCATATCATTTTGTTCGACATCTAGATGTCTTCGTTTAATCCTCTTTTCATTTTGAATGTTGCTTATCTATTTTGTCGAACTTTCATTTTCTCAGTTTATCTCACACTATATATATATATATATATATATAAGATTCTATTGTCCAACAACTGCCATCACACCTATATATATATATATATATATGTATATATATATATATATATGTATATATATATATATATATATATATATAGCATGTGTGTGTGAATATACATAATCGTAAAATACATTTTATAGATGCTTTAAGGGTGGTCTCTAGTGAGGCACTGTTCTCACTGCCGATTTCGGATTCCGCATCATATCGGCTAAAACAGAAACCCCGATCTGATCCCAAACACGCCAGGTCGTCTTTTTAGAAAGGTTTTGTTATGCACGTCGACATTGCAAAAACCATTCCTTTTTGAAATGACAATCTTCGACGATTTGTATAGATACGTCTGCAGGCATGAGTCAATAAGAACAGTTTCTACACCCGGCTGTCATATAATGCCAAAGATTTATAATGATGTTGATCGAAAAAAAACAATGAAAAACAATGAATTTGAAAAACAATTAATTTAATTAACTGCTAAACACAGTTATTGAATTATTACTTTTCGAGCTTCTGTAAAAGCAAACCCACTTATTATTTCGTAAAAGACCATCATCTCCACAATTCCATGCTCAATTGAAAATTGTTTGGCTTCTGATCAAACCTTTGTTTTTTTCGCTTGGTGGTTCTGAGCAATCTCAGAAATGACGGGTTGGATGTTACACGTGACAGTGTGTCAAAGTTCACCTGAGATAGAATATTCAGATTAGTGTACGTAAATACTGTTGCATCAGTTGGATAGTTTTATGCGGAATTCATCATCGGTTTGTTAATTTCATAGTTTCGAAATGTCGTACCTGAGAAGCTTAACACGTGACGTGACAGCCTTGAGATAGAGATGTAGTTTTGCACGTCCTAATACATGATCGAAACTAAATTACTTACAGGTTAAATCGCCCTAGAATACTCGACTATCAAGAACGTTTGATGACCAGCAGCGTTCCACAAGACAGTGGTCTATTTGGTTAGCTGCGAGACTGTAACTGGAGTACCAAGAATATAACTTTTGCTGATGTCGCCTGTGTACTGCAGGCATTCGAATTACTTATGATAATTAGAAGATCACTCGAAGGTACGCACTCGAAAGTAGCCTGCAAGTTGTTTTATGAATAGTCTACATCATGATTGTCAACGGTAAGAAGGGGAGCACAGACGGTAAGAACACTGACATTGAGAACTTAACCTTTCAAGTGGATTTGGGCAAAACAGGAGAAGATTTTAAGAGAGCAGAGAGAAGAGCAAAGAGAAGAACAGAGAGAAGAGCAGAGAGAAGAAAATAGAGAAGAGCAGAGAGAAGAGCAGGAAGAAAAGCAGAGAGAAGAACAGAAAGAAGAGCAGAGAAAAGAGCATGACAAAACAGAGAAGAACAGAGAGAAACGCAGAGAAAAGGGAAAAGAGAAGAGAGAAGAACAGAGAGAAACGCAAAGAGAAGAGCAGAGAGAAGAGCATTATTCCTTACTACACTCAATCAATTACACCCAGCCTTACAGTTCACCAGTGAGAGGGAACACAATTCCTGGATGTACTAGTGCATAAATCTGATTCACTATTTCTTACATCACTTTATCGCAAACCTACATTTACTGGTTTATATTGTCACTGGGCCTCTTTTTGTCCCACACAAAGAAGAATAAATCTGATTAAATGTCTAGTTCATCGCGCCTTAAAGATTTGCTCTGAATCCCTGATTGATTCGGAGATTCAATTTATTAAAGAGATTCTCACCGAAAATGATTACTCTCTCGATATTGTTTATTCTAATATCGTTACCAAGATCACCCACTTTCATAAGCTTAAACATTTTGGTCCTCCAAAATGTCCGACGTACTTCAGATTACCATGGTTAGGCAATATTGGCATAAAATTTGCTAACCAGATTTCTGTTGCTGTACGTAGTTGTTATCAGGCTTCGAACCCTAGAATCATTTTTTCTGCTCGACCTTTGTTAAAATTCGTACGCAAGGATGTTCTCCCACCCCAACATATCAATAATATTATTTATCAATTTTAATGTTTGTGCGATGCCGTATACGTGGGACGAACAGTGCAAAGGTTTGAATCCATAATAAAACAACACATCTCCCAGAAATACGCCAGGGCCGACTACATAATTTAGATAATTTAGTCAACACATCCGGGTCAGTTACTGCTCACTATCTTATAATTAGTGCCGAATATGCGTCGGCTTACACTAGTGACAGGTTTTCTGTCATAAGTATATCACATTCGTTATTCCACCTTAAGTCCTGGAAGTAATATACGTAAACTCATTAAAACCCTTCCTTTGTAAAAAAGGATTGACTTTAGGAGTTAATATTATCCACTTGTGACCCCCATCCCAATTTGTTTCCCCTAAACGTGTCACTGGTTTTCGTTTCACTAGTTTAAGTTTTTGATCGTAGTGCTTAAATTATTTCCACGTATTTACACTGATGAGTGTGGACGAAAGCCGGCTTAGTAGATTTATGTATTGATAATTTTTCCTCTCGTTTTTACACTTTTCAATTTTATTCCAAGCACAAAAATGTCACAAACGTCTATATTCCTAAATTTAATATATATATATATATATATATATATATATATATTGGGAGATAAATGGAATGATACTGAAATATATTGAGCATAGATCTAAAATAAATTCAGGAATAAAGGCCGAAATATAATCTGGTTAAATGCTATATTGTCATCAACATCAGTAATATGTTCTGTAAATTTATAGACAAGCACTTGAATAAAGTAAACCCCCTGCACAAGATATTTAATAGAAACACAGTGAAAATAAGTTATTCATGCACAAAACACCAGTGAAAGATACAAACACAAAAGATTAAACATGTAACTGCCAAGTTAAAAGGTACTTCAAGGTTGAGTGCGTCGTATACAAAGTGAGCACCCATCATGGTGAGAACAGTAACAACACTACAGTCTTCATCAGCATATATGTGGGCAGTTGGAAACAACGGTTCGACGTGCGTAGGTACTCCTTAAATCTATTGCTGATCAAAACTGGATTGGCTAAGCACTGGTGGATGCTAAGACGTGAGAACCTGGTCAATCGTATGCAATTCAAACATACCTGGGGGGTCCAAACATAGATGTTACCTTAGTCTAGAAGAGAAAACTAGAATACTTAAATATGAACATAATAATAAATTGAAGATTATGGTAACATCATTGACTTCAACATCGTTAACCTGCCACATTAAATTCAGCATACGCACATCTGGAAGTTACTAGCATTAATATAGATTAGGAGAGACTAGAATACACTTCCCAACTTCCGAACAACTGACAGTACTGTGACTAGGTGGCATTATATGGGCATTAATGAGCTATCGCCTTTTTTTTCCAATTTTCATCACCCCAATTGTCTGTCTACTGCTTCCTTTCGGCATCTAGGGTCTCCTCAGTAAACCGCTTTGATTAGTAGTGTGTATGGGCCGTAAACCCATACCGCCTCCCTTAAATAAAACATGGAGCACGTAGGCGAATATGGATGCCTTGAGTATGTGTGAAAATGTATACGTATGGATATAAACCTATATAGGTGCATGTGTGTATGTATGTATTAATGTGGGTGGACTGTATATTTATTGTATGTGCATGTGTGTTTAAATGCATTGCATATAGTTTGGTAGATGTGAGGGTTATATTTAGTGGCGCGTGTGTGGGTGCACAGGCATGTGTATGAGTGGGTAGACACTAAAATGGTATGCATGTGTGGATAGCAACTTAGTGAATCAGATTTGTGTATGAGTTCATATGTATATGTTCGGTTGTGTGAATGCATATGCGCGTTTGGATGTTCATGATATGTTTATATATAATAGGGTGTATGCATATGTATATGGTTGCATAGTGATATATATATATATATATATATATATATATATATGCGTAAACGTGTGAGGGCGGAGTAGGTGTATGGTTATAGTTACACTTGTATGTGTACGTGTAAGTATAAGTATGCGTCCATGCGAATATGAGTGAATATATATGTACATGCATATATGTGTGTGTATTTTTGTGTTAATGGGTGTATAGATGTGTGTGGGGAGCAAGTAGACATGTATTGTATCCTCCATCCCGCTCGATTAAGATATTCTAGTAGCTTATACATATCGGCCAATAACAAATAGAGCGATTGGAATCCGAGTCGACCCGCAATTAACAGTACTAGCAAAGGATACCCCACCACCACTTTTACTATCTCTCCCCATTCAGAAACAGATACGTAGCTGATAACGAATCTCTACACATTCCCTTTTTCAGTAAGAAATAATTCCATCAGAGTTGAAACTATCGCAATCAGTTATCAACGCACTACAAAATTCTTTTAAATCTACTTAATTTTCTATAGAATCCTATTAAACATATCAACTATGGTTCACGTATAGATAAACAGTTTTTCACCATCCCTCAGATTATGAAAACCGATATAACTAGGTCATTTCCCTTAACATGCATATATATATATATATATTAAATAAGTTCAAATGTATTTATAAAATGAACTGAACACCGATGTTCTTTTTCAAAAATGCTCAATACCAGAGAGTTTTATAATAGTTAATAAATATTTAGTATATAAATATTTCATCCGGCTTATGCAAATGAAATTACGTTTCAGCAACCTAAAGCGGTTTGAAATATGTTCGTACAATAGGTGATAACATTTGTATGAATACAACTATCAGAAGCCAAAAAAACTACCCGAAAATTAACAACAACAATTATAACAATAAAAACAGTAGCATAGATGGAAGTCGATAATAGTTGAGCCTGTTAACCTTTCTATATTGTTCTTCTGTGTTTCCTTATTCCTTCTTATTTATTTAGTTTTAGAAATAAATTAATACTTGTCTGCAAGTAAAAATAAAAGTGTAATTGCCTTTCTTATGAGAACATCAAATTCATAATCTTAACTGTTATTAAATGATTGCCAATATGCATGTATATACATTATAAACACGCACATAACGTATATATATATATGTATATATATATATGTATATGTATACACACATAAATACATATATATATATATACTCAGACAAATATACATATATGTATACATATATTAACGAAGATAATACCCCGTTGTAAATTATTAAAAGAATAGAAGAAAAAAGATTAATTTGCTTTAAACCTTTATATTTTTCTCTTTTAACTTCTTGTATTTCATGTTTTTTAATAACTCTTAATTGTTTATTGTACTTACCTAAGCCGGACTAATGGATTATATATATATATATATATATATATATATATATATATATATATATATATATATATATATATATATATATATATATATATTGTCACACACAGCCTTCGTCGAGACCACGACAGCGAGCGCGGTACAATGGTAAATATAAAATGAGGTAAACAAAATCCGGAAGTGGCTAGTAAGTCGATAGGGCCTAATATTATCAACAAAATAAAGGGGGAAGATTGAATAGAGAGAGAAGGGGAAACATATATAGAAAAACAAGAAAAGCAAAGTAATATTTTAAGGGAGACGGATAATGTTTAACGTTAACTAATTTTGAACATCATCTATGAAGTAAATAGTGTTCTAAACGGTAGACAAAGTATTACCCACTCACAGAATGTGGAAGGTTGTTACCAGACTATTCGCGCGAGTCTTAGAGTTCAATGATCTAGGAATCTCACAAGTAACACTCATCCAAGATCCACACTGATCTTTGGATAGAAAAGTCATCAGCAGATATCAAGATGTAAGTGTTCATCAATCATATATATATAGGTGTTATCATGGAAGTTTTAAATAGGTGCGATGCTATATTTACATAGGATATGTATTCGTCACCTAGGCGGTAGTGTGATATACTTACAATCCCCGGCAGGTTAGATAATTCAAAGCCTATGTTTTCGTAACATTAACTTTCGGCATGGAAGAAACTATCGGAGTAATCCGGCCGGTCGTGGAGTCAGATTCTGTCTCTTCTTCTTCTTCTTCTTCTTCTTTCTTCTTCTTCTTCTTCTTCTTCTTCTTCTTCTTCTTCTTCTTCTTCTTCTTCTTCTTCTTCTTCTTCTTCTTCTTCTTCTTCTTCTTCTTCTTCTTCTTCTTTTTTTTCTTCTTCTTCTTCTTCTTCTTCTTTCACATAGCTAACAGCGCATGCGCTGGTGATAACTTGTTTCTTCGACCTGCGAGAGCTCACTCTTCGACTGACAGGTACCCTCTGATCGATTCGTCCACTTCCGTTCTATATCTATTCTATGGAAAGAAGCGTGAGATTGGAGGTGTGTGAGTGTTAGGGTTTCTTTGAGTTATCAGGCGACGATACTTTGCAATGATTTAAGGTCAAGACATTCGTGAATGTTAAGAGATGACATAAAAAGTTTGGCCGACGTTTGACTTAATTTCGGCTAAGCATTTGGGATGGGGAGAAGGTGTCGCTTACTGGAAATAAGAAAAAGCAATGATACTTTGCCCTTTGATGTGAGGTCACGACATTCCTAAATGGTTTACGAGACTGCAGTCCAGCAGACGTATCGTCTTACTTCCTCTCGGCTAATAGGACACAAGATTCACTTCTCTTTAGGTTAAAAGGTGGGTTAACGGCGTCGGTCAACAGTAATAGCATTTCCTCTTTTCTGACTAGTTTGGGTTCAAAGGGAAAATAGAAAAGACACGGGAGTATATAGATTTGAATCACCTCAGTATAATATTTATGAAATACATTTTAATTCTTTGTTAATTTCGATTCAACTACTCTTCATTTGTTATAGTATAAATTTATTTGTAACAATATAATATATATATATCTATATATATGCATCTGTCTCTCTCTCTCAATATATATATATATATATATATATATATATATATATATATATATAGAGAGAGAGAGAGAGAGAGAGAGAGAGACTCCCGAGCAAAAAACATTAGCTTTGCTTATTCAAAATAATAATTTTGAAAAATAAAGGTGAAACATTAAACCTGGCTTAGTTTGAACATTTGTTTTGAAAAAAGTGTTAAGAAGCATACGAAACACAAATTGGCATTTAACTAATACTACATAAACGCTCTATAATATGATTATTTGTTTGGGAATTCTCTCTTCAATACCAACTGGTGAAAAAGACCTGTAAACCATGATTCCTCTATGTCCATGCTTAACTGTTGTTTGAAGACAATCGACCCCGAATCTCTCACCTAGCATTCGGAGACCCAGTTCGGTAACATAACACACAACAGAAAACTTGACTAATCCGACCAAATAATTTTCTGAAACTATTCCGACTAGAAAGTGCCGTATTCACTAACAAAGCTCAGACTTCCCATAATGATATTTTGTGTTTATAAAGGCTTTGTATGCATCGTTAGGGTGATATGTCGTTTTCTTTCAATCCCATCTTCGAGTAAGAGACTTACAGTTGCCGGTTTTAACACATTGGCCAAAATTGTAAGCGTGTCTTTCTTGCAACGAAGAGCTCACATTTTCATCCTTGAGTCATCTCGTCCTGTTTATGATTTAGGTCGATCTAAACCAGTTTTCCGTTCCACCTGATATTGTTCTACCAATTCTTTTCACTGTGGAAAAAGAAGTAGAATGTGTTCCTTCTTCAAGATGATCGATATTTGTTAATGCTTCAAGCCTCTCTTTCTACACTTTTTACTTCTGATTTTCGTAATTTCATCTAAATGCTCATTTTTCTTATTAACGAAAATGTTATACTAAGTATTGAGATGAATCTATCAGCTGAAACACTAACCTGTAACAAAGATCTACTATCAATAAAATGACTTAAAACACAATATTAACAAAAGTATTATTTATTATTTAATTTATTACTATTTCATGTATATAAACATATAGCATTATAAGGTGATATTATATGAGGTGTATATATTTTCAGCATTTACTTTAAAGATGCTCAATACGTGGATGCATCTTAGTATTAGTGTTAAAATATATTTATGGCAAGTAAGCTACACAAAAGCCTCCATGTTTCATTCCCGCAGGAAATTTACATGCTAAATCATCATGAATCCATTAACCTGATTATTTCTTGCGGAAATGAAACATGGACGCTCTGTGTAGCTTACTTGCCATAAATATATTTTTTCATTCTCAGACGGCTCTACTTGAGGTGCTACATTTTGTGTTTAAGCTTTTTTAAAAAATTTATCAGTATAGCGAAATGGGCAACTATGTACGCATCCGTATATATATATATATATATATATATATATATATATATATATATATATATATATATATATATATATATATATATATATATAATTAACTTGTTACAAATATCCAGGGGGTATCAATCCGAAGGAAGTTGAAACCGGGTTTATGAGAGTGCTCAATGAAAATTCAGAGCAAAATATATATATTTTTTGATTATATTCTATTAGTTGCGACAAAACAAGTTTTGTTTCATTGGTGCAAATAGCGACCAACTCATCGGGCGGGCGAAGGAATTCAAATGGCATAAATTTTAACTTCAACTTTAACGGGAGATTGAAAATTGAAAATACATTGGAGGGGGAGGGGGACAGAGTTGGGGCTTTGTCTACAACGGTGACATGGGAAATGAGATGGGAGGGGGGAGGACCCCAACAAGTCGTGTTTCAAATTATTACGTGGGAGGTTTTTCACGTGTCTGTGCTGTGATGATCTCAATTTCGGCCGGGGTGGGAGGAAGGGAGATGGAGCGACGGCCAGAGTGAGTTAAATTTAAAATGAGAATAAAATTATGATTATAACCGTCATTTCTATTTTATTTTAATTCTAATAAGTAATTATCATGTGGATAAAAATGTTTGATAATTTTAATTTAGGGTATTAATTGCTACTTTTGCATTTTATTTATTTTATTTTAATGTTTTGTTTATTATTTGTAGTGAATTTTGTTGTGATTATATTTTTTTTTTTTTTTTTAATTGTGATTATATTATACCGAGATCAATACTAGTGGAATCATTTTATAAGAGAAGTTTTCTGGTGTTACCAGTTTTATCATTAACAAAACCGATTATGACAATGATAACGCCTGCCAATCATACCTACGATAGTCGCAGTGATAACAGCCTTAATAAAAGCCTTAATAAAAATAAAAATGAAAATAAAAATAAAGATAAATATAAATAAAATTAGAATAAAAATAGAAATAACAAGTTTGTAAGAATATTAATGATAATAACAATAATAATAATAATAATAATAGTATTAAAAAATAATAAGATTAATAATAATAATAGTATTACAAAATAATAATAATAATAATAATAATAATAATAATAATAATAATAATAATACTAATAATAATAGTAATAATGATAAATATCACCATCATTACCATCTTGCTACTTGTGAAGTCATTGGGCGAAATAAGTCGACAAGTGATGGTAGGCGTTTTTGTTCTACTACCAATGACAAAGACTAAGTACCAGTTAATAATTAAGTGTTCAAGGTAGTGATCGAAGGGTTAAGTAATTGAGATTAGATTAGTCGAAGTGATATCAGTGTTAATAGCTGTCACAGTTATGGGTTTATGTTAGAATTGGTAGTATGGCTGAGAGGCTATTGAGGCTGTGCATTATAGGTAGTACGTAGAGATTTGATGTTATTGGTAGTTTAGAGGGGTGGTTATATATTTATAGATTCATCATGACTTGTTGGGGTGGGATTGGGTGGTAAATTTGGGTGGGTGGGTAGGGGGTTATAGTGTGTTTTGGGGTAGTGTATAGTGGGGGTTTAATGTTATCATTCATTTTTGTAAAAAAAAAAACAAAAAAAAAAACACTTTTAATTTTATTTTAAAGTTATGTGGGGTTGGTGTGGGGTTAAGGTGGGGTATGTGGGTTGCTAAGGAGGTAGAGTCTACTATGTTTACAGTTGATAGATGTCTCTTGTTTTCTATTTAAGAGTTTGTTTTTGTCCTTAAAGCGGATAATTTCCAGTTTTTCATTTGAGCATAATCTACAATGAGAGTTTATTGATTTGCAGGTGCTGGATTTTTTCAAGATTTTCCACTTTATTATGGGAGTTTCTTTTTTGGTTTTTATTTTGTGGTAGTGTAGTGAAAGTCTAGTTTGGCCAGGATGGTCTGGGTTGTTGAAGGAGAGTTTATGGTTGTAGAATCTTTCCTTGAAGTTGTTGCCTGCCAGACCAATATAATAGTTAGTCTGGGATTGGTTTTTTCTAAGTTGTCACCACAACAATAGCTGAGTTTTAGTGTATTCTTATTAAAAATGTTATGGAGTATGCTGTTATTGGGGAAATGAGTGTTTATTAAGTTCAGGAATTTATTCCCTATTTTGGTTTTAGTTGAGTTGTTAAATGGAGGTGTATACCAGATAATTTTCCTATTTCTATTTTTGTTCCTATTAGGGTTATTTTGTGTAGTTGGAATATACTCTATTTTGGTATTTTTGTATCCACTCTACTTTAGTGCTTTATTATAAAAGTTCTTATGTTTATTGAAGATATCTATATTGGAGGAGTTGTTGCTAATCCTTCTACTAATTGATTCCGGGATGTGTTTACTTACAGATCTAGGGTGGTTAGATAGTGGGTTGACATAAAGGGGGTAGGAATTATCTTTAGCATAGGGCTCATAAGTATCTCTATTGAGGTTGAAGGTAATATCGAGGAAATTGACCTGTTTAACATTTGATGTTATTTCAGCCTTTAGGCATATTCGTTTCATTTCTTTAGATATTATTTTTTGGGTTTGTTCACATTTTTGTCCGTTTGTGTCTTTAACGTACATTAGGTCATCATCTCTGTAGAGGCCGATTGAATCGACTTCGAGATCTTTTGTTAGGTTGTATAGTAAGTACAGGCCAACCAAGTCTGTTACCTCGGCAGATTCAAGAGAGCCCATAGATACATCGAATGAAGAGAAATGGTCTTTCTTTGTCTATTGTTCTTTGTTATTTATTAGTACTATTTATTAGTCAACCTCAATAGAGATACTTATGAGCCATATGCTAAAGATAATTCCTACCCCCTTTATTTCAACCCACTATCTAACCACCCTAGATCTGTAAGTAAACACATCCCGGAATCAATTAGTAGAAGGATTAGCAACAACTCTTCCAATATAGATATCTTCAATAAACATAAGAACTTTTTTAATAAAGCACTAAAGTAGAGTGGATACAAAAATACCAAAATAGAGTATATTCCAACTACACAAAATAACCCTAATAGGAACAAAAATAGAAATAGGAAAATTATCTGGTATACACCTCCATTTAACAACTCAACTAAAACCAAAATAGGGAATAAATTCCTGAACTTAATAAACACTCATTTCCCCAATAACAGCATACTCCATAACATTTTTAATAAGAATACACTAAAACTCAGCTATTGTTGTGGTGACAACTTAGAAAAAATCATAAAAAAGCACAACATGAAAATACTAAACACCCCAGTAACCTAAAATTCTAAAAGAACATGCAACTGTAATAACAAATCAAACTGCCCCCTAAATCAAAAGTGCCTATCAACCCAAGTGGTCTATGAGGCATCTATCTCCTCAACTGAAAACCCAACCCAGACAAACTATTATATTGGTCTGGCAGGCAACAACTTCAAGGAAAGATTCTACAACCATAAACTCTCCTTCAACAACCCAGACCATCCTGGCCAAACTGGACTTTCACTACACTACCACAAAATAAAAACCAAAAAAGAAACTCCCATAATAAAGTGGAAAATCTTGAAAAAATCCAGCACCTGCAAATCAATAAACTCTCATTGTAGATTATGCTTAAATGAAAAACTGGAAATTATCCGCTTTAAGGACAAAAACAAACTCTTAAATAGAAAACAAGAGACATCTATCAACTGTAAACATAGTAGACTCTACCTCCTTAGCAACCCACATACCCCACCTTAACCCCACACCAACCCCACATAACTTTAAAATAAAATTAAAAGTGTTTTTTTTTTTGTTTTTTTTTTTACAAAAATGAATGATAACATTAAACCCCCACTATACACTACCCCAAAACACACTATAACCCCCTACCCACCCACCCAAATTTACCACCCAATCCCACCCCAACAAGTCATGATGAATCTATAAATATATAACCACTCCTCTAAACTACAAATAACATCAAATCTCTACGTACTACCTATAATGCACAGCCTCAATAGCCTCTCAGCCATACTACCAATTCTAACATAAACCCATAACTGGGACAGCTATTAACACTGATATCACTTCGACTAATCTAATCTCAATTACTTAACCCTTCGATCACTACCTTGAACACTTAATTATTAACTGGTACTTAGTCCTTGTCATTGGTAGTAGAACAAAAAAGCCTACCATCACTTGTCGACTTATTTCGCCCAATGACTTCACAAGTAGCAAGATGGTAATGATGGTGATATTTATCATTATTACTATTATTATTATTAGTATTATTATTATTATTATTATTATTATTATTATTATTTTTTAATACTATTATTATTATTATTATTATTATTTTTTAATACTATTATTATTATTATTATTATTATTATTGTTATTATCATTAATATACTTACAAACTTGTTATTTCTATTTTTATTCTAATTTTATTTATATGTATCGTTATTTTTATTTTCATTTTTATTTTTATTTTTATTTTTATTAAGGCTTTTATTAAGGCTGTTATCACTGCGACTATCGTAGGTATGATTGGCAGGCGTTATCATTGTCATAATCGGTTTTGTTAATGATAAAACTGGTAACACCAGAAAACTTCTCTTATAAAATGATTCCACTAGTATTGATCTCGGTATAATATAATCACAATTTAAAAAAAAAAAAAAAAATATAATCACAACAAAATTCACTACAAATATGAAACAAAACATTAAAATAAAATAAATAAAATGCAAAAGTAGCAATTAATACCCTAAATTAAAATTATCAAACATTTTTATCCACATGATAATTACTTATTAGAATTAAAATAAAATAGAAATGACGGTTATAATCATAATTTTATTCTCATTTTAAATTCAACTCACTCTAGCCGTCGCTCCATCTCCCTTCCTCTAACCCCGGCCGAAATTGAGATCATCACAGCACAGACACGTGAAAAACCTCCCACGTAATAATTTGAAACACGACTTGTTGGGGTCCTCCCCCCTCCCATCTCATGTCCCATGTCACCGTTGTAGACAAAGCCCCAACTCTGTCCCCCTCCCCCTCCAATGTATTTTCAATTTTCAATCTCCCGTTAAAGTTGAAGTTAAAATTTATGCCATTTGAATTCCTTCGCCCGCCCGATGAGTTGGTCGCTATTTGCACCAATGAAACAAAACTTGTTTTGTCGCAACTAATAGAATAAAATCAATATATATATATATATATATATATATATATATATATATATATATATATATATATATATATATATCAGATAGAATGAAAAGTCCACGTGTGTGCGTGTGTATATGCACACACTGTTAGTTTACCTGTTACATAACTCTAACCATGGACACACGTCCGTTTGTTCAAACCGCCATCTTTGTTTATATTTCTAGTCAATAGCCAACAACAACAAGCACGGGTGCTCACTCCAAAATCTTACTACAAAAAGGAGGATAATTTCATATTGCTGGTGTCTTCTCGTGAAGACTACACTTCCCTTAAAAATGTAAAACAACAAAAATTAAACAAGTCATAATTGCAAGAAGTCTCTAAGAATTTCAGAATGTCAGACAATCTACGACGTGTTCCCGGCTCTGATGCATACATTTTTGCTCTCTTCCTTCAACATCATTCCCTTCACTATGGCCACTCGCTGGTCACTCGCAAAATTTGATGGCTTTAATGTTTCTACCAAAGACGCATTGTCCGTTTTACAAAGAACTTCAGACAATAAATGTAGTCTGAATATCTCTTGAAGCAAGGCGGCTATCAATATACCAGCATCAGCTTACTTACTAAGCGCAATCGTCCCTGAAGCTAATTGACTTTTATGATCAGTATATAGGAGCTATTCTGTTAGTCTTGCCACAAACAAAATTTATAAAACCATTCGGTGCAGACTGATCCTCAAAATTATCATAGTGGACATCTTAATAACAAACAGAATTCAGATCTGAAGGTTTCCTAAGCTGGCTAAAAGATACGGAACAAAACCCTGATTTTAACTTTACTAGTGACTTGTTTGCCTGGTAGAGCATCTTCGTTTTTGGAGGTTTTCCAATATTAATAATTCTAGACAGAGAAAATGATACATTTGGTCGAGTCTGGGTACATACTAACATCATTTGACCGGTCAATTTCTTTAGCTCTGTTTTTCACTCTTGACTTAATTAATCTTTTCCCTAAAAGATTTGCTTTTCATTATGTCTATTGAGATATTGCTGAAGCATACATATTTTGATCTATAATTATCCCATTTTTGGTTTTCTTAAGATTCGATCCCTCCCCAAAATTTTAATGTTCCACTTTGGTGCTTTCCAATTTTTAATAGCTTTTTCAATTTTCTGAAATACATCATTTTCTACAGAATATAAAATCTTCTACATATGTAGCCATAATACTTATCAAGTCATCAGTTCCATTATGCCAACAAACCGTGCATTGTGATATGCACTCACCATTCATTTCAATCAACTTAACGCGTGATATTCAGAAATGCACTTTTTCAGTTTCTACACATGTGGCGCCTAGATAAACATCAAATAGTGTTTAGATGTTTAAATAGATATTCCCTATCTCTCTCCCTCTCTCTCCATGTCTTTGCGTCATATTACCTTGCAGAAACGCTGAAGTAAATCAAGAGTCTTTACCTGTCACATCATAACCGAGGCCGATAAAACATGAGACGCATAGTCTCACGGCGGAACATTAGAGAATCTGTTTTAAGATTATGGGAATATTCTTCATAGCCACGTGCAACAAAATGAGCATTCATTATCATTTTTCTCATTCACAAATATTTCCGTTATCACCCATATTGTTGATATACTATTCCCCTCGTGTCAGTCACACATTCGTTTAATTCTACTAATTTCCATATTTTTCAATTCTCTTTTATTTGTTTCAATCACATTTTTTTCTTGTTCAGAAATAAGCAAAACTTAATGTCCCTGATAACGTACTCCTATTGTTACTTAAAGAGCATGATATCAATTGATACGAAGACGATTGTTATTCTTTGTTCTGGTTTTATATTTTGTCAATGGCTATACTCTTCCGTTGACTTCGGTTCTGTACGCATAGCCATTTCCTTTTTCAACTAAGCATCCCCATTAAATTTATATTTTATAACTTTGTTTTAAATTGGTTTCATACCGTCATCTTTCACTTTATTTCTATTGCTATTAGAATTGTTATTATATTGTCTTTCTTCATCATCCTCGAAGCCTACATAATATCATTTAAAACATTTTTATTTCCTTCATTCCATGGACTTCGCAATTCCTTGTCTAAAGTAACATGCATGCATCATAAAAAATGCTCCTTTATGTCCAATGAATACACATTAACCTTCGTTACCTAAAACCTTAGAAGGGCAACGCCATCCTTTGTAGTTTTGTATTTTATAGTAGACACAGTCACATGACACACCCCTCATCCGCATAAGTCTTTATATTCGATCTCAAAACTATCCGAATTATTTCGTTTTATTTATTTTCCTCGCTACATTAAGTGCATTTAAATTTATTCTAGATATATTACTGGTGGATGCAGTTTCGAATACAGGTAACCGATCATTCAAAACCTAGGGAGTGTTAATATTTCACCCAAATACAAGCTCATTTAGACTATATAAAAAATAATTCTTAAGTGTATGTTTTGGCATTAACAATAGCCCAATCCAAAGCTATTTCCGACTTACATTATTCATCATCAAATAATTTTTCCATTGCTTCAACAATTATTAGATTGTGACGTTCCACAGTACCATGCTGTTTCAACATTCAACTTTTCATTCATCTGTCCATAACTCTTGTTATTAAACTCCACTCCATTGTCACTTATAAGCTGATTTGGTGCTCTAAAACAAGATATATGCATTAAAACCTTATTTCCTAGCTTTTTGTGTCTTAATCAATTTTTGTAGCAGTATACCTAGAGGATGTATCAATTAGGTGCAGACTCCAGCATTTGTTATGTCGATTGTCCTTTAAACATAAATATACAATGTTATTAAACCTGTTGCCAAGAGCCAATCATACAACTTGTCAAGGAGGGGTCTTCTAAACCTCTGGTAAACTGTATAAGAACCACAGACATCTTTAATTTTATTCAAATATTCATTATCATGAAACATCTTACTGACTCTAACCAAACGTATGAATTTCTCTATAGATGCATGAGCAAACTGACTATGTCATTTCTCAACCTTTCTCTTTTTTCCACTTTTTTGCATCTCACAATGTTGGTGCAGTTTTAACTCGTAAAAGCATATTACTTAATGGTAAAAGTCGTGATTCGCAATTTAATATATCTTCGAAAAAATGAGGCAGTTGTCGTTTATGAAATTTAATAGTATTCATGCAGTTTTCATTGATATACTACTTAATACCAGAGAGAAAAATCATTTTTGACGATATCAGCTTCAATATTACATCTGACACATTTTATACCTCCTATTTGTACAGGAAATTTAACTGTGTTAATAGTTTTTACATCCACTGAATCTTTAAAACAAAATGTTCTGTCAGCCCTAACAGTTTTCACTAACTCCTTATATCAGTCATTTAATGTATTAACGAATACGTTAAAACAAAGTTTTCAAGTTCGTAAACAAGTCAAATAATATCTCTTTCACAAGATTGGACGATTTTACATAGAATTAGAATCATTTATCAATGTTCGATAACCTGAATTGACATTAAACAAAGTAAAATTCACCTGGTCTGAATCGACGACAGTGTTGATGATGTTTCCCGAATTGAAACTAATACAATATCATGCACAATGAGTTGTAGCATTCCATGTAAAACAACGCATTAACTTACCTTGTCTGTTCGTTTGATGACTTTTATATCCCTTGGGAGGTCTTTGTTGCTTTATACTTCTATATATATTGCAATCTACTGTTTCAACTGCTTCTGTTATAATAGGGACGTTTTCACATTCCGTTGATGAAATACCAGAAATAACTTTCTCCAAGGTATCTTTCATTGTTGCATATGTCAAGCTGGAACACGTGGTTCTTTTTCATTTTCTAGTTCCTCTACATTTGCTGCATTCGAAACAAAAATCGCCTATACCTATTTTGCAAAGTAATTTAAAATTACTGATACAGGAATTCATATCTTACAATAAATGCATTTATATTAAAGCCGACCGCCCTTTTGTAGAAACACTTTTAAAACGGCGTATATGCCATCGTTATTTTCATTATGTATAGTATCTACAATAAGTGAGTACACCCAACGAATTTTTTACATTTTACTTCATAGAACTTTAATTTTTCGTAGGATTTAAATGAAACTCGATGTGAACATAGCCATGTAGTAGTTTAATAGCTTTATAAACTATGAAGGAACAAATATTTCAATGCAAAAAACTTGAACAAAAATATTTGGAACAAGTAACAAAAAGTGAGTACACATGAGCATTCTAAACAAATAATCTTATTTTTAATACTTTTATGGCCTCCATTGTTATCAATAACAGCAGAGAACCTCCTAGCCATTGATTCGACTAGTTTATGACATGTGTCCGCCAGAATTGTGTTCCATTCACACTTGATGACCTCCTTGATTTCGTTTTATTTCTCCAGACTATGCTGATATATATATATATATATATATATATATATATATATTGTAATGTAAAAAGAAGACACGAATAGAAAAACCTTTTCTAAGGCTTTATTCAATTAATTCAAAACTACAATGCCAACAAGGCAAGAGGCCAAGAACGTATATATGGTAAAAGAAAGAGAACGCATTTAAATTAAAAAGTCACGTGGACAAGAAAACTCAGTAATTTTACTTTAACGGAAATATATGCAAGTGCACGTAATCCATCTCGTAATCCCAAGGTGCTGAGTTCAATCCTGGGCAAATGCAGCTGAAGAAATATAATATACATAACATTCTCCCCCACTTGTAACAGAGATTGTTATCAGAAAGTTTTATAAATCCAGACGCTTGACTGGTTTGCGAATCCTGCTAGACCGGCGGGGAAGTAGTTCACTATCAGAAGCACCATATCTCTGGGAAGGTTGATTCTCTGAATTCTGATTCACTAATTCAATTTCTGTATAACTTTCCCTAGGTGAAGGAGTATTTGTGGAACTTGTATCAGGCAAAGGGCCCATGTCAGGTAGAACGTTTTCAGCAGAATCTTGAGATCGACCCGAGCGTGGAAAACGTGCTAAATGTCTTAGTGCTACTGAATCTTCCCGGCCATCATGATATCGTATTCTTGCATGTGTAGGGTTAGCCTCGAGGAGTTCCACTACCTCAACGATCGGGTCATATTTACTCCTGTTACCAAATCGCTTTAATAACACCTCCCCAGGCTCACAGAGCCAAACAGGTAATGCAGTGCCAGTGGAAGAGCGCCTTTTAAAATTGAACATGCGTTCGTGAGGCGTAGCATTTGTGGAGGTGCATAGTAGAGAGCGAATAGTTTGTAAAACATCCTGTAGAACATCCTGCCAAACGCTAATGGGTAACCGTTTTGATCCCAAAGCTAATAAGATGGTGTTCCAAATAATGCCGTTATAGCGCTCACATTGGCTGTTACCTCTTGGGTTATACGCAGTAGTGTTACTGGATCCAATTCCAAGTCGCAGCAAAAATTGTTTGAATTCCTCCGACATAAACGAAGTTCCTCGATCGGAATGGATGAATGAGGGAAGTCCAAAAATAGAAAAAATATTCACCAGGCACTGAATCGCGGTTTGAGAGGAGCAATCACGACAAGGGAAAGCAAACGGAAATCGACTGTATTCATCGACGACTGTAAATATGTAACGGCAACCTGATGAAGATGCCGGGATAGGTCCTTTGTAATCGACAGAAAGACGCTGGAATGGAGCAGTAGAACGGATAAGAATATTATTAGTAGAAGTAAAGAATTGGGGTTTTATTTTGGCGCAAGTAGTACATTGAGATGTCACACGTCGGATTTCATCAAGTGAATATGGCAAATTTTGTGACCTTACAAAATGCCAAAAGCGTTGTACTCCAGGATGTATTAAGGAATCATGAATTGATTTTAGTTCCTCCAAGGAAGAAACAGCAGCACCACATACTTTGGATAATGTGTCAGCGACAATATTTTCATTCCCGGGACGGTGTTTTATATCATATGAAAAGGGAAGAAGTTCCATTTTCCACCGTATAATTTTATCGTTTTTAATTTTTCCACGATTAGCAGGTTTAAACACAAAAGATACGGCTTGTTGATCAGTAATAATAGTAAAATGTTTCCCAACAATGAGATCTCTCCATTTACGAACACATTCGACTATGGCATATGCTTCTTTTTCGACTATATGAAGTCGCATTTCAGAGAGGTTTAACGACCGAGAAAAGAATGCTACAGGTCTCCCAGCTTGTAAAAGAGTGCCTCCGATAGCCTTTTCTGAGGCATCGGTTTCAATAATAAACGGCAATTCATCATCAATAACTTTTACGGATGATTCAGCAATGTCTTTCTTGAGTTTTTCGAAAGAATTTACAACTATAGGAGGCATAGGGAATTGTTTATTTTCGACCAGTGGACGAATTTTGTATGAATACTTAGGTATCCATTTCGCATAGTAAGCAAACATACCAAGACACCTTTTTAACGATTTTGAATCGGAAGGGGGAGGCATTTGCAAAAGAGGTCTCAAACGCTCTGGATCAGGTTGAAGAGTTCCGTTACAAATTTGGTATCCAAGCACGTTAATAGAACGAAGTGAAAACTTTGATTTTTCCCGGTTTATTTCGAGGTTGTATGTCGAGGCAGCTTTTAAGAAATACTCCAAATTGACGTCATGCTCCTCCTGGGTTTTACCGCAAATAGTTATATCATCTATATACGAGAAGGTTCCAGGTAATTTGTTATCAGAAATGAAAGAATTCATAAATCGTTGAAAGGCAGAAACCCCGTTTGTGACCCCCATGGGTATTCGTTTAAATTGGTACAGACGGTTTCCAGCCTGAAAGGCCGTATAGGGGCGATCTTCAGGGCAAATTTCAATCTGATAGTATGCTTTGGACAAGTCAATTATACTAAAGATACGATACTGGGCTATTTGGTCAACGAGATCCCCAATTCGTGGCAAGGGGTATGCATCAAGTAAGGTGAAACGGTTAATAGTTTGGGAGAAATCGACTACCAATCGTTTCTTTTTATTAGTTGACGAAGTCACAACAATTTGAGCGCGCCACGGAGAGTAACTTGGTTCAATTATATCATCCTCAAGCATTTGTAGAATTTCTTTTTCAATGAATCGAGAGTCCTCCGCACGGTAATTTCGGGACCCAGTAGCAATAGGTTTGCAATCACGGGTCAAGTTTCGGAACAATTTAACGGGTGCACAACTGATTTTGGTTAAAGCGCAGATTTTTAGAATATCCTGAGACCCTCCAAAACAAATAGTGATACTCTGGTGTAGTTTTAAGAAGGGCACTCCGAGTATAATATCCATACAGGAATCAGGAAGTACTGTGAAGTCAATTTCTTTATATTCGTAACCATTGAAGATAACGTCCTCAGTACAATATTCAGATAGCTTGAGGGAAATGGCCGATGATGCCATGGAAATTACGGAATTCCGTTTAGAAGTAGACAGTTTCATTGTTTTAACAATACGAGCACTGATAAAGTTATCAGAACTGCCGGTGTCTATGAGAGCAGTTAATCGTTTACCCTTTAATTTTACAATTTTAGTAATAGGAGGGAACCTATCATCATCTTTAGCACGGGCTACTATAATAGCTGAGGTGGAACGTGAAGGTGTAGACATGGTAGAACGGCAAACTTTGGCAAAATGGCCGAGTTTGCCACAGTTTCGACATACTTTATCGCGGGCAGGACAGTGGCGGCGATCATCCTTAATGTGACGTTTCCCTCCGCAGTTGTAGCACTTTCCATGAGCAGGAAGGGCAGCAGACAATTGTACAGATTCACACTCCATAGGAGCAGTAATAGTGGCCTCCTCGACAGAATCAGTAAACACATTTTTAGTCGTGGTAGCAGCAACGGTAGGTCCAATCTGAGAAGCGTATGACTCAGCACGAAATTGAGCCTGTTCTAAAGCTCTAGCACATTGAGTAGCCTCCTTGAGATTTAACGTATCATTTTCAAGTAGTCTGGCACGTATTACGGAAGACCGGAGACCACGTATAAATGAATCACGGACAGATTCATCTTTGTAAGTAGTAGCAGTAACATCTTTGAAGCAACAGTCTGCGGCAAGTCGGTTCAAGGCCTGAAGGTACTGGTCTACAGACTCATTTTCCTGTTGTAGACGTGTAGAAAGCAAATGTCTAGCATGAATAACGCTTGGAGACCTATCATAAACACTTTTCAGCAATTCAACAGCATGTTCGAATCCAGAACAACCCTCGATAATGTCAGCAACGGTAGCAACAATGTTTAAATAAAGGACTTCGAGTTTGTCTGGATTTAAAGAAGCAATAGAAGTAATAAGTAAAATTACGGTACCATAGTCTCCAGAGCTTGCCAGCCTGAGGGTCTGCAGAAGATATATCAAACTTGTCCAGACGAATAATCTTATCCATGAGAAATTTAGTAAATGAATTAATTGAATATATATATATATATATATATATATATATATATGCGTGTGTGTATAGTACTTAAAAGAATTACGTATTTTAATTAAGCTCTCTAAAATATTGTCTCAGAGAGCAACGAGCACTGTATACAAGTGGAAATCAAAAGCTCAGAGCACCAAAACGACAATACACAAATACACACACATTTATATATATATATATATATATATATATATACATATTATATATTACTATCACAAGGTTCTTTTTTTGTTGAATTTACAATAAATCACAAGATAATTTTCTAGATTTTAAATTACTAAGAAAACATAAATAATAATAATAATAATAATAATAATAATAATAATAATAATAATAATAATAATAATAATAATGAAAAATACAATTATTTAGTGTGTTTACCTGCGTGTCAAGCCTCATATAATCTTCTATCATGAAATACATAATTTCTTTCGACAGCGTTTGTTATTCAAATTTGTCTTTCCGCCCTTGATCTAAGTCGGTTAATGGTCATGTGTAGACTCCTTATGTATGACCTATAATTTTTTAAATCGTGTCTCAGGCATAAGAGGCAGTCGAATATTAATATATATATATATATATATATATATATATATATATATATATATATATATATAATGTATATGTATACGTATTCTGCAGACAACAGTACAATTTCACCTTCCTGATTAGTATGAAAATCGTATATATATATATATATATATATATATAGTAATGAAAATATATTTATGGCAATTAAGCAAAACAGAGGCTCCCGCGTTTCATCCCCGGGGGGATCTTCAGGCTAAAAACGCGGGAGACTCTGTGTAGCTTAATTACCATTAATATATTTTCATGACTTACTACTTAGCTCTACTTACGTATCGAGCACTGTTAAAGTAAATACTGAAAATTGATATATAAAAAATTATATCTCCTTATAAAATTGTATGTCGATACATGAAATAGTAATATATATATATATATATATATATATATATATATATATATATATATATATATATATATATATATATTAGAGACAAACAACACAGGCCAGGAGGAGAGTTAAAATACATGGAAATAAATTAATCGGGAGAGAAAAAAAATTGATCTGATATCTAGAAATTCTTTGCTTTTGTTTTATTAGGGAGGTAGTATCTGATTGACACTGCTGCGAAGTAATGAACAAATACTGTTTTGTTTTTAAATCCCCGACACAGTTTTTGTGGTAAACAATTGATGATCTCTACAAAAGATTATTAAGACTAGCATAAATTATTGGAATCTAAATAATACATTGATTACAAAATATTGATTTGGATTAGGAGCAGATGACTTTTCTAATGAAGAACATGGAACTAAAACTGTTTTTCTTATAGTTTAAAAAGTAGAAAATCATCCAAGGATTTCTCTCTTTCTCTCTATCTCTTATTCTCCATCTTTCTTTCTCTTTCTCTCTCTCTCTCTCTCTATATATATATATGTATGTATGAATATATATTTATATTATATATATATATTATACATATATAGAATCTTATAGACCCATAATTTCTTAGGGAAACACAGAAGAAAGGGTGGAAATAGAGTAACACATATAATCCATGTAGCTGCGATATGTACATAGTAAGTTCATACACTGACCGCATTAGAAGGATGTAAAACCATTTCTGGATCATATGAATTCCATCCGTTTATCAGTATAGCTCACCATAAAAAAGAAACAATTACAAATTGTCCTTTGTACATGTGTTGATAACTTGCACTGATAAAGGAATCAAGTCATTCATTTATCTAAAGCCAATTTTCACTGGACAACATCCTAATTTTAACTCCCATCATCCATATAATGTAAGGGTGGATAATGTCCGTTGCCTACAACATCAAGCCCAAAACCACCTACCTGAAAGTTTAACATTCCAACTCCTCGCCCTAACCTTCACAGGTAACATGAATTGGCTGCAGCAAATAAGGTGGGCTCCCTCTACCGGACAAGAAGACTTCTCACACCTGACATAATCCTGTATCTCTACAAAGCTACCATCCGCTCATACATGGAGTATTGTTGCCACATCTGGGCTGATGCATCATCTACTAGTCTCTTCCTTTTAGACAAGGTCCAAAAAAGATTCGCCAACTTAATAGGTCCCTCACTATCAACCAAGCTCCAGTCCCTGTCCCATCGCCGGAATGTAGCATCCTTCTGCTTGTTTTACAAATACTTTAATGGATTGTGCTTCGATGAACTGGCTTCCCTGGTGCCCCCCGACGTAAATACATAAGACCAACTCGACAATTAACAAAATCCCATCTATTCACTGTTGAGGTCCCCAGATGCCGGAGAGCCTTCTACTCCAATTGCTTCTTTGCTCGTTCTGCCGGACTCTGTAACCCCCTCCCTGCTCCCTGTTTCCTCGACTGTATCGACATGCAGAGGTTTACAACTAATGTAAACAGACATCTCGCTACACAGCTCCCAACTTAGGGTGACACCCAAAACCTACACCCTAATTCTCAGTAACCCCTTACGTCTACATTGGCGGCCTACCTTGTTTGGGGTGAAATATGTTAAAAAAAGAAAAGAAAAAAAGAATCCTTCTACCGAAACAATTATTCAGAAAATATGACATCAGCTCCAAAACACCTGAATCAAATATCAAAGGACACTACCCGAAAACTCACGACAGTCTGTCTACCATATATGAAGAGCTTGTCTGAAAAAATCAGATTATATGACATCAGGGTAGTGTTCATGAGCGACTCAACTTTCTGAAAGCATCTCATCTAACTCAAGCCTAATAAGAAATGATCATGGTCAATAAGTATGTGTATGTCATTCAATGTAAGTGTCCCAAAATACAAAGATGAGACATGCCGCTCACAAAATGTAAGGCTAGCAGAATACCGAAAATCTCTAATACGTTGGAATACTGAAATGTCGGTAATGACTGACCACATGTTGAGATAAAATGGAAACCATCTCCCCTTTGTGAGAGGAAGTTACAATTATAGACAGAGAAGAACCTTGTGATTAAGACTTCTCAAATAAGCAGCACATATGCTGGGAAACAATGGCCTCCTTACAAGAATTAGTATAGAATTTAATACTATATGTAAACTATAAATAAAAATAGCAGATTAGAACACAGTTAAAAATTAAAAAAATAATATATACAATAGTAATAAGTACTAAGAAAATTAACACTACACATCTAAAATAAGAATAGGTTTGAGGCTTCTTAAATTCATTCTCGAATTGTCCACATCGACCCATTTAGAAACGAATAAAGTTATAATTAATTCTAAGTGACAGTCTTCTTGAGGTTTACAGTTCAATTCTCAGTGCAGGTGATATAAATCAGCCAATGTATTCATGTAACAACTTGATAAAAATGCAGACTCACTGAACATCCCCAGCATCCCTTCTTGCCCTAAATTCTGTCCGGCAGATGAAAAGAGAGAGAGAGAGAAAGACAGAATAATTCACAAATAGAGAGATAGCTAATAACAAAACTAACAGTTTAAAATTTAAACCAATGTCTACAAATCTTTACGCACCGTTTATATATATATATATATATATATATATATATATATATATATATATATATATATATATATATATATATATATGTGTGTGTGTGTGTGTGTGTGGTTGTGTATGTGGGGTTGGGTGTGTGTGTGTCCTAAAAACATAGCCATAGAATCAACATCATGGGATGGCTGACAATTACTCACATCGTGTCCAGACTAAACATATTTGGTTGATGAACACAAAGCTAGACGCTGTCACACATCATGTGTTATTTATTATATGTCGACACTCTTTACACATATTTACATATGCTATTGACACTCTCCTCTTATCAGTATAGGAATTAATACAACGCTTTATATACACAGATATTTAGTCGCTCCACAAGTTTGGAACCACTCTCGCTCACGCTCCTCCCCCTAAAATCTGAGGTGGTTCCTTTCTAAGCTCCTACTTTTAAAAAGGAGCCGACCCGCTTTAAAAAAGAGCCGCTCTTTTCGCAGCTCCATCTGCACCTTAATATAACCCGTTGCAAAATTTAACACATTTCGAACAGTATTTTAAAATATGTCCCTATTTACTTGTTTTTCCACAATGTTTTTTTTATGTGGGGAAAATTCAGCTCCCCTGAAAATGAGAACTCTGGATTTGGACATAAATCAAAATTGCGTTTGTCTAAAAGAATTTTGCTTTCCCTGCCCGAGGATAGAACATATTAGGCGTAATATCAAAACAGATACTATACTTTGCTCATAGCTAAGGTCACACAACTGCTGATCCTCAAATTAAAACCAAATATAACAATTAATAATAACATTCTTTAGATGTATTTCGTTACTTATAAATACTGAATAATATCGGACAGCGCGAAACAAATAATGAAATTTAGCTGGAAGAGCTTCAGTTAGGATAAACAAACGGTTCAGTGGGAAATGGTATAACATTTAATGATAAAAATAAATTTATAATTTACGGACTTTTATTTAATAAATTCTACTTTCATTTTTAATTAGAACCCCCCAGCCCTTAGTTTCTAAGAAAACTAAGAAAAATATTCATTCACAATATTCAGCTCAATCGTACAGAATTAAGCGGTATGATAAGTCAGAAAATAAGAAAAAAGTCCAATCGTCTTTTCAGCATTTGAAAAGTACAAGATTAAAAGAAAATCTTTAATTTTGAAAAATGTCCAGTGAGTAGAAATCTGTGAAATAATAGTGACACTCAATAAGTCACGATTTTTACTAATTCCAGTAACTTTTAGGCAAAATTCGACTTTATTCATCAACATAGTCTCTTCTATGGCGATACACTAATTCCAACGCTCCACTATCAATTCGATGCCGATTTTTGTAGAATAATTTGTCTTTGGCCTCAAAATATGTTTCAGTTTTTGATATCACTTCTTCATTGAGCAAAATCTCTTTCGCTGATGCGCTTTCGTTAGGTCTGCTAACAGCTAGTAGTCGCTTGGGTTCAGATCTGGAGAATATAGAGGATGCGATAACAATTCGAAGTGCGATTCTTGTAGTTTTGTCATCGTTGAGATCAACTTATGACAGTTAATATCTTCGTGTAAAAGAACCTTTTACCTTCATTTGTCTCCATTTTTTGACAATTTCCTCCTTCAAACACACCTATAATGTCATATAATATTCGTATTGAGAGTTCTTCCTTTCATAAGGTCATCGATGTACAGGATAACTTAGGCATCCCAAAATACGGAGTCCAAAAACTTGCCGACTGATGTTTGCGTCTTTGAGCGTTTAGACGGCTTTTAACTGCTGCTGTCCACTCAGCTAAATGCCGATATGAGTCCAGGGGAAAGCGGTCGATCTGTCGTGCCGATTCTGTTTATGATTCAGCACGGATTTGTAATCCATGAACAGCTTAACCAATGTGAGATAAACCAACGCATATCGTCACTCAAACAAACCAATCAGATTTTATCAAAGCGTTGTACCAGCAGCAGCAGCATCAGCAGCAGCAGCCGGTTTTACAGTATATACTGTGCGTCTGATTTGGGGGTCCTTGCCTTATGTCATAACGTTCGACGAGATGCCGTCTCCTTCGTCTCCACCGACTGGGCCTTTTTTCACGAACCTTTACTAGACATTACAGCGCCATTTGACAAAGACAAATAGCAGCAACAGCTTTCCCCCTCTGATCTCTGCTGGACAGTAATATATTTTTACTATAACGACGACAACTGCAGCGGCCTTTTCTCTTCCGTTTACAGCACGCCAACACTCACTGCTCACATCATCATCTCTTTCGTTATAGCAACTACAGCAGATATCAACCGATCCAGGCACCATCAACATCTGCAGCTTGTGATACACCTGCATCTGCCGTTCCTGTTCCAGTTCCTGTCGATGCCCTACTTTTCCTGTACTCGGCGACGACTTCCTGCCGATCCAATTGCCGGCGACATCCTCCAATTCACTCAGCTCTCAGCCACGTCTAGATGGACCGGACCTACCTGAGCAACCTTATCATATTTCAGGGTTGTCCACATCCATCTCCGTGTGACGTCATCATGTCTATTTCTACTATCTAGTGACGTAATCCTTGTTCTCCAGTTTCCAGTGACGCCATCTTACCTTTTCCTTTTAATTCAGATTCCATGTACGTCCTTATACTCTTCAAACCTTTCTAGTTATTTTTGTATCTTTTCGGTACAATAAAAACGATCTCTATTTTTATACTATCCACGTGCGTTGGCCTTTTTATTTGCCATTATCTGTGTCTCTTTATAACACCAGTGACCGGCAACAGATCCATGTTTTATCAATCGTCACATATTGACGCAAATACTTTTATTTGTTTCGTCGAAATAGCTGGAAACAACGCATTATATTGTAAAGTCCTTGTTGCATTTCTTGAACACTATTTTCTCCCATCAGAAAGACATGCTTTATCGACACACGAAATTCAGATTTTTCCATTGTTTTGAAAATTTCAAACAGTAGCTTCACTTAAACTAAAAATCCGAATGAGTTCAAATTTTGACACGCACCATATGAAAAAATAAAAATCACATGAATGGTTGATTAGTGGTGCCATTTATATGTTATTTCTATTAGCGGTGCAATTTATATGTCATTTCTATTAGTGATGCCATTTATATGCCATTACTATTAGTAGTGCCATTCATATGTTATTTATATTAGTGGTGCCATTTATATGTTATTTATATTAGTGGCGTTATTTCTATTAGTGGTGCCATTTATATGTCATTTCTATTAGTGGCGCCATTTATATGTTATTTCTATTAGTGGTGCTATTTATATGTAATTTCTATTAGTGGTGCCATTTATATGTTATTTCTATTACTGGTGCTATTTATATGTAATTTCTATAGTGATGTTATTTATATGTCATTTCTATTAGTGGTGCCATTCATATATCATTTCTATTAGTGTTGCCATTTATATGTTATTTATATTAGTGGTGCCATTTATATATCACTTCTATTAGTGTTGCCATTTATATGTTATTTCTATTAGTGACGCCATTTATATGTTATTTCTATTAGTGTTGCCATTTATATGTCATTTCTATTAGTGATGTTATTTATATGTCAGTTCTATTAGTGGTGCCATTCAAATGTCATTTCTATTAGCGGTGCCATGTATATGTCATTTCTATTAGTGGTGCCATTTATATGCTCGACCTGAGATTCATTGAGCGATGTGTTTTTGTTTACAAGTAAAGTTACAACCAATTTCTGCTATTAGTTAAACTGAAAAAAATGCCGATTTGAATACAAATTTCGATACTTATTTAATCATTCAAAATTAAATATTTTCCGGAAATTGGTTTTGTATAAAGCAATATTAGCGGAAATATGTTTGTATTGAACCTACCGTAATCTATTTTAATGTTCATTCTTTACAATTAGGTCGATTGTCAGATGCGTTCAACGCTTCCCTACAGCTGTCTTTGTCCGTCGTTCCGTCCCATTTAAAATTAAATGTCGTTTTATAAATATGTATTTCATATATAAATGAAACACCACATTAAATAATAATTACAAAAAACAGAAAACATATTTCACAAAATAGCTGGAAATAGAAAAACCGATCTTTATGGATTTAGGAACATAGCTGCTTTTCGTAAGGTATCAGAATGTGCGTTACATTTAAGTAAACTCAGTTTTTTGCAAGGCGATAGAAAGAGGATGGATACCTATCGTAAAAATCGCGATACTCTCGATTTTTGTGAAATTAAAGGAATAGGTATTTGACATCAATGAATAAATATTTCTCAAAATTCAGTATTTTTGAAATATTTGTAATCTTTTGTCATAATATATTGACACAACTTTGCATTTGGAAATTAAATTTGATTAAATTTCATGAAGATTCAGATAGCTGTATTTTTTTTGAAATTTTAACAATAGGTATTAGACTACAATTAATATATATTTTCCAAAATTTCAGTTTTTAGGAGGTATTGTAAAGCGTTCCTAGGGGTCATAGTAAGCACACAACTTCTCACTCGAAAATGTAAATATGTCAGATTTACGCTGAATTTGATTCATAGTCATTAGACACCAATAGGTGACATTGATTGAAGTGGATAACGACACGGACTGACAACCTGGGTGTGCCAAGTTCTAATCCAGTAGATTCCGTAATATCATTTTCACTTAGGGATGTTGACAGCCATTACGTGGCCCCGCCAGCAAGAATGCCGACAACAGAATAAAACCAGTCAACAAAGTTGCATTATTCCGATTCATACGAATTCACTACACACCAATTATGCAAGATTCCGTTAAGTTTAATTTTTTCTCGACCCCCTTAAGCTTGAATCCTTAATTTTAGATGTTTTCTAGAATGAAAATCATGTAATACATTTTAATCAAAATTAGAATAAAGATTATTGACGTAACGTTTAGTACGATTATATCTAGATTTTAATCTTCGTAAGGGGACATAAAACAGGTGTAATATTACGATTTTTGGAGAATTAATTGTACCCGTCCTGGGACGTGTATTCTTATTTATATATATATATATATATATATATATATATATATATATATATATATATGTATTAATGAGATTTAAATTTGACTACAGCTGTCTAAGCGCCGTTGAAACGATAACTTTGTAATTTTTGAATAAGTTATCGTTTCAACGGCGTTTCTAAGCTGTAGTAAAATGTAAATCTCATTATCGCACACATGCGTTTCAGTTCGATACACAACAGATCGGACATAAAAAAAAACAGTTTCGTCATAACACCAGAAGATCGATTTTCGGCCAAGCCGTAAGATTTCAACTATGACAGAAAGGAAAAAAAGTAAAGAAAAAGGAAAATATTGTCTGCACCATGAATAAGCTTTTTAAAACCGAACATTTGGATTAAAAAATGATTTAATAAATATATCTTATTGGTTTAACAAAATCTCGCATCATTGTTACTGATTCTAAAATTTCAAAGTTATATATATATATATATATATATATATATATATAGTTATCAACAGACAGAATGTTTAATTGTATAACACGTATTCAGGGGGACTAAACAAACAAATACTTCATGCTGAAACCGAAACCCGACTGTTATCACATAAGTAATGCATCCTATCATTTACGTGATAAGCAATAATTGAAATCTAAACAATTTTAAAGAGAATTTAGGAAAGTTAAACAGATAAATAAAGCTTATAAGTTGGGATAAACTACAGTGATCAGCAGTTGATATCTGCGATGTCGATACGTTAAACGGGAAATAATAAAAAATCTATCATAACGTTTGCGTTTACCCTGCTGTGTTTTTTGGCTGTCTGACGATCGCTGGAGACTTCAACCAATTAGTAACGATATATTAAAACGTGTAATTTATTCAAATACTATATAAAATCACAGACTGCCTACTACATTACCTAGAAATCATCATAATTTATATTTTACGAAGGCTGAATTAATCAAAATGTGTTTCCCTAAGTCTTTTTTCTATATATTTTAATCGCACAAACTACCTTTCACAATATTCCTGAGTTCCACAAGGTGGTTATGTTTGAAAAACAAATTTAATTCATCTAATTACTCGCAATCTCCAAGTATTTAACGAATTCGCTGTGTAAACTCACTTTATCCCAGTTCAACATTCAATAGAAAAGTGCTCAATACTTCGAGGAATAGAACAATTATAGTAATATTTATACTTCTTTTATGCGCACATCTTACGTGCTCTTTTGTAGTTTTGTTTGTATGTGTACACGTTCAAATAACTGTATGTGATTTGTGTTGCGTATATATCTGTGTGATATGTTTTGGGGTGAGTGCGCGTGTCGGTGTGCGCGTGTTTCACTTAGGTGGGGGTGCGTGTTCGTTACCTTTGATGGGTCACCTGGGTGCTGAATAGCCGAAGGGCCAATAAGGTGCGATTACTAATTCCACATGTTGAAGGAAAAGAAATGAATCACAAAAGTAAACGTTCTCCTGACACCATCGAATAAGTAAAAAAGCATTAGCAAAAAATAAATCAGCACCACCATTTTCTTATCTGTTTATTTATTTATTTATTTACTGTGTGTTTTCGGTTTGGTTGTTCTTGCTTCTTGGTTGCACTTTAATCATTTTACCGTTTTCTTTCTTTCCTTTTGGTGCACATGCAATAACAGGCCATAGTTTATGTTGGAAAATAACTCTTGTTATTTTTTCTGTATATTCTAAAATGTGTCACGTAAGACCCAATCGTATATATATATATATATATATATATATATATATATATATATATATATATATATATATATATATATATGTATGTGTGTGTGTGTGTGTGTGTGTAGAAAAAGAGAATGTTAGATGAACAAGCCTCCGGCCAAACCAGCATATCTTATCTGACATGTGACAAGGCGTACAGTACATTCACCACCTAATTGGATGAGAATTTTGTCGATAGGCTGTACACACGTTGGTTACATCCATCTTGTCGTACAATTGCACCAAAATCTACTGACTCTCATAAATATTTTTATGGTGAGACACCCCCACACACACACACTCTATGAATAAATAATCTGTCCAGTCACACAATAGTTAGCGAGTAAAAAACGTACCTTTTCTCAATCTCAGACGAAACGATTATAGCAGTGAGAGAAAATAAAATACAAATACGTCGCCCACTGCCTCAAACGAATTCGAGTAGAAATATATATATATTTAACATTTTAATATATATATATATATATATATATATATATATATATATATATATATATATATATATATATATATATATTAAGATATTAAACATTATTACAACCTCCTTAAAAGAAAACTTAAATTTGAGCACAATTTGAGAGATTAAAAATAGACATTCACCTAAAGCCCTAGTGCAATACTCCAACTCATTCCCTGAGTTCTCTCGGATGTCTTGATGTTTTACGCTGGCTGCGTTCAGCGTAAATATCACGTAATTTCTCCGTTATCACGGGTAAACCATCCGTGACGTAAGAGTTTGAGCGTGCGCTTACGGATTCAAGATGTCTCTGTGAACTGGATTCGCGTCCTGTGACCATCTGCGATTGTCGAAAGACGTCGTCCGTAGGTAAAATATTACAAATATAATTTTATATATATATATATATATATATATATATATATATATATATATATAATGTGTGAGGGAAAGAAAACCATCAGATTTGGGCCAATATTATGTGTATTGTAAAACTTCAACGTTCATCTAATAGAGAATGTGTTTATAGATACAACCTCCTCGCAAAATCAATCCTAACGCCTCCATCACGGCATTCAGACTAGATCTGAACCTAGAGCACGTGGCCTTCGCAGTGTTTTTCCAGAGACGCCTGAAAACCAGTTTTATCCGGGAAATCACTTAAGTCTTTGTGTTGCAAGCGATACATTTAGTGTATTTCTCAACTGCGCTCCACATACATTAATCCATGAGACAAGGTGTTGTACTAAATCTGTTGTGCACGTACTTAGACAAGGACTTCTCGTGTTTCCCGGATGTGTGATACTAAGTCCTGCTGACAAGCACAAGATGGGCTTCCCACATGGCGCTTAACACCCTTGGCAGTTACTCAATATTACCATCTGAATTAAATCTGATTTTTCTCACGAGTGACCAAGTCGATGCCTATTCTTCTAGTGATGGTCTGCATTACCTGGATTTTCTCGCATCTATTTTTGCAGATTCTCGAAGAATCTCGTTGTGCGGACACAGTCAATATACTTGCTATGATATTCCCTGCTCACCACTGCTTCTATATTTCCGTTGCAATTTTACAGCTCACATCTCCCAGCTTTTAAGATATTAAAAAAGCACTGGACTGAAGCTAAGATTACCGATTATTTCATCCGGCGCAAATCATCAGATGCGGGCCACTCTTTCAATATTCCAGTATTTCCACTCATTTATTAACTCAAGCTTTGGACTCCACAATAATACACGAACACAGTTATTCGTTGCACTTTACCGTTATTACATACTTCAAATGATTCTGAAATGAGGGAAAATAAAATTAGCATTAAAATGTGTCTGCAACACCCTGTATTTATAATCATTCACAAACGGTTGTATTTTCCATTCTGTACGACTCATCAGTGTGGCTGAACATAGCAAGTATATTTACGCCGATTCGAATATTCAACGAACGAAATAGTTTGTTCCTGGATGATTATATATATATATATATATATATATATATATATATATATATATATACATTTCATTATTTTATGTCTCTGCAATTAGTAGCTATCATACATTTATGCGTAAGTCATTTTTTAACAGTTTAAAATTACTTGTTCCTTGCTCAAATATAACCTAAATATATCGACAGGCGAATACATGCAGATTTTTAGACAATCTTTGTAGGTTAGGTTTGAGTGAAAAGATTTGAAATTCAACAGTTTAAAGATGTACAGAAAATACTTAAATATAGAAGTGAAAAAGCCACTAACTGCAAACAAATAATTCAATGTACTTTGGAATAACTAGCAAAAATATTAATGAACTTCAAAATAAATACATGAAAAGAAAATTGAACATCTTAATGACAACAGACCGAAACACTAAAAAAATCAAAAGCCTCTATAGTGCTGATGATTTAAATCTAATTCAGATATTGGTGTGTAACGTAAAATGAACACTTTTAAATGCCGATCATTAACGAAGTAATTAATTTTTAGATGAAAATGACTAGCTATTTATGGGCAAAGTCATCGTTTGTATTTCTTACATACTTAGAAGTAAAGAGCCCAGAAATTTTGAAGAAAAGTAAGGAACATGTATTGGTTAAAAAAAACGAATATATGCTAAGCGGGTAATACAATCAAGGACTTATATCAGTTAAAAGCAGAAGTGTGTATGTGTTAACTATATAAACGATTGTTGAATGTAAACCTATTCAATTAACTTGATGATTTCTCACGTGCATAAAACAAAAAGACGTTTCTGTGCAGCTTACTTGCCATGAGTATGTTCTCATACTATATATATATATATATATATATATATATATACAGGGTGGGCAAAAATAAGGGTCCTATTTTTAAAAATTCATAACTTTTTTATTTATTTATTTATTATTTTTTTTTTTTAGAATAAGTAAAGGACCCCTTCCGAAGCAAGCATGAGCCGTATTAGCCCTAAGGAACGTACCCTCATTTAGAAAACATTATTTTTGCTTAAAAAACTCAAAACAGTGTAAAAAACAATACTTTAGTTTTTGTAAGTTTTAAGAAGTGTTTTTCGGCTAAAATTTGTTTTGTTTATTTCAAAAAATCTCGGAAGGGTCAGTCTACACACACATAAAGTTTGGTGAGTTTAACTTTTATTTTGTGGAAGTTATTCAAATTCAAGTTATTCAAATTTAAAGATAGGACCCTTATTTTGGCCCACCCTGTATATATATATGGTGAGGCAATGAAACATAATTAGACCTGCAAATGGAAGCAAATCAATATCTTCAGTTGTTCAGAACAAGCAGCATTTAGTGAATTAAAAATATTTCTTCTTCTTCCATATATATATATATATATATATATATATATATATATATATATATATATATATATATATATATATATATATATATATATGAAAGAAGATCACTTTCTTAAAATTGTCAACGTACTGTTTTAAATACTTGGCCAAAATTATATACCTACAGCCAAAATTATATTTCTTCCTTCATTCTTGGTTTTATTTTTTATTTTTAATGTTTTTATTTTTTTATATTTTATATTAGGAGAGAGGCAATATTTGCCCAATGTCAGGGACTGACGATCAATAACTCTGGGTATGTAGGGAGTGGTAGACTAAAGATACCAACAATAACAACATAGACACAAACACACGCGCACCCCTCGGCTGTCTGGGTGTATTAACTCTGAGAGTAATCTGAAAATATAATGGCACCCGGACATATACACACACCTCTAAAACAACCGCACGTATGAAAAAACTTATGATATATTATTTGTCGTCAGTTTATAAAAATAAAACCTTACTTAGAGGAAGTTTAGGTCTGATTAGCGCTGCCGTTTTATTATTTTTGATTTATTTACTTTGAGGGTAATTCGAAAGTATCAAGGCACACCAAACAAGCCATCCACTGAAATAGCCCAGGAAAACCGGCAGAAGTACACCTATACCTTCTATAATATAAAACTTGAAGAATGGACAAACAAACAACGTGACAAATATTCTCTGGCTGAACTCACCCAGAAATATATAGATAAGGAAATCTCTGTAGACTGGCTAAAAAGAGGATCGATCTACTATAATCAGGAGAGGATTATAATGGCTGCATAAAAATAAAGGCTTGAGGACCAATGCTTTCAAGAAGATGAGTTGTATCAGCCACGACAACAACTGCAAGTTCTGCCACACAGAAGAAAGGAGTGTGAGCTACCTGACATCAAGTTGTAAAGTACTGTTGGAGGACGGCTACAATACAATGTGACACAATTGAATGTGTAAATATCTTCACTGGACCATCTGTAAAAAAATGAATATCTAGTGTAGCAGCAAGTCCTGAGAACATATATCAGAAAGAACTGTTGGAAATAAGTCATACCCAATCCATTATGACTATCAAACCCGTACAGCTACATATCTAGAAAATGGGACTATTAAAGAAATATGGGACAACAGGGAAAAAAGTAGCAACCTTACCTGAAGTCAGTGTCTTTAAAGACGCTGGTTTAAATACAGCTGAGAGAGACAAGATAACGAAATACCTAGTGCTTATGTAGCATCAAAAGAAACTGAAACCTTCGGAAGATCCTCATCATTCCAGTCATCATAAGATCAACCAGACTCAGAAACATAATTTGAAAAAACTACATGTCAAATATACTCGGTAAACCAAGTGCAAGAGAGATACAAACAATTGCACTTAAAGGAACGGTTAGAATCCTCAAAAGATCCTTCGGTTGGAGTTTTGAAATAGCGGGTGAATGTCTGGCATCTGGTTGCCTGCCCCATCCCCAGCAATAACAAAAAGATTGGAAAAAATACGCGGAAACAAAAGTTCTCATGGCATAAAATCTACTATTTTAGATGTATACATAATAAGAAAATAAAGTATTTAAACAGTCCTATTTGGTGGAATGTTGTATCTGGTTTGCGCTATCGCTACGCTATTTTAAACTTATTGTTGTATCGTCATATTTATACTAATTATTTACCTTGTTTGATTACGTTGTTATTTTCGTGTCTTATCGTTATTTTTACGAGAAACATAGATTGCACCATTGATTAAAAGCTAGAAGGCGTGCTACAACTACATGCAATCGTGCAATATATTATATGTGTAAGATAATGCTTACACTAGGCAGTTTGATGGTTCAGATCAAAAGATGAGAATGAATGCCCGGCGTTTTGGACGCTACTATTTCATTCCGAAATATGGTTGCATTGTAATTAAGTTCATTAAAATTACATATGGCAACTGGTGTAGTTTCAGCTATTGCACTTACTATTTAAATCATTTTTCCCCTCTTAACTTGTTGTTTTGTCATCTCTAAGCTTTTGGATGGACTTCAAAGCTTTCAGAATGGTAAGTAGTAGATTTTAGGAAAACCGTAAGGTACGATTAACGTAGATTTTTATCGAAAAAAAAAATCATATATTCTTGCTAGTAATATGTTCTAGCAATTTGTGCAGCTCTTTACTCGTTTTTATCCTGTAAATGACTGCGTGGCTATCATCCTATATCTAACTTACTCGCATCTACTGATGATGATGATGAATACATACATATATATATATATATATATATATATATATATATATATATATATATATATATTCGTTTTCTTCGAGGGGGGAATGATTTTAGAATTTAAAAAAGAAAATACGATTTAATGAAACATAGTAAAATAGATGAAACCCCGAGGCGCCTTTCGACCGACTACCTTTCAAGGGAAAACGTCGGTATATATATGTATATAGAGGCGTATTAGAAGGCTATCACAATGCAAGAAATTGAAATATGTCGGCGTTGAGATGTAAGACAAAAGCAAGTGATTTGAATTCATATATTTTTCTAAAAATATTTTTAAATAATTTTTTTCCTATATATCAAATCTTATTTGATTAGGCAAGACTTCAACACTGTGATATAATGTGTGTGACCGTGTTCCATACTATATTTCGAAGAAGACCTCTTTGTCAAATGGTGGGTGTTTCAAATCTAAAAAAACGTGCGGAATTGCAATACTGCTTATAACGCAGTAAATATTAATATCCGCAGCAAATGTAATAAACTAAAACTGTAACTGATTGTTTTTTGTTTTGATTATTTTAATTACTTATTTATTTTATTTTTATTTTTTCTGAATATTTTATATTTGAACCCACCGGTGAAGTGCCATATATTTATATATAAAACATTTTTTTTAAATACATATATATATATATATATATATATATATATATATATATATTTGTGGAGGGGTAGGGATAACAGTCAAGAGCGGTGTTCAATTAATTTTCTTTCTAATATTATTTATTTAATATTTTTTAATAAATTTTCTTTAACCCATGGATTTTACAGAATGTATACTTTTATCATCAGAAGAGATCATAGAGATAAAACAAGAAAATTATATTATTGTTGATCACTCATTTGAAAATATAAATAATATTTAAAAAATATGAAAATATACAAAGTTTTTTAAGCTAAGAGAATCATCAGCGATGAAAAAAGTAAACATGTCCAAATAAGCACATTCAAGACATTATAAATGTTAAGTAAATCTCTTCAAATATCTGAATAGTGAAAGATTCAAGTAAATTATAAGATAATAAAAAAGAAGAAAAAAACGAAAATAGTAGAAAACTCGAATCAAAGAGTAAAAAAAAGAAAAAGAATAAAAATAGAAATAGGAAGAAAGAAAATACAGAAGGAAGAATGAAGAGTAAAAAAGAAATCAATATCAAACTAGGGGCAAGGGCGAGCGAGAATTGGGGAGTAACAAGAAGGAAACACTACAGCAGACATGGCATAAATGTATTGGATGTGAGAAAAGGTCAATAAAAACGTAGTGATTAATAACGTTAAGTGGTAAAGATTATTAGAACTAGATATATAAAGAAAGAATATATAAAGGAGGAGATAACAGTGGTGGGGGAGTTTTAAGCAAAAAATATGATAATAAAGTTTTTACAATAAAAACCATTTACAATTTAAAAGTTTACTCGTTACAACACAGAGAGTCGAAAATAACATCTTTAAGGGTGTGTAGGGGGTAATCCCTTCAGAATAAAAAATCCACAAGACTCGAATAAGTCAGAATATCTTATAAGAGGGGTGTAGTGTAGTATCGGTTCTGTTCTAATAAGACCGTCCACGCAAAAATGACTTCCTCCTTTTTGGGTGGAGGGAAGTAGTGTTCGTTCATCATGATATTATCCTCTGTCGGAAGCGTCAGTTTAGTATATGTTCGTTCAGCATGCTACTAGCTAAGGAAGAACGATAACTCAAGTTTATAATAAACATGTCTTTTTTAACAAGAGAATTATAAAAGTTATCGTTCTTCCTTAGCCAGCATATTCTATCTTTGTTTATAAAGATGGTGACTATATTTTTTCCAGCCAATATTCATCTAGGCGTTTCACGTGGACAATAAAACTTGCAATGGTTTTTAATGTTATCTAAATAAATAAATGCAAAGTTTTTTTCCACCTATTCTAACTATATTGACATTCAAACGGGTTATGCTTACTTAATTTTCATTCGTCATGATATAAGTATTACTTCCTCGTCGGAGGGCGGAGGCCGTATAGTATACATTATTTCCACACGATACCATTTCCTCAGAATTACCAGTTTTGTGTGTGGGGGGAGTTAGTGTACTATCTATTCTGTTGTCAGGACATCATACCCCAGCCATCCCCCTCCCTTTTTTTTGGGGGGGGGGGTCAGTGTGTGTAGTTCGTTCATTCTCTCAGCCTCTCATTTGCATATTTATTAATTTTTAATTTCTAATGATTGAATATTTTTAAATCTGTTAATAATTAAATACATGCATTTATTATTTTTTTCATAAATTTGTTGTCTTTGTTGTGGTTTTTGTTGTTGTTGCTGTTCCTATTTACTTCCTCCAACGATAGCAGAGTTACGCACAATGTCAATATTTAACGTGGGGAGACTCCGCTAAAATGGGTACTCTGAATTGAAACAATAATTTCAATTGCCTCGGCCTAGAAGGATGTCTCCTTCACTCACAGAGGACATAAAAACTAATTGCAGATTCAGTCCAGATACTACATTCTGCTCCTAGGCAAAAGGCCAAGGAGTTAACATGTTGTTAATGATGATGATGATGATGATGATGATGATGATGATGATGATGATGATGATGATGATGATGATGATGCTTCCCAATGTTAATCCGATGGAAAGGTAAGCACTTTTCAAAAAATTATTCTTTATACTTTATTTTTTGTTTCCATACTCTTGGCTACTCACATACTATTATCTCCAAATCCTAATGTGTCTTATATGAATGTAATTAATTCTGTGTTTGACTTAAATGTGTTTAATTATTGATATATACTGCCTTATTGCCTGAAGAAATTCTTTGAAATCCCACGCTGGTCTGAAGTTTTGACTCTTTCTTATTTCTCTTATCTGTACTTACTTGCGAGAGGAAAACTTATCTTCAACTTTCTGTTCCCTCTTTAGTATACCATGAACTTATTCTATCTACATACATACATATGAATATATATATATATATATATATATATATATATTTATATGGAAGTATTTTTCTTTTTTTTTAAACTGCGGGGGCTATGAAATACCCAACTAGTACACCGGTGCAGACTATTTTACCCCTCTCGGTGTGTTTGATCCGTGAGACCGTGTAAGGCCATCCATCTACGAGAAGGAAATCTCTGACAATAAAACCTTGCTACCAACTACTTACGCCGTGGCAGTAAACCGTTGGGGAAGGAGGCCTCCTTAGTCCTGATCGAAACCTTCTTAGAGTTGGAATCTCGAACAAAATATCCGGTTTGCAAACCTACAATTGCTTAAGGAGTCGAAAGGTTCTGCCTATCGCCGGACCTTGCACTCCCTCCTTGTTTATTAGCTAAGCACAGAAGTACCAGTGCAGGGACGCCTCTAAACACTCAGTGTCTGGCCTTGTTTCCTTACTAGGACAATGAACGCCGTTCTCTTTCTCTCTATTTGGGCAACTTGGGGAAAGTTTTTTGGTCACTAAGTCTTACATGACTTGTCTGGGTCTCTCTTGTTCCGACAGATTGAGGGTACAGGTTAGACAGCTTGTCTGGCTGCTGTTTTCAACTGACAGGACAGGAGCCCAAACTCTTGGGTAGCGCTAAGAACGGCTGCTCAATCATCAGTTGCATAATATCGTTGTTAGTTGTATGTGCCATGTCGCGCATGGAAAGGGATCTTGCAATTATCTCCGGTGGGCTTTCCCAACGGCACAACCCCCATGAACCAGGTCGCGACTAATTGACTGGTTTTGTGAGCTTATTAGCACTAAACAAGGACCCACCTTGCTCAATCCACTCTATAATAAAAACAAACATGTTATTACAAAACATCAAATCAAACCTAAACCAGACACCCAACAAAAACACTTTCGCCTTAGCCCTTGAGATTTGCATTCACAAATATCGAGGGACTTAGAACCAACATCAACGACGTAGAAACTTTTCTACTGACAAATTCCCCGGATATCCTAGCTCTAAGTGAGACTAACCTTCAATCCTTCACTTTGACATGCCTGACTACCTTCCACTCAACCGTAAAGATTCTGACAAACATATGCACTGATTAGGAGTTTATGTTCGGAACACCCCCCATGACTAGAGAACATAGGTTAGAATCAGATGACCAAGATTACATATGCTTTAGATTGACTTTACATCACAGCGTCAGTTACTTATATTTCTTATACCGTTCCCTTTCGACCCAGGACTGTACCCTGCTAAACTCTGTGTCTGAAAGCATAGATAGAGCACCCTCAATTGACTCGAATGACCAGATACATGTATTTGGGAATTTTAATGCTCACCACCGAGACTGGTTGGGATTCTCCAGTTTTACTGATGCAGCTGGCAACTCTACGTATAATTTCTCCTTAGCTCACTCCCTCTCTTAGACTGTCGATTTTCCGACCCACATCCCCGATCGAGTAAGGCAGCAAACATCACTTCTAGAGCGTTTCTTGACCTAAATGCCCGAGGCTTGTGTGACGAAAGCTCATAGCCTACTCGGGAATGCTGATCATATTGTGCTAATGATACATATCACCCTAAAAAGTCGTCCAAAAGCTGATCAACCGTTGCTCAAAATAACGAGATACTACGAGCAGGCGGATTTTGAGTTAATCAGAGATAATATCAGCGATGCACATGGCGAGACCAGTGTGCAAATGAATTAAGTGAATTGGTCAAAGCACGCATTGAAGCCTATGTCCCCGATGCGGAAATTCTTTAGCAAGCCCCACTCTTCTCAATGGTTCACCTCGGAATGTGCAGCTGCCATTGGTAAGAGGCAGCAAGCATTCCGTAAGTTCGGCCGCCATAAGTAAACTACTTATAAACATACATTTATAGAGTCAAGAAATAATTGTATGGCCGTGATAGGTGAAGCAAAGAGAAGGTATAATGAGTTAACAAAATAAAAAACGCATTCAGTCACAGAAACTAGGTACTCGTGATTTCTGGAAAATAGTGTTGTGAACAATGGTCAATCAACGATTCCCCCACTATCAAACCACAATGGTGTCGTTTTCACGGCCATTGATAAGGCTGGACTAATTGCCCAGTGTTTCGCTTCTAACTCCATTTTAGACTCAGATAACCACCCCCTCCAACAGAATCCCATTGTGGACCGAAGCTATACTTGATAACTTGGTTATCACCCCCTCCCGGGTCAAAGACATCATAAAAACATTGACACTGATATTATACCTGTAATAGTAATAAAGAAATGCTCTGCGGAACTGGCCCCTGTCCTCTCCAAACTCTATAATAAATGTCTAGCTGAATCTTGCTTCCCCAATAGCTGAAAAATTGCCTCTGTGGTACCAGAATTCTGCGAATAGATCCGATCCTCAGATTAATCAGTCTACTGCCGATCTTTGCTAAACTCTTTGAATCCTTAATCAATCTAGCGATAGTACATCACTTAGTTAATGCTAAACTTTTTTCTGACCGTCAGTATGGATTTAGACAAGCACAATCTACTGCAGATATCATAACGGTCATCTCTGAACGCATGCATCATACACTTGACAAAGCAAGAGAAGCTAGGGCAGTAGCGCTTGATATATATGGCCTTTGACATGGTATGGCAGAAAGCGCTACTCATGAAAATACGCTCATACGGTATTACTGGGCAATAACTTAATGTAATTAGATCCTTCCTAACCAAAAGAAAAATCCAGGTTGTCCTCGATGGCTGTTAATCTAAGCAACATGACATAAATTCTGAGGTACCCCAGAGATCTATCCTTGGACCTTTATTTTTCCTGATCTATATAAACGATCTCTCTGATGGCATAGAGTCTGAGATTGGTTTATTTGCTGACGACACCACGCTTTACTCTCGTGATGTTGGCAAAACAGACGCGATCATATTCGAGGCAATGGCTAAATCCTTAGAAAATTATATCCAGGTAGTAGTGGATTGGGGTAAAAAATGGTTGGTAACTGTTAATTCCGCAAACTTTCCTTTTCTTCAATAACTACAAGAAACCTCTCCAACCACTGATTGTTATGGCTAATAACACCCTACCTAAGTGTTCAACATTCAAACTCCTCGGCCTAACCTTCACAGGTAACATGAATGGGAACAAATACATTGAAGACATTGCCAAGGCTGTCGCAAAGAAGGTGGGCTTCCTCTACCGTGTTACTAAACCCCTCACACCTGAAATTATCCTATATATCTACAAAGCCATATCTACAAAGCTACCATCCGCTCATACATGGAGTATTGTTGCCACATCTGGGCTAGTGCATCATCTACTAGTCTTCCTCCTTGACAAGGTCCAAAAAAGAGCCGCCAACCTAATAGGTCCCTCACTGTCAACCAAGCTCCAGTCCCAGTCCCATTGCCGCAATGTAGCATCCTTGTTTTTGTTTTAAAAATGCTTCAATGGATTATGCTCTGATGAATTTGCTACTCTGGTGCCCGCTCGACTTTACTTCACTAGACCAACTTGACAATCGACTAAATCCCATCTATTCACTGTGAAGGTTCCCAGATACCGGAGAGCTTTCTACTCAAATAGCTTCTTTCCCCGTGCTGCTTTCTTCTGGAACTCTCTCTTTACCCCTGTTTCCCTGACATGCAGCAATTGAAAACTAATGTAAACCGACATCTCGCTGCGCAGATCCCAATTTAGGTTGACCCCCACAACCTTCTCCATTTTTATCTCAGTAGCCTCTTACGTCTACAGTGGCGGCCTGCCTTGTTTGGGGTGAACTATGTTAAAAAATTGTCATGGAAAAGAAATAAACCTCCTCTAAAATTTCTAAATTACAAAGAAAAGTATTTTTCTTTAATATCCTTTACGTATTTTTTTTAAAATAAAGGTGAAAAGTACAAAGTACCCATTTCGAATTACTCAGTAATATAAAAGTGGAGTATTTGACCAACCGACGTTCCACACTTATGTTTATTCATTTCATTATATAACCAGTTTTGATAGGGAATTCATTTTAATTTTTTATGCTGAAACAAAATAAAATTTATCGACGTTGAATATCTTAAAGACCATATCAATTGACCTTTTAGTTGTTTTTTCCTAAAAAAACAACATTTGACGATGCTCATTCACAGTCTATTTTCCCCGTGTTGGAATATCTCAAATAACACTAGGACAATCATCATTTTTAAAATTTATTCTCAATTACCAAAATGTCAAAGGAAAATTACTTCTTTTGTTTCTTTAAAGAAGACTAGAGCGTTAGCAATTGCCGCCCGGAGGACGGGTAGTCTTTGCTAGTATATATATAAAGATTGAAAGACTGAAAAGGCTTATAACAAGAAATCATTTTAAAACGAGCATTAAAAATATTTGTCGGTTTCACGAAGAACAAACATTTAATGCAATTTATGCATACATTTCATTAACTCCTTAAATTACTTCATCAGTAGTATTGATTACGCTATACAGACAAATATAATAGTATCATATACTTATATATATATATATATATATATATATATATATATATATATATATATATAGATAAATATTAAGTACTTAAAATTGGAATTTAGCGGTTGTTCTGTAACTGAACCAGATCAAGTAGCACACCCTTGTACATAGAGAGAAATCAATATATTATTTGATAGAGCTTTATAATATGTTACGATCAATTTAACTTATTTGAACGCTTTATATATGCAATGTTTCTACAATAGAATAACAATTCAAAATTTAATTATTAGTCAAACGTAAACGAATCGCAGGATGATGTCAATACACGCCTGGGGAATATGTAGACCATAGAACTGGAGTAAATTGATTAAACAAGCCTCATATCTTATTATTGCCTATTATAGTTATATATATATATATATATATATATATATATATATATACATATATATATATATGCGTGTATGTGAGTGCATATGCGTGTGTATGAGTGTGTATGTACATGTGTGGATTAGTATACAAGTGTGTGTGAATGCAGTTTCCTATATCGTTCAGTCGAAGCTGCTTATCCCTGCCATTCTCTCTTAATTCTTTGCAGCTGACCAATTCTGCCTCGCTGTTCATCCGCTCGTCAAAGACATTCGTTTTGACACCTGGGCCGCTTCGATATCTGCTTTATGAAAACTCTTGTCAGTCTTCATTTGTTTCCCTGGCCGTTATCGAAAAGAGATGCCATCGCACGGTAGGCGTCGACCACCTTCCACCATATCTACAGCCCTGGCACGTGTCGTTTTATTTTCGACAGTTATTTGTTTGTTTTTAACTTGGCTTCCCGTTTTACTACCATTCATTCGATATGCAAGTCTGGTAAGTTCACACGTGTGAGGCTGAGAATAAAATTTGAATGTGGGTTGTGAGTTAAAATGCTAATAAAAACTAACAAAGAAAAACACAGCAAATAACAAACAAACATATCGGAATGTAAACACGTTTCTGTGTTTATTATTATTTACTCACTTAGGGTTTCACACATGTCATTGTAAGCGATTGCCCACTGACAATCACAAGTGGTGATCCCTGGAGTTTGATTAAAAGCAAATGTCTCCAGATATCAAGCACTCTCAGTCTCTTTCGATAATCGTTGAAAATCATTTTGCGTTATCGCAGCATCCGTTTACTTTTGATTTCTCATTGGCAACGAACATCGATTTTCTCTGGATTTGAATGACAACAAGTCTACCTAATATCCATGTGCTCTCCGTATCCTTCTAGTAGACGTCTAGCTAGTGCTCTCCCATCAAAGTCTTTCCATCTTTCTTGAACTTCTATTACAAAAGTAAGGAGGATCATGTACTAGCAGAGGCTTGTGCCATCATTTGTGCATGTGTGTGTTTTATTTAGGAGAGTGTCATATCATAAGATTTCTGACTGATTAAGTTCCCTTGAGCTCGGATGTTCATTTGATTTCTTTGCTTTCTTAATATTTCAATTATCATGTGCGTTCGTAGTTTATGTGAGTTTATTTCTAGTTTCGTTTAGAATTCGGCTGTATTGATCATTGCTGCTCGTTGTATGGTCTCAGACTTTCCTTTTGATTCCAATTTCTCCCGGTCGTTTTCCAGGTTTTTTTAGATATTATTCTTCAGGCCTCTACAATTACTGATATTGCACTGACTTTCTCTATGTTTTATAGACCTTCCAGTTCTCTGGCAAGTTGCAAGTATTTTCTTCGTTTTTCCGTCTCTTTGACCTTCACACTATACCTGCTGGATCGGCAACATTTACAATTTGGTAGGGGTGTCCTTCTTGTTGACGATTATGACACCCGGTTTCCTTGCTTGGATGAATTTGTGTTTTTGTACCTTCATTGCCTAGATAATGTTGTGCTTTTCGTTTTCCAGTACTGTGTTTGGTTTGTATCTGTACCAGCTGTTTGTATGTTCAAAATTTAGCCCTTTGCATAGTTCTCAGTGTACTGCTTTTCCCACGCGGACGTGTCTGTTTTTAGGGTTTTATTAGGTTAGTTTACTGCATTCACTTATTATGTTATTTAACGTTTCGTAACGGCATAGTCTATATTTACTGTTTTCTTGATTTTTTTCTATCTTAGTTTTGATATAGCTCATTCTGATCGCGATGCTCTGCGCTGCTGTCAGTAGCGATTCAGTTTATCTGTTTCGTTTCATGTCCAGATATCTTTGTATGTCTTTTCTCTTGTCAGTCTTATGAGCAAAAATAATTTCCTTGGAACGTATTATGAATAGCGATATATGTTTAATTCTTTTACGGATCATAAAATGGTAACTTAATATTAAAAACCATATGTATGCATTTTATGCTATTGTGTTATGTGTATTTTTTAAAAACATGTAAACAGTAAAAACATCATTTAAACTTACGGGAGATTTCAACTCGGGTATTGGCATCGTACAAAGTACAAATAACATGTTTCTATTTGCGCACGACTTCGAAGTCTCGTGGGGAATGTCCTCTTCTCTTCCCTGCAGCCTTTTTCTCACAGAGCAGGGTTACTTGTATTTCTGTACTTTATCGTTATTTCCATAGTAGGTGCTCGACAGAGCTCCATCTATTGTTCCTCCCTGTAAAACATTCACAGCAAAAACTCGTCTAGCTATAACCAATGTAAATAATTTTCCCTTCTTCTTCTGTGTACATAAAATTGAACGTAACTTTTATGAGCAAAGTTTCTTTAAAAAAAGTCCCGTCTTTAGAACTGATTACAACATAGTCGTTTTCTAGTTCAAAGTTAACAAATGTTTTTGAGCCGTCGTCTTAAATAATCAAATTTCTATCCTCACGGTACTGTCTCACCGTCCATTTGTACAAATGCATTAATCTTTATTCTCGAGTGGTCTTTGGCCCTTGATAAGCGCTGACTTGTAAGTACATTAAAAAAAACAACAAAAAAAACGAGCATACAAACTTCAAAGCACGATAACTTCATAAGAGTTTACAGATTTATTATTATTTGTACTCACTAGGAGTTCTCACACAGGTCATCATCAGTGATTGCTCACTGACAACAATCGGTGGTATTTCCTGGAGTCTTAGTGACAAAAAATCTCCCAGACTTCCAGTATTTTCCACATCTTTTCAATAACTACCGCTAATAACCTTGAAATATCGCAACAGCCGTTTACCATTATTTTCTCCCTGTTAAAGACCATTGGTCTTCTCTGGGATTTTGGTGGCAATCAGCCTCCCAAAGGTCCCAGCACTCTCTGCACTTCCACTGGAGGTCTAGTTTATGCTGTCCTTCCTCGGTCTTCTATTTCCCCCATGTACCCTCTGCAAATATTTTGTATGGTGTCAGTCAAGACTGGCACCATTTAAAAAACAATTAATAAATTCTTTTTTTAATTTTTTATTTTTTGAATTAAAAAAAAATGAGGTGGCGCTTATGGTGTTTCTTGTTATTTCTGTTCCTTGGCTCATTTTTGTGTGGTGATAGCTGAGACCAGTGTAATTTATTGGGGGGGAGATTATGAAGTGATGTTTCTTTCAGTTTCTGTTCCTTGGTTCGTGTTGTGGTGTTCTTCGTGTGGTTTTGTTTTCTCCCTGTTGTAATTTCCTTGTGACTGGTTACCCTTTCTATCTTATGCGGGTTGGTTTCCGCATTCAAGGATTTTCCTTAAGATTGCAGCTCTTTTAATCATTGCCGTCCTTTGTATTATTATTATTATTATTATTATTATTATTATTATTATTATTATTATTATTATTATGCACTTATTATGTGTTCTCAAACAGGTCATCATCAGTGATTGTTCACTAACAATAATTGGAAATGTTCCCTGTAGTCTAAGTGACAAAAAGTACCTCCAGATTTCTAGTACTCTCACACTCTTTCAATAACCATTACAAATGGCTTTGCGTTATTGCAACAACCGTTTACCATTGATCTATTCCTGGCAAAGAGGATCGGTCTTCTCTGGGATTTGGGGTCAATAAGCTTTCATAAGGCCCCAAGACTCTCCGCACTCTTCCAGTGGTGGTCTGGTTAGTGAATTCCCCCATCGGTCTTTCAATCATCCTCGACTCCTCACGACTCTCTTGTGTAGTATCAGCATAGGAAAATACCATTTTCTTGGAATGCAGTTCATAAGATTTCTTGCAGTATCAGTTCTATCAAGTTACCGTGGTGATCCGTCTTTGATTAATTTTATTTCTGCTGAACTTCCATGTGACTGCTTAGTGTTCGTAGTTTATGTGGGTAGGTTTCCGCATTAAAGGGGTTTTCGTTAAGATTTCCGCTGTTTTCATCATTGCCGTCTGATGTATTGTTCCAGTTCCTTTAATTCGACTTTCACCTAGTTACTTTTTTCCAGTTTTTTGGAAACTTCTTTTCATACTCCTACGATTTTTGGTATTATATTGCCTTTCTTCATGTTCTATATTCCTTTCAGTTATCTGTCTAGTTTCATGTATTTGCTTCATTTTTCTGTTTTATTAATATTTTCTCTGTGAACAGCTGGGACAGCAAACTCTACAATTTGGCATTTTTTTCCTTCCTGTAAACAATTATGATGTCCGGTCTTTTTGCTTAGAAGAGTTTATCTGTTTGCATCTCCATGTCCCAGAAGATCTTGTGATTTTAATTTTCCAGTACTGTCTTCAGTGTGTGTCTATACCATTTTCATTTTCCGGCAAACATTTTTGCTCTTCGAGAAGTAGTCGTATATCTGTTGTCTCAATTATGTCGTTAGGAGTTTCCACATTGTTGGTAAATAAGATATTGGTCTGTAGTTGTTTGGATCGTTTTTTTCGGCGTCTTCTTGTATTACAGAATTTCTTCCTTTGCTGATGCATTGTGGTACGTCTGTTTTGTCGATACATCTTCTCAGTTTTTGTGCTAGCCTTTTATTAACATAACAAGTATGCATGTATTATATCGTGGTCCGCTGCTTTCCAATTTACCAAAATTATAAAAAAAATAAACGCCAGAATTCCCCTTTCGCTACACATAATAATGGTTGATAGTAAATTGTGATGTTTATTCTATCTAGAATTTGTAAATAAATAATCACTCGATAAATAAATGTAAAATCATTATATATATGCAATAAATAAAATACTTAATGTAAGTTTAAAAAGTATTTTTGATTCTTATTTTTAAAATTGTCAGTTTCTCTCATTTATGCGTATAAAGAAACAAAAAGTGTTGATCTGTTCACTTTTTACCATCTAAAATATATGTCAAAGAAATGTTGATTTTATGATAACGAAATGCAATAAGAACTAAAATGCTCTCCGCTTAGTCATTGAGTAATTTCCATTATAAACACGGATTGTAAAACCAAGCAAATTAAAGGGAGATGATATTTTCTTTTATATTCATTTATTTCCTTTTGCCTTTTTCATACTACAATCTGGGAATTTACTTAACTGTTCGATTTGATCATGAAAATAGTCTGTAATATATCAAATGTAGGACATGTAAACTAGTTTGAAATCATTTTGATTTTCTCTTTTGTGGTATTGTTGATGGTGATCTACTCTATTTCATCAATACATGGATTCCTCCCGACACTATATATATTAGGGGTAACAGAAAGAGAATCGTTATGACATATTCAGTAGCAGTATCTGTTACATATTACTTCTGTTTTTTTCTCTAAATACCTACTTTTGTTAACAAACTCCTTATACTTTTATTTCTTTTCGGCCATTTAAGGCCACAATATATATATCTATATATCAGTAAGCATGTGAATTCAAAAACAAGCCAAAATAAGCCAACACACGCGCATATTAAGTGTTGTGACGTTTTTCTTCATTAATGCGCATTGATGTGATCCTTTTAGACTGAATGCGTGCGGTCCTGAAATTGAAGCTTATTATTCATACTTTAAAAAAGAAAAAAAATTCGGAAACACTGATGGAAGACAGATGAGGTTCATTCAACCTGATCTTGGTTACAAATCACTGACGAATGAGAGCAGACAAGGAGATATAGAGAGATACTCACTATTTAGTCATATTTTGTTAGCCCATATCATTTTACACGCCCATGTGCCGCGTTCACCTTAACGGACTCTTCTCCTTTCTTTCCATTCTCTCTTTGAGCCATGTGACGTCATAAATGTTTCTTTTGATTCCTACAGTATAGCGATATAACTATCAGGTCACTAAGTTGATCATGGTTGGCTTTTTATTTACTGTAATTCTCAACTAACAATTTAATATACAATTTAATTTTCTCGCCAAATATCTAACAAAAGAAGTGTCTGGATAACATGTATCTAAATATATGAGACGTCTTGTTATATTAAAGAAACGGACAGAGAAGAAACAATGCCTCTTTATTGGTGATAATTCCCACTAGAAAAGTAAACAGACTATTTGCATTGTGTGATTTAGAAGATGTTTGTTTTTCTAGTTGGATATTTATTGCTTCTGCAATCAGTAAATTGTACATCGTTTACATGCCCGAGAAATCAAACTTAGATAATGAGAGAATAGTTTTCAATTGAAACAACAAAATCTCGACCAGCGTTCAAACAAGTGTCTGTCTATTACGGGTTCATAAGTAATATGAATCGGTGAAGATTATGTTGATTCATCGAAACAAATATTTTATGATACAAGACACTTAGTTTTACATCGACGAAATTCAAATTCCTGGGAATACATCATATTATGAGTAACATAATCTAAGTTAGTATACACACAAACATATTATATATATATATATATATATATATATATATGTTACACCGGCCGTTCTAACAGAAGAGAAACTACACCGGTTCTCACTATAAATAGTGCGAGTCACCAAGTCACGGGAGAGAGAAAAAGGACAGACAACGGTTGTTTCTGGATTTACTTTACGATATTACGATTTTTTGGCAAGCTTGAAGGTGTGTGTTTTTCTTTTTCTCTTTTCGCGTTTTTTGTTTCACCATGATTGGACTATTGTTGTTAATTCCCGTTATTTGTTCCCGTTGTTGTTATTGACTTTTATTCTTACACGTTAAGTTGGTTTTTTTTCCCCCACTTAATTTTTTCCCCTCCCCCTTTTTTTTATCATGGCGGCAGCTACAAGCTCCAAGCCAAATGACAAAATGGAGACCGAAGTTAACACGGAATAGTTATTGATATTGATCAATTTATTGAAAAGGACAAAAAGTGTGCGCACTTGGTAACTAAAGAAGGCTTGCTCGTGGATGTACCTAAACTAGAAGAAATTAAAAAGAGAAGCGTAATTATGTTTGTCTTTGACAAAAAAATCAAGAAAACAATCAGAGCGTAAGCAGATTTAATTTGAAAATTATTGGCAACAGCCGGTTTTAAACCCCAGAGAATCATTCGGACCAAAGGTTATAACACTTGGAACACCTTATTCCCCAATGAGGAGACTTACCCCTTCCCACACGTCGATGGATGATATGCTACCTCCATCAACCTCACTCCTAAAAAAAGCCGCGGAGTCCATCCCTGGATAAAAGTAGAAAAAAGGCGGCGCTCTTACATGGTACTGAGCTATGCATAACAACTGAAGTTCAGAAAAGCGCCGCCAAAAATCACAGAATGCCAGAAATCAAAAAATTACTCGAATTCAAAGAAGTAGGTGGAAAATCCATTTAAGACCCTCGAAATTTCCCCAACGCAGTCAGAGTGCTCACAGTCATCCGATAAAAATCGGAGGCTAAGGCAGTTTGGCAGTTACTGGGTGAGGCAAACGACTCTTTTAATTTGGAAACACCCGTTTGGCTATACTGAAAAGTGATTTTTTAAATTGCTTAAATAAATATTGTGTTGGGAGGGTCCCTGTTAAATAGCACCCATCCCTTTACCGTATAGCCAAACTAACATTTCCTTTGGATGTTGGCGGAATCTCCCATACCGGAGAGATTCACGAACACATGGGCATTCATTCTTTTGGGGGAGCCGTCGGCATCCTGACCTCGTCAATGTTCGTTTCTGGAACTCAACCCTAAGATAATCTCAATGGTTCTCTTTCTAGCAAGTGTGAATGTCCGGGGGCTTAGGGCCCACTTACGTAAATTTCGTATTGCACTGGATCTTCAGCAGCTTGGAGTGAATGTATGTTGCATTCAGGAAACCCAGTTAGTTTCAGGCGACCATTTGGGTGCGTTAGCTAAACGTTTTCGCGTTTATTCAGCGTACTTTGATTCTCGCTCATGAGGTGTATCCTGGCTGGTAAGTAAATTACTAGATGCGTCGTGTGACCCTTGCTTCATGGATCCGGAAGGAAGGATATGTGTTTTGGATGTAACCATAAAGGATAAGGCATTTCGGTTCATCGGGGTTTATGCGCCCAACCGCCGCTCTGAGCGTGCTCCTTTTTTCGACGGATCGATTAATTCATGAATACATCTCGGATGGTTATTTTAGCAGGGGACTGGAACGCGGTCTTGGACCCTGATTTAGATCGTAACACGGATAGGTGAACTAACGATGATGGGGATGCTAAAGTATTTCGCGAATTCCTCAATAGGCTCGATCTTATCGATAAATTCCGGAATGAGAAGCCCCTTGATAGAGTATGGACTTGGACAGCTAGGCGTGACTCCGGTTCGGGACAGCTCTCGAGTTATCTCGACCGGTTCTTAATTAGGAGAGTAGACGTAGAATTATTACAATGTCCAAGTTTTCATAATATAGTTTACTCGGATCACATACTCGTTCGGGTTCGAGTAAACTTAGATAGACCTAAGCCTAAATTAGCGGGTTACTGGAAACTCAACACTTCGTTGTTCGAGGTGAAGGGCTTCCAGGTACAATTAGAACTAACCCTACAGCGGGAATTGACGGGGGCTATCATTGTGAATAGGAGGTGGAATAGTCTTAAGGATTCAATTAGGTCCTTTTCTGCCGATTTTAGCAGACGACTCAATCTAACAACTAGGGCAGTTAAAGTGACACTAGAATCTTAATTAGATAGGGCGGTGGAGGTAGGTGATAGTGTTAAAGTTACTATAATTAAGGCAAAGCTGGCGTCCTTGACTACTCAAGAACACCAAGTAATCAAATATGGCCGCTGAAGTGCGTGCAGAAGAACTCCCGTGTCTCATTGACTAAAAACGAAGGTATTCTGGAGGCGTTTCGTTCTCATTTCCAGGATCTGTTTACCAGGGAGGCCCGTTTGTCATTAGTATAATTCGACCCCTATTTAGCCGACTTTTCTCGTCTCGAGGCGACCAAAGCGGCTAGGTGCGAAGGTTGTATAACAGAAGCCTTAAGGCGGGTCGGCCTTAACAAGTCTCCGGGGATCGATGCTTTGCCCTACGAGGTGTATTTGAGGTCTCGCCCTTTTTTGTTCCCTTACTGACTGCTTTATTTAACTCGTGGTTTAGGAATGGGACTATCCCCAAGCACTTGACCATGGGTATTGTGAAGTTGTTACGTAAAAGCAAAACTGGTGGGGATGGGTTAGATAATTTTTGGCCCTTAACGATGCTACATGTAGAGTTTAAGATTTTGACCAAGATCTTAGCCAATCGACTGCAGCTTGTCTTGGCTCGTCTTATGAGCCCGGAACAGACTTGTGCTGTAAAGGGCAGGACGACTCAAAATAATTTGCACTCGATATGCTTGATCTTAGATAAAGTCGACACTGAAGCCGCGCTGATAAATTTAGATCAGTTCAAAGCATTCGATAGGGTTGATCATCGTTACTTGGAGGCTGTTTTGTCTGCGGCCGATTTTGGCCCGCAATTTCGCTCCTGGAATCGCCTTTTGTATGCGAACCCCGAGGTACTGGTAGAGGTGAATGGTATGAGGTCTAGGCCCTTCAGTTTATCCAGATCTCTTCGTCAGGGATGCCCACTATCACCGATGCTCTATGTGCTTGTGTTGAAGCCTTTCCTTCACAGGCTACGGGTGAGTCCGGCCCTTAATGGGATTACTTTGCCTGGTGGTTGTACTCCGCCTTTACCGACGATTTGAATGTGCTTTTAACGAGCAGTGCTGAGATAAGCGTCGTCGACAGAGAAGTCAGATTGTATGAAACGATAACATGGACCAAAATTAACTGCGAGAAGTCTATTGGCTTGCGCATTGGCGCCTGGAAGGGTGTTCCCTTGCAGGGGTCCTTCAGCTGGACAGAAGGGCTTTGCAAGCTACTCGGCGTCTGGTTCGGTCCCGATCTTCAGTTTGAGAAAAATTGGTCGGAAGTATCGAAAGCGATTCGGGGCGCAGCTAGTTTGGGGACCCGTAGAAATCTTTCATTAAAGGGGAGATCGGAAGTGTGTTGCTCGCACATCTACCTGATCATCCTATATCGTCTATCGATACTCCCACTCCTGTCGGATACGCAGCTGGAAATGCAGCGGGTTTTTTTCAAGTTCTTATGGCTAGGTAAGGCCCCTATGGTCCGTCGCGAGATTTGGTATCTCCATCCTTCTGAAGGCGATCTAGGTATGCCATGTATAGAAATCCGTCAGCACACCTTGGACTATCCTACCTAGATCGAATGAGGTCACAAACTGACGGAAGCGGTGTCTTCCATCCAGGAGACACCGCAAGAAAGCATTCCCTGCTTTTAAAAGTGTGCACTTGGACGAGGGGGAGGCACACAGGTTGCCCCAAGGTGAGTGTCAATTTTTTTCGCGAATGTAGACGCACTTTGAAGATTTTCTCAAGGGTGAAAGTCTCTCTGACACCTTTCTGTTGTTCCGGAAGGTAATATATCGGGTCATGGTGAGGGGAACCTTTCGAGATGTTAGGATTGAGGGGCTCGGTGTGTCGAGGGGGGAGCTACGCTCAAACTGGCCTTGGGCCCCTGGGTTAAGTTGCTTTGATAATGACGAGGCATCGTTGATCTGGCGTATGATAAGAATTGCCTTCTGGGTCAAGAAGAGGCTTCATTCAGCTCGCTTGGCAAATTCGCCGACTTGTCTTAGGTGCGGTGACGAGGATAAGACCTTGGTTCATACCTTCGTTACTTGCCGTATAGTTGTGCTGCTGATTAGGCTTGTTTCTGGATTCATGGTTCGCATTCTTGACGTATCTTCTTTCAACCTTAAACCTATTAATGTATGTAGTAACTGGACTCCGACAAATTATAGGATGAAACGATTTTTATTTTTAAGCTTACTAGCAGTCATGAGAGATACGATATGGAAGACTCGAATGCAGACAGTCTACGGAGCTGAGACCTACGCTCCTCTCGACCTTATTGCAATTTTCAAATATTACCTGAAAGCTTGCATTAAGGCCGAGAGAGTGAGACTCTCTTCGGCAGATTTTGGTAAAAGGTAGGTGCGAGGTGCACGACTGTGTTGAGTGACTGGTGCTAGAATAGAGTGGTATTTAGGCGTACCTTAGGTAGAGGATTTTGGGTTGCAAAACCGAACATTGACTTTTTAAGTTAAACTTAGACAGTTTTTTTAGTTATAAGTTTAATAACTTAGCTAGAGTGTTAATGATTTCATTATGGCTTTTTTTCTTTCTTTTTTTTTCAGCCCGTCGCCACCAAGGGGACAGAGAACTAGATTTGTCAGGATGCAGGTCACCTTTTGGAATTTTCGAATGAGGTGTTGTTAATAAAGCATTGGGGGCCTCCATCAAACCTTTGTTCGAGTTTTTCGTTTCGACTGGCAAATCACGCATCTGCCACAGCTTAGTAACGTGGGGTCTTTTACTAACTTTTTTTTATTGTATATGTTCTCATTTATTGTTTTTGTACATAGTGTTTTATCATACCCCCCCCCCGTTGCACATTTGTAAATATGAGTTTTAAGTAGGTTAATCATGGAGTGATTTCTTTTGGTGATTGGAGAAGGAAGTACAGTATAAATGTGGTATTTTGGTGAATGATGGCCCTGCATGGAACTAGCTAAGTTAAAAAGTTAGAATCGGACCGATCGCTTTCCCCTTCCCCTTTCTTTGGCCTTGTGCCGCATTTTGTATGATTTTTTTAAATTGTACAAATAAATATTGAGAGGAAAAGGACAGACTTGTAACTGTCTATCCAAGTGCTAATCAGTTTCCTTACCTTGTACGTTTTATATTAATACACTTGTTATCTTAACCCAACTTCGACTTGACCTTTTTTTACTGTTGGACTACTTCACACCAGATTGGCGACGAGAAATCAAAACGATATCACTGCAGAAAATCACCCAAAGTGATTGATATACAAGGATTCGCAAGATATTACGGAAAAAACATATTCGTCTTTTCAAACAGATATTTGGATTCGCAACGATTAACAATAAATGAACCACTACAAGAGTAGTTAAGCGACGAAAAAAAAGCACAAACTCAAAACTTGCCACCAAAAATCGAAAACTAGAAAACGTGAAAGACATTTTCAATTATTAAAATAATATAATACACTCACACCTTTATTTTCTTCTCTTCAAGTTCACCGACTCGATAAGATAAACGTTATCCGCGTCAACTATTACAGATATTGTGCAAGTTTGTCGTTATTATTAGGACAACCTCTGATATCTGAGCAAGATCCGGATTGACTATTTATTAAAACGGTCTACCACAGAATTGTCGAGGGCAATAAAGGACGCGCAGTGGAAAATATATATTCGCGTAAGTCATTTGTGCTTCTAACAAAGAACTGTTAAATAAGCAAGTCGCATTTGTGCAAAATGCAAATGGGTTAAAAAGATTCCCTATTAAGCTGCTCGTATTATGTTTATAGCGACGGACTTGGTTTTGTAAAACTACGTACACATATATAAAAAACAGGATTTTTTTCTTATTAGTTTTGTTTTTCAAACAAAAGAACTGGGATTGAATTTTTTTCTTTTTGCTAAGATATAATATATTTCTTGCTTTGTGTGTTGGTTGAGCAAACTACTTATATTAAGCACGTTGTGGGGAAAACTGATTTTATTTTACAAGTGTAAATTGTGTGGTGCATAATTTGAATTCGTGAATGATGGACGCTTAATTCAAAGATTCTCTTTTTCAATTAGTTAAATTCCAAACGGAACAAGATGTTACGTTACAAAGACAGCAAGTTGAACAACAAATGGAACTTCAAAGAAAACAAGTAGTAATTGAGGAGAAATTTAAAAGACAGTTGTTGGAACAGCAAAAAAACCAAAGAAAAATGCATGCTGAACAAAAGAGTTGGCGACTACACGAGAAGAAAGATTCAAAGAAAGACTGCTACAACAGCAGAAACACTTCGAAGAACTCTTGATATAAACAAAGGAGGAACAGAGAAAATTTCTGGAGGCAACACAGTTAACGAAAGCAAACGAGAATCATAATGCATTCTCCCAGACGGCTGTATGGAGCGCTATCGAAATTTTCAATTATAATCCAGAAGACGATGTCACTTTTGCTCATGCGGATATTTTTGTATTGGACTACAGTACATGCACAGACTCTAAAAAAGTTAGATTTTTGCTAAGAAAATTAGGAGCTGCCGAGCATACAAAGTTCGTGAATTTTATCCTTCCAAAAAAGACCAGTGAGTTGAACTTCCAGGAGGCAGGTACTTTACTAACAGAACTGTTTTCTACAAAAACTTCTCTTTTTCACACATAATATAAGTGTATGAATGTCATAAGAGGAGAGGAGGACGACTACATTACGTATGCAAGTATAGTAAATAAACTTTGCCACGATTTTAAATTAGAGGAATTATCATCGGATAATTTTAAATGTTAATATTCATGCCAGGTCTGGTCTTAAATAAAGACTCCGAAATCAGACGTCGTGCTTTAAATAAACTCGAAAATGAGCCATGTCTAACAATACAAAACTTAGCGGAAGACTGTGAACGTTTAGTTGCGTTGAAACAGGACAGTCGTGACATAGAGGAAAACGGAGTGTCGCACATTAAAAATATCCATCAGAAGAAAAAATTGACTTCAATGAATAACCAGAGAATAAACATGGGAAAGATCCACCTTGACCGTGTTGGAGGTGTGGAGATAACCATTGGTATAATGAGTGTCCCTACATATTAAAACAATGTGACAACTGCCACCAGAAAGGACATAAGGCATCACGTTGTAGGAAAAAATCTGGTAGAAAGACAGCCATTAAACTGACAAAAATTGAACCTGACGAACAAAATATCCGGAAATATGTACAGGTCAAAATGCTTAAAAAAAGTAAGATTACAGCTTGATAGTGGGTCTGACATTTCCATCTAATTGAACAGTTTAGACGATGGGATCTGCCTTTAAGGTCATATTGCCAAAAGGTTGAGGATTCGAATGTGGAGGCAGAAAAACTCAAGAGGGAATTAAAAGAAAAATTTCCAGACACATTTTCAGGCGGTTTTGGAAGGTGTACGAAAGCGGTAGCGAAGTTTGAAGTCACAACAAATTAACTGCCTGTGTTCAGAAAGAAAAGAAATGTTCCATACGCCGCTATAGAGCAAATAGACGGTGAATTACAAAGACTCAAGAACATGGGTGTCATTTCAAAATTTGATCACAGTGAGTGGGCTTCACCTACAGTTTATGTTAAGAAAAAGAACAAGAAGATTCGGGTTTGTACCGACTTCTCCACAGGCTTGAACAAGGCAGTAAAAGATCACCATCACCCTCTTCCGAGCCCTGAAGAAATATTTGCGAAACTGAGTAGAGGAAATATTTTTCTTAAATCGACCTCAGCGACGCTTATCTTCAAATCTCTGTCGACGAGGAATGTTCAAAACTGCTATGCATCAATACCCATAAGGGATTATACAAATTTAACCGACTTCCTTTTGGACTAAAGGTCGCCCCTACGATTTTTCAACAAATTATGGACATGATGTTAAATGGGATGGATTTCGCAGTAGGGTACCTGGACGATGTGTTAATGAACAGCGTTAGCAAAGAACAACACAAGACTAATGTAAACCAAGTATTCAAAAAAATCCAGGATTATGGGTTTAAACTCAAAGATGAGAAATGTACTTTTTTCATGGAAAAAATAAAATACTTAAAGCAAATCGTCGATGAACAAGGAAGAAGACCAGACCCAGATAGGGCAATGGCGATAAAGAACATGCCTACTTCAGAAAATATTGCATCTCTACAAAGCTTTTTAGGGTTGGCGAATTACTACAATGTGTTCGTACCAAACATTCATGAACTAAGATCACCCTTAAATGAACTGTTAAGGAAGGATCAAAAATGGGTCTTGACGCAAAAGTGCGAAGAAGCGTTTCAGAAAATTAAAGATATCTTAACGTCTGACTTGTTTCTGGAACACTATAATCCCAAGCGTGACATTGTCGTTGCAAGCGATGCCAGCAACTATTGCATAGGAGCATGCATATTGCACAAAATGGATGATGGAAAATTAAAACCCATAGCCCATGCATCCCGGACACTTCTACCAGCCGAAGAAAATACTCTCAAATTGAGAAAGAGGCTCTAAGCAATATATTCGCGGTAACGAAATTTCATCGTTTCCTGCACGGTAGACAATTTCTATAACAAACATACCACAAACCCTTATTAACGATTTTCGGATCGAAAAAAGGACTACCACAACATAGACTCCAAAGATCAGGTACCATTCTTCTGAACTACAATTTTCAATATAGTATGTACCATCTAAGCAATTTGGTAATGCAGACGGGTTATCAAGGTTGATACCTAAGAAGACAGAACCATTGGAGGATATGGTGATAGCAGCCATTAGAGCGGAAGCTGAAGTAAAATATACGTTAAGTAAATCTTGAGTAGATTAAGAATAAGGCAGAGGTGGACGAAATTACTATAAGCACGAAAGAAAAAAATCAACAATAACCAACTAGATGAGGGAATTTATTCAATTTGCGACAACGTCCTGTTATATAGCGACAGGGTTGTAATTCCTATGACAATACAGAAAAGAATGCTCAAGGAATTCCATGTAGGACATCCAGGCATATCGAGAATGAAAAGCCTTATGCGCTCTTTCGTTTACTGGACAAACATGGATAAGCATATCGAAGAAAAAGTCAGGGAGTGTAGAGGATGCGTCTTAGCTATGAAAGCTCATCCGACTCAATTTTTAGGTGTTTAGGGTACAGATCCCCGTTAAAACTACTTTTGAATCCTTAGAACACCTTAAGAAATTAAATAAATAAATATACAATGTCCATTTTATATTTTGAAAATCGTAATTTGGCTGGATATGGAGGATATATTTCGCTGTAAATGTAACCCTCTAAGTTTCGTATTTTAACTAGTGGCTTAATACTTGAGTGATGAATTTACTGGCTAACGCTTGTCTCAATATTCTCAGAAAGGGCTTTCTAATAAATGCTATATAAATTCTATATAAACACTTATGTAAAAGAGATTTTTTAATGGTTGATTGAATGGACGGCTTGATAAATTGAGTCTAGCTCTATTAGAGTCTGCTTAAATGAGTTTCGCACCATAAACATTCAGGTAACTTTAATAATAAATAAATTATCTTCAAATAAATAGGAACTTTATAAATAAATTATAGTACATATTAAATATTTAGCAAATATTACCGAATTAAAGTTTTTAAACGAATCGCACAATTTTTTTTGAGAGATACTAGCTTTGAACGAAAATAAAAATAAAAAATTAAAAATTAAAAAAGTAAAAAATCAAAATGGCTGATTAACTTGATAATACACACGTGAGTGACTGCTCTGTAATTTTCGTTTGTTCTTTTGTTTATTTTCACCTTAAAATGAAACTGATGTATGATGTGGGTGTTTTTTGAAGACACTCTAATCTAAGAACTCTTATTATTTGTGAACTTTTTCTGATGATTTTGTAGTGTTGCAGAGACGATATTGACATACAAATGTTGTTTGGCACAAAACAAATGAAACGGACCGTTAAATATATCTCACAGAAATTTGGAATTTTTGGAAATGTGAAAAAAATAAAAACAAAAATAAAAGTAATAAAACTAACCATGGTTATTGGAATATAATAAATATCTGTTCTCTCTCTCTCTCTCTCTCTCTCTCTCTCTATATATATATATATATATATATATATATATATATATATATTATAGATAAACGCGTATTTATTTTGCATAAAAATAATTAAGTAGGAATTAGGGATCGAACCCGATTTTATAAAACAGCTTTTCACATGATGATCATTAAAATCGACACCAATTTTCCCAAATCGAGTTTAATGTTTGTAGTTTCCGTTTCTCTGAGGAAATGCTGTTGTAACTGCAGTCAGTCAACATTTAGTATTGTCTGTTTTATTAAAACTAATCGTAACATATACATTACCTGTTCCGGTTTTTACAAAGTAATTTGTACGTTACGATGATTGATGTTTTATATATAAACATTTTATGTACATATATTTCTCTACAATATGAATAATGTTGTAGCTTACGACAGTGTAAACATTTAAATATCATAGCCTCGATTACTCTCTGTTTAAAACGATGCATGCATGAAACTATTTACCGAGTTTAACTTTTAACAAAATAATTAAATCATTTTTCGTTTTTTTTTTGTTGCATTTCACGTTATATTTAATTCTATTTGTTTTTTGAACATGGAATGTGAATATTTACGATCACATTTTAACGATCACATTTTAACGGTACACAGTTGATAGCAATTTAAAGTCTAATAAGTTAGCACCGGTTCCATTAACAGATTGTTTTACAATAGCTTCAATGATACAACGCTTAGCTTCTGTTCAGCTGTAAAGTAAAGATACTGTATTTTTCTAAATTCTACGAATTAATCTAAACAATTGGCGTCAAACTGATATAAATTCATAGAAATATATATATATATATATATATATATATATATATGTTTAAATTATAAGGAAAAGCACTGCTCTAAATCCGCAAATATTTAAACTGTAAATTTTCTATTTCCATAATATTAAAAGTGGTTACGTTAGCTAGTAGATATATTACCTAGTACATGAATCGCCATTTAAGTTACTGGACAAGGACCGCTTAAGGCATGGGTCAGAGATGTTAACTATAACAAAAAAACCGGAGCGTGAGAAAAAGAAGTCAATGATAGATGAGCGGACATGAACTCATATTATATCTGAATAGTACAGAAGAAAATACATTATTAATAGACAAACGAGCAACTTTTCGATCGATGTTACCTCCGACTATCTTCGGGTGCATATTTCCGAATTTGAAGAATAGTTCTGTTAAACTCGGGAACTTATACATAGAGTTTCCTGAGTTCGATAGAAAGACTCCCAAATTCGAAAAGATGTTCCTGAAGAAAGGCAGAGGTTACACTTGCCTAAACGTTGGTAACATAACAACCAATATCATAATAGTAGCCAAAATAATCCAGATAATTCAAATAATAAACATTGCATATATATAATACTTATGACAACGTACGTGTTGAATGAAGCCTAACACAGCATATTCCTAAACAGTAAAACATTGGAATTAGTCACTAACTCTTAATGCTTGAGAATGAAATAAAAAATTTGAGAATATATGACATAATATAACTGAGAAATGATTACATAGAAACATCACTTTTCCATTATAATACAGAGAAGTCGAAAGTGAATATTTGATTGTAAATCACCGAAATATGAATAAAAATTAAAACGAATTGCATGCGGCATTTGTTATTTTTTGTGAGCCATTACATTATTTTGAATATTCTCAATTGATAAGAGACGGGGGAGCTACCTGATTCGTTGTTAATCGATAATGACACAGATCGAACAATGACAGCTGATTTGACAACCAATTAACTACTCATAAGTTTCAACAGCGTTTGCTTCGACATTGCTGAACTGAATATAAAACAAAATTGTTAATGGACTTTAATGAAATTGCCTGACCTCGTTACCCAAATGCTCCCGAAATTCTAGATTCCTCCTTGAACATTTGAAGTGGTCGATTCTAGAACATTTTATCTGAGATTTTATCTTAATTATATTAATATTAAATGTTTTATATTTTTAATAAAACTGTTTTAGCATTAAAAATCAACATTGAAAATCAATAGGTTTAATTAAACAAGTTGACATCTGCTGTCGTGATATGCCATCAGTAATTGAGGTCATATTTTCGAACACACACCGGACTCACACATACATACACCCACATATATAATATAAACATATACATTTATTAATTCTATACACATAAACGTATAATATAATATAATGTATTATGCAAATATATTTGCTAAAATATTTACTGTAACAAGTCTCACTACTCGTGTAGACGAACAGTATTAGTAAAATATACTTATGTACAGCGCGATACACAACAACGTTTGTGTTTAGTTCTAAGTTTTAGTTCTAAACAGCAACAGTAACACTCCACATTAAATATTTATAAAGACCATTAAAACTTTTAGTTTTAATTGTCGACATAATACTTTTAGCTCTTATTGCTTATGCAAAGCTTTTGCCATTCACTGTCCATAAAACGTTTTTGGTTTTGCTTACAAAAAGTATATTTTTATAGATCTATTACACATTTACTTTTACAGGCCTCAATACGTGAGTAGAGCTAGGTAGTAAATTATGAAACATATATTTTGCCACACATATATTTTCATAACTTACTATATATATATATATATATATATATATATATATATATATATATATATATAACCATTGGGGTCACCACATATCAACATCAGAGTCTACAAAGAATAAGTGTTAATGGGACGAGAATGATTGCCAACCGAGAGATGAAGAGGACTATTGAAGTACTAACATTGAACAATGGTATAAACTAACTTTGATTTTATTTAGGGCGGTTCAGTACTAGAGTGCCTCTCACCTTTTTTTTGAGCATTTTGGTAAAGGAGATTGCAGTGGTCATAACTGATAAAATACAGCTATTAGTATCTGAATAGAACACTTTTCCCCTGCGGAAAATATTCGTAATATGAGTATCTTAATCTCATTTAATCTAGTATGTTTTCTCATAATCAGTTTGTCTCTCTCTCTCTCCCTCTCTCTCTATCTCTCTCTCTCTCTCTCTCTCTCTCTCTCTCTATATATATATATATATATATATATATATATATGTATAATGATTTAATATTCAATTGTTATTGGTCAGACATTCTGACGATTAGAGCGTTATCTTTGAATGGCTATTTTGTATTTTTATTCCTTGTTTGAACAATTGATGAGTTAATAAACTTGTAAACTACACATATTTTATTCAGTTTTGCATTATATATATATATATATATATATTTATATATATATACGTATATATACGTTTAACACTGTATTTTTCATGTTTATATATATATATATATATATATATATATATATATATATATATATATATATATACACATATAGCAATAACACATACAGTTTTAAACATATTAAAAATATATTTTTGTTTGTCAGTAGCACGATAAGAAATTGCAAGTAATTACGGATATTGAAAGTACAGATGTAGATTTTCGTTGTGGTATTTGACGACATATCAACAATTAAAAATCAGATGAAGGGTATGACTATGGATTGAGTTTTCCTTAATCATTAGGATGGACATATATATATATATATATATATATATATATATATATATATATATATATATATGATAAGCCATATATGTGTCTTATGTTAACACTTTTACATTCACTAGAACTGAGCGTCAAATAATGTTATACATTTGAATGAGAGAGGTTTTAGATTCAAATGTAAAACATTTCTAGGAACATTAAATATTTGTTTATGCTAGACGATCAGTCGTATAGAGTCGACAACGTCAAACCGTACCACCTTCATATTTAGTCCTTACTTTATCATTTAACTTACATTTATTACGAACACACATCCAATCCACTATATTTAGAGGTGGTCGGTCATAAAGAAATAGCGCACTTTTGTGTTATTGGCCACCGGATGTTGATATTGAGGAAAAACGTTTGGTAACGGGTCGAGTTTCATACTCTTTTCTCGGGTATATTCTCAACCGAAGTGAATGAGTTCCCATTTTTTGAATTAACAATTTACTTTGGATTCCGTGGTGAGTGCTGGAAAATAGGAACAGTAAAAATTGCATGTGGTTTATTACACAAAAAACCGGTGAAGAAATCTTTAGTTAAGATAACTTTAAATTCGTTCATCTGTCATATTCCGCCGCTGACTATTAAATACTGTTGTTTTTTTTATATTGTTGCGCTTGAGGTTGCGTGTATTTTTAGCAAAAGTTTTTTATTTAAATTTTAAAGGTCATTTACAAATGCTTACTTCAACTGTTATTTTTATCAGACTGATTCGCACGGTCTTATTAAGCTTTCTACGCTTCTTGTAAACTTATCTGTAGTGTAGGTGCAAACACGAAAAAATATTTCAAACTGTGAAGCAAGAAAAATCGTTCAATCCTACATGAAAACACACTCCTACGCCAGCGCAGGTCAAAACAAAAATCCCACCAAAAAGAAGGAAATAAATATATTAAGTTACAGTAGAGCCCAGGCGTATGGCCAAACGTTCAACAACGTTTAAAAAACGCTGTTTGAAACGCAGGAAGTGTGAAACGTAAATTGAAATGCTGAAATCGATAATTAAATAAAACTAATTCATCACCAATTCTCCAACAAAATCTTTTTCACAAATCAACAAATACGTCAAGCGAGACCCAAAGCGGATACTAGCGAAACCAAAACAGAAAAGAAAGCCTAAAACAGCAAAATAATCTAAAGAATGAACGATATGGACGTCACCGTTAAATAATAACCTAGAACCCAAATATAATAAACGAAAAATGACAACCAAATCTACTTGGCTATTAAAGTTGCAATCGCAAATAACATTGAACTTATTCACTTTATGATCATATGTCTGAGAGCCATAATTTCTTAAAGAAAAAAAACGATATAAACATAAAATATGACATTTTCGTACAATTACATGCACAACAATACTTACGGAGCTTTGCGCGGAACATCAATAATTGTCAATAACAAAATTCCACGAATTGAAATCACTTTGGATAAAAACGTGTAAGCAATTGCTGTGTCAGTATCATTACACGACACAATAACCATTTGGTCTACATTTATAATGCCGAATATGAATATCATCATAAATAAACGATTCAATAAGATAACTCTCCAAACCATCAATTCCTTACAGAAATGTCATTAACACAAAAAAAATATGGGTAAGTAAATAAACAGATTAACAGGACCAGATTATGGACAACATTTAAGATAAAACCAATCTATTTCCTACGATAATAAAACAAATACATACTTTCATCTGGCAACAAGGAGATACTCAGTGATAGATTGGGATATACTACGTTTTGCAGCAAAATCCGACACTTGACAAAAAGTGAACGAAAAACCAGGAGGTGCTCAGGAGCGTGGTGAATCTCTGGATGCATGAGATCGCGTCCAGACGTCCCTGTGTCTTCCGGTAGAACTCCGCCCCTGCCCACAAGGCCAAACCGAGCCAGGCGTGGCATCTAAACAATGTTCATGACCACTGGTCACCGAACATGTGACTGCCCTCCTCACCCGACTTCAACCCCCTTGACTATTTTTATTTGGAGCGTGATGGATTTAAGACCAACAAGCATGCCCACAATACAGTCGATTTTCTAAAGGCTGCCATCCTTGAGTCATTGTTCGCTATAGACACGGACATTGTCGACATTGTCTTGAGATGGTCATCACCGTCGGCGGCGGTTACATTGAAAAGTAATGTATGTAACTAACTGTTCCTAAACAATTTGTCGGGTCTCGGCATATACGCCTTTCGTTTTTATTGCCTATTTCGTTTTTTAGTCAAGTGTCGGATTTTGCAGCAGAAGTTAAGTGGCGTTGTTACTGGCCAGTACTAAATGGGTGACAATTTGGGAATACTAGGTGCTGTATGTGGTCTGGAGAGGTCATGGGCTCAACCAACTTCTATCATGCCTACTGAAAAGTTATTACAGATAAAATATCTTCATGACTCCCCGACGACGTTGTTTTACGTTATGGGATATGGATGGATTTACTGACCTGTACATAGGTCAGTCGCATAAATTTGTTACATGTTGAAAGTCTCTTATGAAATCTCTGGGAGCGACCATTTTATCAATCATGTTGTAAAATACAGGTCATTAAGCTCGAAGCGAAATAAGCATGATTGGACCTGGAAAAAGAATTCAAAAGCAACCCCGCTTCAAATTAACAACACAAGCAAACAGTAATAATGAAGATCACCTAAAATACTTTTCCAATACATTCATATCTACAGAGAAGATTCCTATGTCATCGACAATTCTTCCACAAATCCTGGTTTAATTACTGTCCGGACACTGCGTGCAAAATTTTGAAAAATTAATTTAAATACCGATGAACAACACGTACACTTATGTAAACACAGCAGAACGAAGTATTAAAAGAGAAGCACAAAGTATACACCATACGAAACATGAATAAAAGCATAGCCTACAAGAATAATGGCACGCGATGAAAATATCTTACAAAAACAACACACCCATCATAAATAGAAATGTTAGATAACAATGTTAGATAGCAATTTCCTACGTATTCAAACAAAAAATCTTAAAATCCAAAACAACTGAAGAAAAACAAAACTCAATTTCAAATCAACAAGTACAGAAACGTATTTTTACTTACTAATTAGTTGCTGCTTATATAGGCTAAAAGTTAATGAAATAGATACATTGTCAGTTACATGATGAACAATATTATGATAGGATTGAAAATAATACATGGATTGAAAACAATGGCTCACTTATGATGACGGTTTGTGACAAGTATTTGCTTACATGAAATTTGTAGAAAACTATGTTGCAGATCGCACGGAGGTAATCTCGTGGCAACATGTTCCACAGATAGGAGGTTCTTGGAAGGAAAAGTTATTAACAGTTCTTTCGCGTCGTTCTTTTACAGAAAAGTAAATAAAAAATATTTAGTAACAGTAATTTCGCTATTTTCGTTGTATGTTTTTTTTTTTTCAATCTTTCTTAAAAATAAAACTAAAAAAAATATGACGTAGCAACGCATCGAAGTAATCGGCTGCCACCATTCAGCTCGTCATCTCTCGGGTGTTTACGTAGCATGTCCGAATACTGCTGACGCGAAGTTCACGGAAATTGGGTCAGGACTGATAGAATTACCGGAAACTCTGTTGATGGAAATTCCAGTTATGTAAGTCACACAGACAGAAAATGAAAAACTCCTTTTACTTATGGGAGTAGATGAGTTCTTACTGTAAATATGTTGTAAGGATAGACCAGAGAATAAGGTTAAGTGGAGCACATTCCATGGAAATACTGACAGAGCATAGAAAGACTAGCAACGTTTTTTCTGTGGGAAGGAAAATGTAGAAAACAGAAGAGATCATGCCCCACAAAATTACGAAGTTGATTTTGCACTATTTCAAGGCAGAAGTGATATCAGTACTCTATTTTATGACATATATGACTTTTATATAAGTAAGAGATTGTAGCGCTGTACAATGATCTTGTTATTCTTCCAGCATGATTAGATGGATAGCTTACCAATACACATATGTATAACTTGTGCTTTATAAATTATAGCAAAACTACATAAAGTATCGTATGGGTGCATTCCCGAAGTATCTAACAAGATCAGACTGGAAAATATATTAAAGAAGAACACCGAATTATATGTATTTTTGATGTGGAAAATGAAAATGATATCACGTAGAAGTACAGAATATGACATTTCGTATCAAAAGACAAACTCTCATGAAATTACCTACGAAAATAAGACTTTTAAAGGACGGGTAGAAATCACAGTTCTTTTAGACAAAAGAGCGAGTAAAACTTGTTTCTTGCAAAGAGCATTCTGTCACTAAACTGTTCCAATATATATGAAGTTCGATTGAAAACGCGATCAATCCACCTTTTTAATTCAGAAAGTAAACAATATAAAGACGAACATATGAAATCAAGAATCTGACTAAAATATATTTTTTAGTGAAATCAAGCAAATATTAATCGGATATCATATTATGTAAAACATGATTTTAGGGTGTGCTACAGTTTTCGTAGTGATAGCCTCGTAATTTTGAAAATGGTGTTTATTGCGTTTTGCATTAGTACTGTTAACATTTTGAAAAACGTTAATCCTGAAATAGATTATGGTTAACGCATTGATTAGCAATCAGTTCTAATTAACCGTATTTTGAAGGTTAAAAGTTAAATCCTTACTACAGTCGACAATAACGAAGAATAACATACAATTAACATATCTATCTGACAACGTCTATCCCCTATTGATTAAATAAAGAGTTTAGTTTAGTTTAAAATTCTGTATAGGTTCTTAAAATACACTTAAAGAGGATTGAAGGTTACATCGATCGAAACCATTGTGAGTATAACAACCACCATGAGAAAAATAGTAGTCCGTATAATACTAATGGGTGCAAATTATTTTTATTATCACATACAAAATACTCGATATTTTTTTCAGAAAGAGATTTTCAAAATAAGATTGTACCATTCCGCAGCAATGTAACAGTAGATCGGATCATCAGAAGTGTATTTAACTCTACATGTATGTGTACATTTGAAAAGAAGCGAAACAGTATCAATCCTGAAAGTGCAGTATATTTTAAAGATACATCTCTTTAATTATTTGTTATTTTTGTGCTATATCTTTCTCCTCTCTCTTTCTCTCTCTCTCTCTCTCTCTCTCTCTCTCTCTATATATATATATATATATATATATATATATATGTTACTATTTGATATTTACAAAGGATGATCTTAACACATTATCGCAGTTTGACGGTAAACACAGTCGTCATAAATCTATGTCTCTCTGTGTAAATTTGCATGCGAGCTCAACTTGTCAGAATCAAATTAAAACACATTTTTTCTAAAATTATATATATATATATATATATATATATATATATAGACAGACGAAGAGAGAAAGTGAGTAGGAAATATCCATGCATATTCATATACATGATCAATAATCGTAAAACGTTTTTATAGAAAGTCAAAACACTTATCAATTGTAAACGACAAGAGCTAAAGTGTATGGATTTATACGATTAGTATCCAATGACAGAAAGACTAAGTGTACAACATGATAGACTGAAGTTGCCATTGCCATCCGCTGTTGCGTGAAACCAACGGTTTCTACCATGCCCTACTAATTGTAGAAATTTATGTCAATCTGTGCATATATATATATATATATATATATGTCTCGGAATCGATCGTACGGGAAACTGTTGTTTATGTTGAATTCTTGGAACACAAGTAAACAAATAGTTTGTAAATTTGTTTACTTAAGATCTCTAATACACATATATATATATATATATATATATATATATATATATATATATATATGTGCATATATTAAAATGCTTTAACTAACGAACCCCCATGTATAGTCCATACGAACTGTCTCATCTGTTTGTTCGCGTCTGTGCCTGTACTTACACGGATCACACTTATGGAACTACGCACAGCCACATAGTATCACAGTTTTTACTAGTTTAATATTCATATAGCAACCAAACTACACCAAACATATGCCAACTCCTTGTCAACAACGATACGTAATCGTTTAGAAAATAATGTTAAATGAACACAATAAAACAAAGAATGGAACTAAACAAATAAATTAATTAATGAGATTAGTCAAAATTAGTAAATATTTTCAGGGAAAATAACTCCAACAAGCACAACTTAATCCATACGAGTTAACCCTCTTCCCCATCGAACGCCCCCGACGTAAAAATAAAACACATATGGTCCCACTTGTAACAATTAAATGGAACACTTTAAACACATAATACTCATGATCATTACTGATAAAATAATGTTACAATATTTCAGCTAAACAAAACACTTAATTAACTTACACCTCAATATTTATGAAACAAAGCAGAAAAGAAACCCTCTTCTTTTAACCTGTCACAAAATAACCCGTAATTCCCGGCCTCTGCTCCTGGCAAAAAAAACACCTCGACGTGTGGCTGTATTTTATTTTGTGAAGATGAGGTCTTGCCTCGAAAATTTAAAAGGAACATACACCACCTTAACTATCATGGTTGGATAAGGATATGTTGGGAAATAATAAAAAAATATTTTAAAATGATGTAATTCTCAATATTTTCATTCCTGTTTATTATTTCACGTACCCAATCAACGCATTGTCATCACCTTCAAAACAATACTTCTTATGCATATATAATTAAATAATTTAATAGTTATTATTAAATAATTCAATATGTAGTATTAAATAATTATATATATATATATATATATATATATATATACATATATATATATATATATATATATATATATATTTTTTTGATTTTATTCCATTAGTTGCGACAAAACAGGTTTTGTTTCATTGGTACGGGTTAGCTACCAATTCATCAGGCCGGTGGAAGGAATTCAAATGGCATAAAATTTACTTCAACGGGAGATTTAAAATTGAAAATACATTGGAGGGGGAGGGGGATGGAGTTGGGGCTTTGTCTATAACGGCGACATGGGACATGATGAATTGGTAGCTAACCCGTACCAATGAAACAAAACCTGTTTTGTCGCAACTAATGGAATAAAATCAAAAAAATATATATTTTGCTCTGAATTTTCATTGAGCACTCTTATAAACCCGGTTTCAACTTCCTTCGGATTCATACCCCCTGGATATTTGTAACAAGTTAATTATATATATATATATATATAATTTAATGGATTTATAAATTGAGCATATTTGGTTTAATGGAAAGTTTTGAAAATAAACACATATGCGAAGATAAAATATGTGTAACTGTGTTTATACACTATTACACTTTTCATTTAATAATACTTATATATATATATATATATATATATATATATATATACATATATATATATATATATATATATATATATATATATATATATATATATATATTGGATTATAAAATACTTAGTACACGGTAATACATGTGCATTCAATTAAATATGATTTACTACTATTAAATATTCGAAAACAATAAAAAAATATGATCATTTCTCATTACGAAATGTATATCAAATGGTCATTAAAGATAAGCGAACAACATTTAATGTGTACGCCCTGAAGAGAATAAAGGCTCTTAACCTCCAGATATGCTAAAACCTGGTTCAAATAGTGATCATGGTCACTAAGTAAATGTTCTGAAAATGAAAAAAAAGACACTATGAAAAACCGATATTTTATTAAGCGAATATTTTGTAATTTACTTGTAAAAGTATCGTATAATTGGTATTCAAATTGGAATGTTAGAGTTATCTGTCCATAATCATCACATTCATGTGTTGTGTATCTGGTTCAGTTTGATCTGCAGATTAAATAATGTACCATCCCCTTAATGTTGAAACTTACTTTCTATTGTAAATGATTGATTAAACAAGGTTTATATGAGCAAAGTCGCAGTTTAGCCAGTATAACTGTTGTGTGTTGCTGCTGTGGTACAGTGAATAACGATGAACACTTAATTTATAGAAATTAATTTGTATATGTGAATTGTAAGGTTGCAGCGAACGAAATGGGTCAGTGAGAGGGTAGGATGCGAGAGTTGATAGTAGTTGATCACGCTAGCCAGCTGCCGTTCTGCGGAACTTAATTTGGGCTAGTTAATTTCACATTTTAAACATCCACACTTCTACAACTGCAATACCCATTTCGGGATTTAGCCTACGTAGTACATATATGGCAATCCACCAACGATGCTCTGTATCAAATCATCGGATTTTTATTTTCCAATTATGTGGATGTTTGTGTCAATTAGCCAGGTTTTATTTCCTCCGGCCAGGTGTTATATCCGTTTAAACAGACGCGACATTATAAATCGACTGTATTTTATTCATTACTGATATATTAAACTAGTCGCCTGGAACTGAGTTAAGAATCCAATGCTTTTAATACGAATAATTCTCAACTTTATAATGCCAAAAGCCATTTGAGGATAAGGATTAATGAATTTGTCAGTTGATGATAAAACGCACTGTGACAAAATTGAAAGGATGGAACGAATGGACAGAATCTGAGTACTTAAAATGATGCCTCGACGTATATGTGTTAACATTGTTATTGAAGCCGACTATATTACAGCCTGTTGGAAAGCAGTCCCGCGGTAATGTAAAATCACATTAATCGAAATAATTTCGGTAAATGTATAGTATTTAATCTACTCGAGACCCATAACTTATCTTTTCATAAGCGACTTTTTTCGGATCACATCACACATGCTCACCCCCCCTTCTTAATGGTTTAATAACTTTGACCGCGTCCCTTCTCCTACAGTTTTCAAAGTAACCTGTTTGGGGCAAAGAAACACAACAGAATAGTTAGAGTTATTTGCCCTTGGTTAAAATAAGTCGTCTGCCATGACAGTTGAAAAGTGAACAAAACGGCTCTCACGATCAAACAATGATCTCGTGTCCAGTGGTTTTCGTCATGAAATTTAATCAGTGTTTTTGTAAAATAAATTTGTTAAAGGTTCTACTTTGTCTTTCCTTTCATTTTGAGTTGTTGACTAACCGATAATAACGTGTAAACTACCGGACGTAACATTGGCGAGGAGCCGAAGATACCACATGATTTCCTCTTTTCACCTTTAATAGCACAAAATGAGAGGAATGGTCTGTCACCAGAAGAGGCACCTATGGGACGAAAACTCAGTACCACACTGGACGCTTAACGGCTCTAGCGACAAAGGCAACACCTTTGCCCTATAAAAGCAAAAGCATTTTCAGTTGGCACACCAGTGCATGCTCGGAATTACAGACCTTGCAAGCCAAACTGTGTACCGGGCATTATCCCTGAAATAAATGGACAATTCTTATATGATGTTCAAGTCGGGAGTCAATTCTGAGCACGATACAAAACCCAGTTACGTCGCAGATTCACTGGAGACAAGATAGTTACAACAAAACAACCATTCCATTCGATCTGTTAATGGACACATTTGAACTGCCATCCCCATCATCTCCCATGAAGACAAATACAAATGAGAATTCCGAAATACCTCACAGTTGTTGGTCAAAGAGCAGTGATACTCGAGTAAAGCACCTCCAAGTTAAGCCCAAATGCACTCGATACAGTTAAAGACAAAAACAGGAAAATGTTAGGGGCAACCTAACAAAACACAATAGTTATTTTTCTTGGATAAAAACAGTTATAGCCCTTGGATAAAAGAAGTTGTCTGCCATACAAAACATAATCGAGTTATTTCACTTGAATCAAAACAAAGAGTTATCTCCTTTGGATAAAAAAGTCGTCTGCCATGCCAGTTGAAAAGTGAAAAAAACGGCTCTCACGATCAAACAAGCATTTCAGTGTTTTTGTTAAATAAATTTGTTAACGGTTCTACTTCGTTTTTTCTTTCAGTGTTCAGTTGTTGTTAAACCGATAACAACATGTAAACAACCAGACGTAACATTAACTCAATTTCTCACACTGCTACAATCTATTTAATCTTCTCATAAGCAGTCTTTGAAGCCTTTCTTTTCCTACTACAACTCTTTAAAATATGTTGTACTTTGTGTGTTATTTTCTTCAGACCTATCATCCTGATGAAGTCTTTTAATAAAGACAAAACGTTTATAAATACATAAATAATATTTTTGGGTTATCAGTTTTTAACTTTTCATTATGTTGGAATATTAGTTCTATTTTTATAATATATATATATATATATATATATATATATATATATATATATATATATATATTACTGACCGTCGCATTATGGATACATTGTTTGGTTTTCCTTTTTTGTTCTTATTTGCAGCATAGCGTTTTTTTTTAGTTATTCTTAACGAACAATTAACAACAATTAATGACATGATTGTACACTAGTTACTATTTTGCCGACAGTAAGAGAATTTAAAGTTTCTTAACATTTCAACTTTTATAGATGCGTGAGTGCTCTTAGAAGTATCGAATGATTTTTCGTCATCAACATTGTTACGAATTGTACTATGT
>OY744523.1:176890485-176965485 GCA_963556195.1 Sepiola atlantica | reverse complement strand
TGCAGAAATTTTCAACTAATGTAAACAGACATCTCGCGGCGCAACTCTCAATTTAGGTTGACCCCTCTCGATTTTCTCCCTTTTTTTTCAGTAACCTCTTACGTCTACAGTGGCGGCTTGCCTTGTTTGGGGTGAACTATGTTAAAAAAAAAATAACCAAATAATAAATTAAATAAATAAACAATTAATAAGCAAAAAACAATCTATATTAAAAAAAAAAATGGAGAGAAGAGAGAAAAAAAGATTTAAAAATACCTAATCGAAAGAATTAATAGTAATTTCACAGCTTAATTTCCGGGGTGGCAACTCTACGTTACCCTGGGATCATTTGATACGACTTATATCAATTTTATGTACATTCATGTTCTGACGTTAATTAAATAAATAAATAAGAATTAAATTGAAACACAAAATAATAATAGAACTACTACTGAAAAATATTACGATATCAATTAAATAATGCCAACATATATGCCAGCTCACAATCTATTTTGTGCGAAGGGAATTGACTATTTCTGCGCATCTCATTCGACAATTACCCATTAACTTCCAGCCTCCGAGCGAAATACATCTGAAGATGATGTATACCTCGAGAATTCAAAGAACTCAACACCACAGACACAATCCTTATTTGACACACAATGTTGGTAAATAAAATATATTATCGAACATTTTTTAGACTTCCAATATCGTCGTTTATTATATTTACCTTGCCTCGTATCAAACGGTGTTTTCTACAAAATAGCCTTTAAACGCAACTTCTTACATACTACGCACAAAGCTTCAAGCAAACTACACCAACATTCTCATATATAAAATAAACATATATATATATATATATATATATAAAAAATATATATATATATATATATATATATGTTTGTGTGTATATATTTGTATATATACATACAGTCATCACAGCCAGATTGTTTCGCCTCATCATTGCTGTTTAATGTTGCTAGACAGCTAATTCCTTAAGCTCGAGAGGGAAATTCGATCGTATTTTCGACTATCCGCGCTTCGATCTACTTTGCCATCTGCATAATCCATGTGGCAAGGAACTATCAGCAATATCAACTACCGAGTAGTGGTCTATTCGTATTTTGCGAAGAGCTTTATATGATGTGTGTATATGTATGTAGGTTTATGCGGTCTGAGTGTGTGTATGTGTGACCGTATGTATTTGCTGGAACATTAAATACAATCTAGTATGACCCAAGTTGAAATAGAATTGACTTGTAGGTTCTCTCCGCTGTAAGTCTAATAGATTAAATGTTCGATGTTACACCAAACCACTTGGCTCACTGAATTAGTGACGCCATTTTATGTAGAGATGCACTTACGCCTGTCTTTAATGGTTGGCTCGCACAGCGCATCACATTTGAGGTCTTCTAAATGCCGGATTTCAACTAACATTCCACATAAACTAAACACTAGGAGACTTATTGGGCCAAATTATAGTGCCTCGTTTTCTAAACAACTTCTGAATAAATCTTAAAAGTTCATTTATTTGTGTACTATTATATTTATTCTATTTCGATTTATTTTTACTAGTTTGACTTTACTTTTTTATTTGTTAGTTTTATTTATTTTTTATTTCTATATTCTATTTGATTAACTACTGCCACAATTGAGAGAACTTTTCTTTTGCCGAAACAATGTTCGAAATTCAGTGGGAGATGATTTTCCGTTTCTTAATGCTTGTTTCTCTTTACAGGTACGTTACTTAACTTGACTTCAATCTCTGGTCCCTCTTTGCATAACATTCACAGCAAGAACTTGCTTTGTTACCACAAGATAACATTTCTTTTCTTCCTCCGTGTGCCAAGCGCCAGGCGAAATATTGATGAACAGAGCCAAATAAACACATCACGGCGGAACTACTTCCCCGATACTACACCTTCGTTGTCTTCAAATCTTATGTCAACAGATTCCTGTCATATAGCGTTTCGGCAAGTAACCAAATTTTTCATTCCATTAATAATCCTCACTCGTCTCATGAGATTCTTCACATTTCAATCAGCTATCATTTTCTCTCATAAACCTTTATTCCTAAGTGGCATTCGGCCATGACAAGTTGTTACCTCTTAATTTGAATTCGTCTGTTTTACGGTAGATATAATTTTTACTCACTTAAACCGTAACTCAATATCTATTGTAAACGATTTGGTGTATACAATTAAACGAACATACGTTAATAATGCTGATAACTAACGGCGTAGTAATACCGTCCCCAACTATTTCATTGCGTAAATGACAATAATAGCTCTTCTAGGATGTGAAATCGGAATAGTCGATGTCATTACGCGCGACGGTACTCATGAACGAAATACGCACTCTTTCGCCTTTTCTGTACAGATAACAATACTATTATCACCCAACGTATGTGCTTCTTATTTCAAGAGCTTTATTCCCACCGTTCTTCTCTGTATATAACTATTACTGCATTTTATATTGGTAAACGGTTTTCATCTGACTTTTGATTATATCCACATATTAGGTATTCCCAATGTGCTCCTCGCCTTACATTTAGTGGACAAAGTATATTTTTTCACACTTACATGGAATGACACACAAACAGTTCTTTGTCATGATATCTACTGTAGGAGGCTTACATGTGACGAGAGGTTTTCAGAGAGTTGAGTTGCCACTAAATCCTGTCCTTATATTGATAACATATCGTTGGAATGTTTTCAGACAAGCCATTTATATATTGTAGACAAACTGTGGTGAGTTTATAGGTGGTGTCCTTTGATGTTTGATCCAGATTTCTCGGTGACGATGTCATGCTCATTGGATAGTTATTTAGTTGTTTCGGCGGAGAGTTTCTCTTAGACAGTTTTGGCGCTATTACCTACTTACTTCGCTCGATACTTTAAGCAGTAGACGATTTCTTGCTTTATTATAGTGATAATCGGAGTTCAAATTGGGATTTCGATAGAAAAATGACGTTAACCTTTTATCATTCAAAGTTATATGCACATCTATCAAGGTCAATTTTCAATTTTGCGTCTTTTCCAGTGTTAACTGTATTTTGCTTCGATTTAACTTTCATGTTTTTATTTTTTATATCTCTATCATATGTATTACACTCGACCAGTTTGTAAACTACATTTTACATTATTTGTTTCGTTTTTTTAGCAGCAACCAATAATTATGTTGTTAATAAATACGAAAGAAACGTCACTCAGTTACTGCGATTTATTTTTCTTTAATCCGAAGAAAGTGAGTTTATAAAGCCAGTTTAATTAAAATATAGAGGTGACGGTGGTTAAGTGGATAACGACACGAACTGACGACCTAGGTTTGCAAAGTTCAAATCCAGTCGGTTCCATAGAATCACTTTCACTTAAGGAATGTTGGCAACCTTAACGTGGTCCCTACTGTAAAAATGCCAGCAACAGAATCAAACCGGTCAACAAGGTTGTACCGTGCTGATTCATACGAATTTACTAATGAAAATATAAAACGACAATATTTAAAATAAATTACTGTTCATTATATCTCAATTTATCTACGTTTCGTAATATGAACTCTTTTATGAATTATGTATAGAGTATCCTACGACGAAGGACGAGCTGCCTTTCTGTAACAGACTATTCTGTACTCATGTAAATGCACACTGTTTAAATATACCACTGCGTTGTCTTATTTATTATCCGTCCTTTCATGTCACAATACTGGCGACAAAAAAACTCGGACTCAACATAAACCGGACTTATGTCGCACTAGACACTGACGACGATAACTCGGACTGATGTTGGATACTACGTAATCATTGATAAAAATGGCAACTTTGGATTTGCGTAAAAGACGTAAGTAGTGTGCTTGAAATAATTGTTAATTACAACAGTAACAGCGAAAAGTTAAAATCCATACTAGATTTTTAACCCACAAAATGTACCACATCTGCGAGAGGAATATCTCCAACGTCAGAACATACGATTTAAACAAGTTTTCATTCTTGAGGAAGATAGAAAAATGTCTACCATATAAAAACTTTAAATGCAAAAACAGAGAGATTAAAAAAAATAAAAGAAATCTTTTCGAACTTTTTTTCTTGTGAACTGGGAATATGTAAAACAAGTTTGAATAAAAACACAATATTAAACCAGTTTTTTTAAAGAAAACAAATGTTCCATTTACGTTATTAAATCAGATTGACGAAGAATTTAAAAGACCTGAAGAAATAGGAGTATTATCGAAAGTAGAGTACAGCAAATAGGATTCGCCTAGAGTGTACGAAAAAAGTAGAGACCCGTGTGTGTTTAAGACTTCCCCACATGATTGAATAACGGAAAATGCTCTTTTAAAAGCGTAATTTAAGACGGGGAATGCTCTAAGCTACTTTGGATAAATACGCATAAGGGGTTGCATGAATTCGAACGATTACCATTTAGAGTTAAGGTTGCAGAAGCCATTTTTCGACAAGTAAAAGACACTGGAATTTATGCAGACTGGAATTTTGACAGCTTTCCTAAGTATCATTCTGGTCTGTAGAATAATCGAGCAATGTAAATCACGTGCACACAAATTCATTATAAGAATACAAGACAATAGATTAATATTAAAAGAAATGCGATTTTTCATGGAAAAAATAAAATATCTTCGGCAAATTATAGACACAGGTGGTATAGAGATAATGCGATAAAAAATTGCCGGCTCTAGAAAAGGGATCGTAACTACAAATTTTTATGTACTTTAGAAAATAATTATATTCTGCTTCTTCTAAACATACACAAGTTTCAATCTCCTCTTAATAAGCTATTAAAAAAAGAAAAAAACAGATTAGTTCACGACGACAGAAGTCAAGAGGCATTTGCAAAAAACATATCTCCACATCACAGTTATTTTGGACGCACAACAGTTAAAATCTCGAAATCATTGTGGCTACTGATGCTACCCTATACGGCATTGGAGCGTGTATATTACGCAAAATTGAAGACATATCGTTGAAACCTATCGCCCATGCGGCTCGTACGTTACTATGTGCAGAATAAATGTTACTCACATTTCGGAAAATAAGCATTAGGTACAATTAGGCAGTTCTACAAATTTCATTGATTTGGTCAGTGAAGACATGTGTTGCAAACATACCATACGTCACTGTTGGAGTTTTATGGGTTAAAAACGGAATTATCAACGCATACTGCAGACAGACTTGCAGAGATGGAAACCCATTCTCTTTAATTAAAATAATAAAACGGAGTTTATTCTATGGTACAAAATGCTGACATAGTATCTAGACAAATATTAAAATATGCTGAACCCCTATGAAGAAAGTGATTTCCTCTATATATACTGAAGTAGCAATAAAAATACAGTGTTACGTCATTAAGAAGCTTCCGGAAACATTCGAAGAAATAAACGAACATGCATTTGACGAATATGTTTTAAAAACAATTAAAATTAAAGAAAAGAAGAACACCGACAAATCTCGAAAGTGTATTCAATCTCTGATGAAGTAGTTATGTACGGTGATTAATTGCGTATTCCTGCCGTATTATAGATCAGAATACTGACAGTATTTCAAGAATGAAAATTATCACGAGAAATTATTCGCATTTGACAAGTATAGACAAAGACATTGAAAATGATGTGAAACTATGCTTAGGTTGTTCTTTGGCAGCGAAGACACCTCCTATGAAGTTAAGACCTTGGCCCCAAACTGAGCGTCTGTGATAGTGAATACACATAGATTTTGCTGATTTACTGGATGGTGTCTCTTATCTAATAGTCTCAAGAAATAGTCCGAAATATTAAACTGTCAAAACCAAACATTAATTCGTTACATGAATTGTTTACCCGGTTCAGGGTCGTTTACTGTATTGTATCACATCACACAAATCAAACAAAGTCTAGTGAATTAAACTATTCTGTCAAACATTTGTCATGGAGCATATCACGATTGCGCCGTACCATGCAAGTAGCATGAATAAGTCAGAACGGTTCGTGCACACGTTAAAAAGAGCGCTTAAATAAGCGTGAGGTACACCTACCAAAAAAGGTCATGCATGAATTTTTTCAGGTCTATAAGATGGCCTCAAATAACACTGTTCTATCTGACATGATACCAAAAGAAGCATATTTGCAAAGAAAATTAAAACAGTTTTTGATGCATTATGTGCAACCTATACGAAAACAAGACGTGAAAACATGTAAAAGTTAAAGAAACAATTTTCTTGCATATGTACAAAAACAGTACATCCTACTGAGAAACAGACATAGTAGATAAACGTATTGGGAACATGATTGTGATGGTAAAAAGGCCCAAGTTTATTCATAAAATATGTGAACCATCTAAGAGAACGATATTTAGATGATATCGGGAATAATATTCCAGAGGATCTACTAATAGAAGTCGTATTAAACACATTTGAGATACCAACACGGCAAATAAAAGATTAAAAAGAAAACGTAAGATGACTGTGACAATAAAGAGGAACACTCACCATCAGGATAAAGAATGAAGTGTTTCGCATGTCGTGTATGCAGATTTTAAAAGGCTTCTCTTCATAGGTGCAGGTGTTTATGGTGGTCTGATTTACATATGTGGATATCCGGTGATATAAATGAAGGGGACAGCTGAGAAAGGAGGGAAGCGATTTGGATTGGAGAGAGAAAGGCAGAAAGAAAGTGGGTTGCACGAAATTCGGTTGGAAATTGGATCACACTCAAAACTTTTGGAGAGAAAGGCAGACAGAAAGTGGGTTGCACGAAATTCGGTTGGAAATTGAATTGCAGTCAAAACTTTTTATTTAATTCTTTTTTTTCTGCCACAGCTAGTTAACAATTACGGAATTGGTTATAATAAACCCAAACAATAAAAAGTGAACATATGAAACAAGTTTAATAATGGGAGTGTTATTTTGTGACACTATGAAATCTTATATACATTATCTATAGATGTTCTTATGACAAAGGACGAGCCATCTTTCTTCCACATTTTTAAAGAGTGACGCCAGATTGATAAATAACTGTCAAGGATCCGTTCTCGACAATCAGATCGACAGAAACTGGGCCATATCAGTTACATTTTATCTGTCGGACTGAGGTATTAGTCATGGGTAGTCCTAAAATGTTCACCTTCCCGAACCTTGCCTCCCCTCTTTGGTGTGGAGTTTATTGCTAAATTCCTGTGACCCCGACCAAGGAATGCCGACAGAGCTGCACATGCAATTTTTAATAGGTCAGAGTGCTCCTTATTTAGAGGCGCTGGCTTCATTCTCCTCACCCTCCGGCCTTGTGCCACATCCTTCCGTTGTGGAAAGGAAGTAAATACCAATCATCCTTCAACCGTTTACTGTGAAAGTCAGAGACGCCATTTTTACCATGTCGAGGATTTGTTCGTCGAATATAAGTTCGATGGAGGTGGGCCATTATTACTGATGGTGGCCTTTCTTCTGTCGGGCTAAAATATGTTTCTAGGTAGTTCTAGGAGGTCCACACTCAACTTGTTGGGGTGGAGTTAGTTTATTTCTAAATGTCTGTGGCGCCCTAACCGGGGAATGTTGATGGAACTACGTAGCCTTTTTTATCCGAGGCCACTGTGCACTAACTCTAGTGCGTTGGCCCACCAAATCCCACTTTCCAACTTTGTGTCATATGTACCCGCAGTGGGATGGACGTAATATCAATCTTTCTGTAACAGACTATTCTGTATTTCTGTAAATACACACTCTTGTAAATATACCAGCGTGTGATCACCCCTTCAAGGTCATAACACTTTATCACCCTCGTTCTAGTTTTCCCTCTCCAGCGATGGTTAAAATGGTATTAAAACTGTGGTTATATTTGCTTTTTCATCATGGACTGTTATAATCATAATTTCCATACGCGACAGTGATAGAGACCGTAGAACTTAAGAATTCGAGCCGGGCGGCCGAACAACAAGAGAAGACATAAACTTTTACCATATAAGAGATGGGTAATGTGGTGATTTAATTTAAAATTATGGTAATGGCTATTTTGAAACGTAACTCAATCTTAAAACTAAGGAATATTGTAGTATATATTTTGTCTTATTAAAATATATTGGTTTACCAGTCCTGGTTTAAATACAATAAACGATATAAATAAATGTTATATTTAAATTAAAACACATATCTGATGATAGAATAGTGTGAATTATTCGATTGCCCTGTAGCATATTCGGCTGGTCTGAATGTCGGATGTCTTGGGGTAAGTCAACATTTGACCAAGATGCGTTGACGATAGATCATCTGATTTTAAGGCCGAGTGTAGTGAGAGTTGGAAAGCCCATAATTTGTAAAGGTAGTTGGGTGCATCTCAATTTTTGTTGTACTTGTAATCATTAGGTACACAATATGTGCAGTTGAATTTCAAGGATATTGAGAGATGATAACCAGTTGATATGCAAGCATTGTAAGATAATGAAGACGGATGAGAACTCAGATGTGTGGAAAGTATATTTGAAATGCGAAGTTATTGTGATCATTCAGAAATGTAATTACTTTGGATCACAGTGAAATACTGCTGCTAGCGAGACTGCAAACATTAGGAGTGAATGGAGTTGTTCAGGAAGTTCTGTTATTACTCAAAAGCAGATCGTTACAACTGTTGATCAATGCAAGTGTCTAGCATGCATCCTATCGTTCGCAGTGTTATGATGTATGAAAGTGGAATCTGGCCAGTTGGGTTGAGGTCATGCGTTGCATAGAGATAAATAATACGTAAATCGATTGATGACTGATGGAAATATCAATCACAGAGTTAGATCTTATGACAACAGAGACAGATTAAATCTAGACAGTATATGGATATCAGTCAGGACCACGAGACCTCGTTGGTAAGCTCGTTGACAAAAAAGGTTAGAGTTTTGAGGTGGCGTTGTACATTGGCAGGTGAAAGCCAAGGAATAGAGGGGATGAATCGATAATATGCTTTTCAAAGATAAAGAGATAAAAACAAGGCTAGAAATAACATAGATCGTAAATTAATTTCTAAAAGCCGTCCAACACATGTTACTATGTAAAACGGTTATAAATCTGATGATGATGATGATGATGATGATGATGATGGTGATGGTGATGATGATGATGATTACTTGCATTTCATATTCCTAGCCGAGTACAGTAACGTACCTTTTATATATATATATATATATATATATATATATATATATATATATATATATATATATAATATACATATTAAATAAGTTCAAATATATTGATTACATGAAATTAAAACCAATATCTATTTTAAAAGTGCTCAATATAATTAGAAGTTTTATAAATAAAATTAAATAAACATTAGAAACAGTCTACGCGAATCAACCAACGTTTAGACGCTTACACATCTTGTTCAGGACTGACGTTATTTACGGAGTTAACATTGAAATTTCCCAAAAGAAACCAGACAGAAAAAGGGGTGCCAACGGGCAGTTAACTTCATTAAACATGTAATTTATTCTTCCTGCGATTAGTCGGCTCCTCATCCTATTAAAACAGATTTGCCGGACTTACGTACAATTTAACTTTCACTGAAGACGTTTTTATCTCTAGACAACTCCCTCTCCAACTCTTCAATCGCTCGGCCAACACGCATACTTAGTTCTACTGCACGCGATTCAATATTTAGGCACATTTATGTTCAAGACACAAGTAACATCCTATTTCTATTCTCAGGCCCAGAGCATTTGACAATTAGCTGTTTATAAACTATAAATTATAAAAATATACAATCATGAATTTATCAAATAAAAATTCAGTGAACCATATGGTACTTAAATTAAAATAGTGTCTCTACAAAAAATCCTCCGTGATAGCCAACTTATAAACATTGGTAAGAATGTAATTACTGAAAAATAACACAGTACTAAAATTGCAATCACATCCAAGGACGAATCTTTGAAGCTGTCTATCAAGTCGAATTTTCAGCAAACTGTGCTGAAATTTCGACTGGGGTCTAACAGACAACTCACTACCTAATCTTGCCAATAAAAATATGTAATCTGTATTTAGTAAACCTAATAATCGTATACTAAGAAAGAAGAATTGAACTATTTGAGAAGCTCCTATTTTAAAAAATAATAAAATGTAATCTTACCCTATAAGAAATTTCACTTACACGTAACAAAGGGTACATCCACATAATGAGTACGCATAAAATTTAAAATTTGAAATCTAATTTTAAAAAAATACTCACCGCGTACTAAATTCGTTAAAACAAGACATATATTAATAACTCCTATGTTAATAATTAGTTTTATTACTAACTATATCCTCGTCCTATTGAATTACTAAATTTTAGAGTACGCCCCGCTTGTTGTGGTTTATAAAATCAAAGTATGTGTAATTTGATTTCATAAACCACAAAAACGATAGTTGAACCGTGTAGACCGTTTCTAATGTTTATTTAATTTGATTCACGCACACACACGCACACACATATACATGTATAGATATATATATATATATGTTGTTATATTTAAACATTTTTTAAGTATGCATTTTATAATAACCTTTTTTGTAATAAGTAAAATAGTGTGGAACTACAGCTCTAATAAAAAATAACATCATGTACACCTCATCAAATGATGATCTCTTCTAAAATAGTTATGGTTTGTACATTTTGAGCATTATATATATATATATATATATATATATATATATATATATATATGTATTAGGAAGTTAAGTTAAAACAATTGCCTCCAAATAATGTTTTTGCTTAAGTTATCAGAATTTCTTCTCTGTATTTGATCAAGTTTAAACAATATTAAAAATAATATATATATATATATATATATATATATATAATTTTTTAAATTAATTATACAAATCTGTATAAAATAAATTCATTTATAAGGTAATCAATTGAAATATATATATATATGTATATATATATATATATATATATATATGTGTGTGTGTGTGTATGTGTGTGTGTGTGTGTGTGTGTGTATATATATATATTTATATAAAGAATACCCGGATATTTAGATGAGGATGTATATTTTGTATTATTTTCATTATTCCATAGATAACCTCGAGCATATTCAGGTGCGCTTTGTCGAACTTCACGAAGTTAGGTGAAAACAATTGTCTGAAAATAATTTTTTATTACGTTATCAGTATTTGTTCATTCTATTTAAGGAGTTTCATATATATATATATATATATATATATATATATATATATATATATATAAAGAGAGAGAGTTAGAGAGAGGAAAAATATATATGGTAGTATATATATATATATATATATATATATATATATATATATATATATATATATATATATGGTGTGTGCGTGAAATTAATTCCAGAAGGAAATCCGGGTATGAGAGCTCAACGTAATACACAGAGCAAGAATAAAATAAAATAAAGTAGCAGAGAATCACAGAATCACCCTATGGTCTTTTCAATATATATATACCTTCTTTGTAATATAGCCCGGAAAATCCCAGCAGAGTGCTCGATTAATTAAGAATTAAAGTTAAAAATTAAAAATTAAGAGCGTAATATTTATATATTTTGGTACAGAAAAATTAGTACAACATTCGTACCGTCGGTTTCAAGAACGGAAGGACTTAGCCATCTTTTTCGGAAATGTAAAGTCACGTATCCCTCTCGTTTGGATGCGTTATTTACTTAGAGTGTTGTGTATGTTTATTTTAATTTAGTGTAAGGAAGGTTTAATAAGGTTTGAAAAAAAGGGGGAGGATGGAAAGTAGCAGTTGAGATTTAAACTGGAAGAGATTTAAAGAGATATAAAAAATGTCTATAATTCCCGTGAGTCAATATTATGAGTATCGTATATTTGGCCGTTACTGTTTTTGGGTTTAATGATGTGCCTTCTAAAGGAATTAGGAAGAGAAAATGGGTTTAAGGATTAAAGAGGGTTAAAGGAACAACATTAATTAGATTCGTGTTTAAATCCTGGATTAAAGGACTTTAAATCAATCCCGAATGAATTTAAATAAAGGTATCATCCGGACGATCTAAGCGCAGTTACTCTGTATGGTTTTTAAATGGTTTGACACCGTTTAAATAAATTCGGGGGGTGATGAAATTGGTATGCTGATTAAAACTAGTTTAGAGATAAAGGTAAGGATTGGGTCGGCAAGATCGAATCTGTTTGGGAGATATGGGAGATTAGTATTATGACCGAGAAATGGTGGGGACTTATGGGAGTAATAATAATGTTGTGAAATGGGGGTGATCCCTCTTAATAACTGGAGAAATATTTTTGGGAAAGTTGAAATTATTGCTCTTGGATATGGGTTTATTATAATATTTGTTTGTATTTTTTTATTTTATTTATATTTATGAGGGGTGATAGTTGGGAACATTTTCTAAAGTGGAAGTCGGTATTTAATGGGGTAATTATGGGGTAATTATGGGGTTATGTATTTGGCAGAGGCGGGAGTAGCTAGGCTTTTATGTGCATCGGTAAGTCCAGTTTATGAGTAGTGCTAGTCTCATGTGGATGCATCCCTTAAAGATTTCATCTCGAATATTCAAACAGACTGTATTTGGGTCAATGATAGCCCTTGATATATAGTATTTTTAAGCGTCACACAGAGTACATCTATTTATGGCTGGAGAGTAGGATGGTTTTCTCTCAATTACTTTCCATTTAGAGATAACCCGAGACCAACCACGGGGGAGCCGTAATAGAAGGAGGTCAGTGATCTGGTTTTCCACACCCTATTCCACCAATACCAAAACAAAGGTAGGCCACTTTTTCCTTAACTTACTCGACAAACACTTCCCCAACACACATCCTGCACAAACCTTTTAACAGAAATTCTGGGTTAGCTTCTCCACTGCCCGATTTATAAGAAAAATCATCTATGCGGGGCCCAAAGCAATTGCAAACGCAGGCTGCTCATGCCAGGACAAAAACAACTGCTTTAGAAGGCAGAAACAACTTCTTTAGAAGATGCATCATAAAACCCCAAAACAGTAACGGCCAAATATACGATACTTATAATATTGACTCACGGGAATTATATCAAAATATTTATTATTTTTTTATTTTTTATTTTTTATTTCTTATTTTTTAATATCTCTTTAAATCTCTTCCGAGTTAAATCTCAACTGCTACTTTTCACCCTCCCTTTTTCAAACTTTATGACACCTTCCTATGGGAATGGACGTATCTGTTGGAAATCGTTTGCTTGACTTGCGCGAATTAACGCGGGTGGACCCGGCAGTCGAGTGCAGAATAGGGCCTGTTCTCACAGTCAGAGATAACAGACGTGACATGGTCACAGTGTGACGAGATCCCAGACCAAGGGTCAGTGTGCACCTGCGAGAGGCTGTGACGTCACAGGCCCTTGCGTGGGAAACAGAGGGATCCATGACGTCATTCGTTCTTCGTGAGAAGCAGGTTTCGTCAGTCTGGGTTTTGGAGGCAAACCGATAGGACGTGATTGTTAGCATGTAAACTACAACAGATAAGGAAAATATTTCCCTAAGACAATACAAGCGAGATATATACTTCCCTCCTCCAGGAATGGTTAAGAAAATAATTGTTAAGTAACTACGATAAAGTAGTGATTTGCTCTCTCTCTCTCTCTCTCTTTCTCTCTCTCTCTCTCTCTCTCTCTCGACGTAGTGAATGGTCCAGGCCGATAAATAACAACGCTTGTAATAAAAAGAATTGAAACTTAAAGAGATTTTGTTTGGTGAGTCGGTCGAGAAACTTTTGTTGCAGACAACGGACGGCGTGGTTCACGGCATGAAGGAAAGCAGAAAGAGTTCGTCCACTAGACGACATGAGACGGCGACCCCCTACACGGCGAGGGAGAAATCTAAAGGTATGCAAACAATATATGAACTATGTGATTTATGATGTTTTAAAAATGACGAGTATTAAATGTGAACTGCCACGGCCCTTTCCGGGACTAAATAGTATACGAAACGAGTAAAGCCGCGGCCCCAAGTCGAGGGGTATGCAACACTTACACTAAATTTAAGTAAACATACACAACACTCTAAGCAAATAACGCGTCTAAACGAAAGTGACACATGACTTCACATTTCCAAAACAGATGAAGAGAGCCGGATGGCTAAGTCCTTCCGTGCTTTAAACCGACGGTACGAATGTTGCACTAATTTTTCTGTACTAATATATATATATATATATATATATATATATATATATATATATATATATGTGTGTGTGTGTGTGTGTGTGTGTGTGTGTGTGTGTGTGTAAATATATATGTACAGAATCCCTGGAAATTTCTAGATAAGGATTCATATTTTGTATTATTTTCATTATTTTCATCATATATGTTATTTTCACAAAGATGTAACCCCCGACCTTCTTTAGGCGCGTTTCCTCGAACTTGGAAATATTCATGTCGATCTCTAGAATGTACATAATTTCGAACAGAATGCTTTATTGAATCGACGGGCATTAATTGTACTATTATGTATATTTTTAGTATCTGCTGTGCTGAGCATTAAACTTCCAGAAAACTGTCATTTAGAACCATTTATCACCTAGTACTTTATTCGTTGCGCTACATGTCCATATCAACAGTTATGGTATGACATTTAAGTGTCTAAAACTTATTATTGCATGAAGATTTGTGAATTACGCGAGACACACATGAAGAAGGTCGGTGGTTTCATCGGCTGAAATGTTGTAAAATAACACCCACTAGCAGAAATATAGTTTGAATAATCTAATTTCTACTCTTGTTTTGCATTTGTATTTCCTACAAATAACTTGCAAGACATCATGACTAAGCCACACATGCCAACATAAAACACAACACGTCATTACGAAACAGCCAATTCATTACAAACATCTATCAGGATTTATTATGATTCACGCACTATTGAACGATCCAAATAGGATTTAGAAAAATGCACTTTAAACTTGATGTTTTTAAAATGAAAGAGAAACGAATAGCCAGAGGTTTTGTGCAACATTAATTCAAAATTGGACGGTGGGAAATCAATGTTTATGACTTAAATATAAAAAAAAATCAATCTTGGCATTTTTTGTGATTTGAAACTCTTGTAAAATGCAATATTCATCAAAATATATATATTTTCAGAAATACTTAGTTCCATGATGATTTGACTATATCTATCATGCTTTGATTTGATCGTCACATAACAGCGTCAAAACATTCAAAGCAGAGCGTTTTAGCATTTATGTATGTCTTAATATGGTATCTTATGAATAGAATTGCACCCTTTTTTACATAAGTGTTGAAATATAATTAAAAAACAATTATTTTATCTTTGATACATTTTAAAAACAAAGCGGCGTTTTCAAACAAAACAGTTGAACAATATTAAGCTTAATTCCATTTTTTTCGAGAATGGCACAGCAAATAAAGTAACGAAACTCGCGACACGTTTCCTTTTTTCTATGTGGAATCAGACTAATGCCCTGAACAGTTAGGCACTAATTGCGGAAGTAGGCGGAGTGTGGACGTACCATTCAGTTACTATTACTCTCATGTCGACTTTGACCCGGAATAGTTGTACTTTTATGAGGTCCCATCTATGTGGTAAATAGAATTTGTCCCAGGAACGACACGAAACTGTTTCGGACACCCTTCACTAACTGTCGCATCTACTCCAGCGAACCACACTGACATCCACCTTTACCAGTAATTTCTACTGAAACTATCTCTCCTCAATGGTTATATCTTCTTAAACACTTCTACTTTCCGTGATAGCAACCTATGCGGACACAACTGCGTTTATTAGCTGTTTTTTTTATCGTCTGTGAAGGCAAAACTATTCGGATGCCAATGTTCAGTTTTCAATAATGTTTATTTAAAACAGAGTAGAACAGTGACAGAGAGAGGTTATTTTCGTATGACTGTGTGTGTGTGTGTGTGTAAGAGAGAGAGAGAGAAAGAGAGAGAGAGAGAAACTGATAGAAAGCTAAGCGGAGAAAGAACGTTCCCGGCAATCACGTGGTTTAGTTACTTCCGCTGGGATGACTTCTGACGTTAAATTTTCACTCAAAACGACCCTCGCTATTTAACAGGTGTAAGGTTATAGTATATTCTTATATGCTAAATCAAGTAGTGTTAACTTCCTAAAGTTCGTCTTGACATACCTTAACGATACATCTTATGTTAATCTTCAGTACCACCATATTTACCCATTTTCTGTCGTTTGTCTATATCAGTTGTTCATATGAGTTGTTTTTCGTACTCAATATGCTAGTAGTATGCTTTTGTATTTTAGGTTGGATGAGTTGATGTCAGTTTGTAATTTCAGTGTCTGAGAAATAATTGCATTTCATTTTTCCAATATTAGCTCTGGTTTTGTTTTACTATTGTCTGTTTCTGCAAAGTTTACTCGTGTGCACAACTCCAAGTAGACCAGTTCCCCAAACAAATACTACCTGTTTTCATATTTCTTTTAGGTCAGCATGTTGCATTCACTTGTTATGTGGTATACAGTTTCATCTCTTTGTCCACATGGTCTACATTTTTTATTTCATTGCTTTTCCATAGTCTGGGATACTACGTGGTCATATAACTTAGTGGCAACAAATGTTGGTACAATTATATAATTTGTTGTTTTGAGGAGACGGTAGGTTATATAATATTTCATTATGCATGTATATATACACATTAATCTCAGAACCCTCAAGTTCGTCTTCATATTCTCCATGTAGTATTTTAATGTGTTTTGGCTCAGTCCCATGTTATTCAAACGCGATTGTAGTCAGTCAGTATTACCTGGTTAAATGGGTTTGTTTCCGAACTCAATAACTTTTCTCAACGTGTCAGCTGTTGTTATTCATGCAGTTGTGTGTATGATGTCACTCTTCTCTTTTATTCTATTTTCACCTAGTCTTTTTTTTTATTTTGAAACTGTCATTAGTGCTCCTATAATTTTGAGTACTACCGTAGTATTTATTCGCGTTTGTACAGTTTGTCTTGTATTCAAATTATAGTTGTTTGCAGAAGTACTTTCCCAAACTAATCATGTGTGTTTTTATATTCTTATTCTGCAAAATCGTTGCATCACTAATGATGTGTTTTAACGTTTCGTCTCTTTTTCCACAGAGTACTTTCCTATTTTACCTGGATCTTTTCTATATTGGCTTTTTCAGTTCGTTCTGATTGCTTTATTTTTGTGCGATTCCATTTCCCATTTTGAGTCTCTGATCCACAAACATCAATGTTTTCTCCTGCACAATTTTATTTGGTGAGTCTCATGGATCGGCCAGATAACTGCTTGCAGTCCCATTGTACATTCTCGCCTTTTGATTTCTTGTTTCGCTTATTTCCATATTGTTTATTCTTTCCATATTGTTTATTCTTTCCATATTGTTTATTATTTCCATATTGTTCAGCTTTGCGCTGCTTCTGATGTAATATATTATTCTACTACTTTTATCGTATTGCCTCCGCAGTCTTCGATACTTATCAGTTCTCTTCTTTCCGTTTTACAGTATTATCCTTCAGGTTCAATTCCTTGTGCATGATCATTACTTCCCTATTTCTACTTTACCCAGTTCATGATAGGAATAAATTACTAGTCGATCTATGTACAAGAGGTGGTTTAATTCTTTTACCTGGAATGTTGTATCCCCTAGTAAATCGCTTGGGTTTGTTGGTGAGTGGTTAAAGGATAGAAAGATTCTGTTGGTATTCTCATCTTGCCAGGTGTTGTCATCCAGATGTTATCATCACAATGATCATAATCACCATCATCATCATGATCATCATCAATAATACGCTTCATGTTCTTATGTACATTATCACCTGTCACCCACTCTTAACAAATACGATCGTCCGATTCATCTTATGTCGCTAAGTAAACAATTCCGACTTTACCCGTTTTTAAAAAGAATTGTTTCCAAATAAAATTATACAATCTGGTCGACTTAAAAAGTACAATTTCAAATAAATACATTTCAAAAGATTACATGTGTTTTATTGATTTGAAGAATATTTAGTTCATGGCAAGAAGATATAAACTATGTATTTTTTAAAGAATTAATTGCTACAATTTAAAATAAATGACTTAATAGTTAAGGATATTAGTTTTGTTTATTTAAATAATATTTAGCTGGTAATGACAATTATTTTTACGGAAGACAAAAGAGTCAGTCTTTTTTTATTAATAGTATTGCCCCTGGCACACATTTATTATACAAAAAAAGAATATTATCATTAAAATTAAATTATACTAATTGATATAGACAGTATCGTGAAATTTCTACGAGGTCCCGCGAGTTATTTTTATTTATACTCGCTAGGAGTTTTCACACAGATCATTGTCAGTGATTGCTAACCGACAACAACCAGTGGTATTCCTTGGAGTCTGTGTGACAACAAGCCTCCCCAGATTTTCAGTATTCTTCACCTCTTTTCGATGACAATGCGGTATCGCATCATCCTCTTACCATTGATTTCTCGCTGGTAAGGACAATTGGTCTTCTCTGGGACCTTTGGGAGGTCATAAGCCTCCCAAAGGTCCCAGCATTCTCCGCACTTTTCCAGTGGAGGTCTGGTTTGTGCTGTCCTTCCTCGGTCTTCTCATCCACCTCGACCCTCTACAAATATTTTGTCTAGTGTCAGCCTAGGCCGGCACAATTAAAAAACATTTTTTAAAATTCATTTAAAAAATAAAAATTTGTTATCTTTAATTTTTTTTGTTTTTGTTGGGGGTGAGGTGGGGTTTGTTGAGAAGGGGGAGCTTATAGCGTTTCTTGTAATTTCTGTTTCTTGGTTCATTTTTGTGTAGGGATAGCTGAGGTCGGTGTAATTTATTGGGGGGGAAGATTATGAAGTGACGTTTCTTGCAGTTTCTGTTCTTTGGCTCGTGTTGTGGTGTTCTTCGTGTGGTTTTGTTTTTTCCTTGTTGTAAATTATTTGTGACTGGTTACCCTTTGTAGCTTATGCGGGTTGGTTTCCGCATTCGAGGATTTTCCTTAAATTGCAGCTGTTTTGATCATTGCCGTCCTTTGTATGGTTTCGATGGTCCCTTTGATTCCAATTTTTCCCAGTCTTTTCTCCAGGTTTTTTGGGATTGTATTTAGTTTATTAATATTATTTACTCACTAAGAGTTATCACACTTGTCATCGTCAGCGATCGCTCACTGCCAACAACCTGTGGTATTCCCTGGAGTCTGAGTGACAACAAGTTATTATTTACTCACTAGGAGTTATCACACTGGTCATCGTCAGTGATCGCCCACTGCCAACAACCTGTGGTATTCCCTGGAGTCTGAGTGACAACAAGTCTCCTCAGACTTCCAGTATGCTCCACCTCTTTTCGTTCATCACCGCTGATGACCTTGCGGTATCGCAACAGCCACCTACCACCGATTTCCCGCTGATAAGGGCCATTGGTCCCCTCTGGGGCCCGAGTGGCAACAAGCCTCCCCAAGGTCCCAGAGCTGTCTTCCAGTGGAGGTCTGGTTTGCGCTTTCCCTCCTCGACCCTCTGTCCATAATTTTCGTGGCGTCAGCCTATGCTTGCGCCTCTCTCGTGCGGTTGTATTTTCCCCGGTTCTGTCGTCTTCTTCTTCTTCTTCTTCTTCTTCTTCTTCTTATTATTATTATTATTATTATTATTATTATTATTATTATTATTATTACTATTACTATTACAATTATTATTATTATTATTATTATTATTATCATCATCATCATCATCATCATCATCATCATCATCATCATTATTATTATTATTATTATTATTATTATTATTATTATTGTTATTATTATTATTATTATTGTTGTTATTATTATTATTATTATTATTATTATTATTATTATTATTATTATTATTATTTACGCAAACGAAAAAAGCATACTGTATTTACCAGAGCACTAATAAGATTATTAACAACACATATCTACAACACTCTATCATCCTACCTTTTAGGTGGAATGTGAATGCTTGTATGCATGTATATTTGTATGTATGGAATTGCTCTTGTCCAATGGTTACTAACTTCAACTGTTCGGAAGCATTGCATTAATTTCACAAATACCCCTGGGAAGGCCATTAATCTAAATCTCCTCCAGTTATGGATGCAATAGCAATATGGAGTCATCGTGGAAAAGCCAATTCCCTGAAAGAAGGAAATAACATCTGCGACTAAGTTACTTTCCGCTACGGGAAATATATTGTATCTCTGAATAATCATCAGGTAGCTTGTTGAGAGAGTTGGCGATCTACGTAAAGCCAATTCATCTGCGTAGCCATCTTCCTGCCCAACGGACTGTCATATGCACGAGAACATATGTGTGTATGTATATATTTGTTTATCTATCTAAAAGTTCTCTATTAATGGTGGATGGCGGTTTCGACTAGATGTTAAATGACAGCAAGTTTCATTAATTTTATATGATTCTTTCCATTATTTCATCAGACAATAACAGCGCCGTCGTTTCTGTGATTCTTAGCACCCGATTATATTTGTTTAATGCCAATTTCGAATACGAGCAGCAATTCGACAACCAACAACGTGGAAAGACAATTAAGCCAGAGAAAAGACAGTCCACAAACATGTCATTACACTTAGCCCCACCCGCTGACCTTCAATGCAAGAGAAGCTGATATCTACTCGAATTACGCACACAGAAATTCACACGTATTTACACACTGACAATGGCCGCATACGTACAATGTTTTCTGAACTCGCACACGTGTATTCACATTGAAAGAACACAAACATAGATATACAGTAAATGATTCAATTCAACATGGCAAGATGAGAGAAAAAATTGGCAGAGCATATATACGCCGTGTTAGAAAAATTTGCAAACCACAGCTAACAAACAAAAACAAAGTAATTGCCATTAACCAATTAACTATGCCAGCTTTGGAATTATTGATTGGCCATAAAAGGACATTAATAGATTAGACACTAAAACGACAAAAATCCTGACAATGTACAGAGTAATGTACAGAAACCAGTGTCTACCAAGGCTGTATCTCCCAAGAGGAACAGGAGGTATGGGTCTCCCAGAAATTGACCATCAACATCGAGCCACGATTGTGAGCACCAGACAATATATGATGAGCTCCTAGAACCCAAACCTTATGATGAGAAATACAAACAACTGCACTTAAAGGGGCGGTTAGAATCTTAAAACAATCTGTAGGCTGGAGTGTCTGAAATAGCCGGTGAATGTCTCGCATGCGGTAGGATGCCCCATCTTCAGACAAAACAGAAAGATAAGAAAGAAAGTAATTCTAAAACTCGGGTCTTCTTCCAGACTTTGAAGATCCGCCAAACACGAGAACATTAACTTTTTCTGATGAAAGATTTAATCACTCTAAATATCTTTTACACCCACGTACATTTGTAAATATATAAATATCGTTTATTCGTTAATCATGTTTTTATCTTTTTTATTAACAACAATCTATTGGTGAATTAACAGCTTGCTAAATAGTAACCTTTTCATTCACAACAATCATTTAGTTTTATTTTCCGATTCGACAATAATATCATTTTAATTCGTCAAAATTAGTATTGATACATCACAAATACTCGACTGTTGTCAATATCTTATTCAAGCCACGATCTATGCAACAGATATCATTTCGAATGCAACATAGAAAGGACCCTGTAAGCCAATGATCACGTGTACGGGATGAAGAGCTGAATATTATTAAGGTAACAATATAGCAATTAAAATACAAATACGCTGCCTCTTCACCCGTTTCAGTATTTCATTGTCATTGTGATAATATGTCCCAACGGGCATTTAAGATATCCAGTTTACTTAATTTCATTTCAAATTAAATGAGTCATTGTCACAATGATGATTCATCACATATTATAAAAGAGCCGTTAGGAAATCTGGAAACTATTTTGTTTCTACTAGTATCTTCGACAACACAGGCGTATCACACAATAGGCTTTTCATTTCCCTCACTTATTGACTGTCATTTCCTTTACTTATTGACTGAGAACCGAACAGATGAATACATACGAAAGTTCCGACTAAAATCGACCTATTTCAAGTTAATTAAACCTTAAACAATAGACGCACAATATTTTATATAGTGCTTATATATATGCAGTATCAGTCGCAAAGTTAACTAATTTGCACCTTGCTTTTGAAAAAAAGACATTCGATTAATTAAAATACATTGGATTAATTTAACATGAAAAGGACATTCCATTAATTTAAAGACATTCAGTTAATTCGATGATTTTTATTGTGTTTTAACTGAATGAATGTTTTGAAGTTAATATAACACATAGTTCTGTTTCGCAACATTGTTTTATTACCTGGACATCTGTGTAGCATTTGTGTCCAAATATTCCTCTTTAACAGAGACCGACTTAATTTCTAAAAAGGTTGTAATCCATTTCTAAATTGCTTGTGAAAAGGCAACTTGATTTCATCATACGGTACCTCTTTTACAGTCTTATTTAAAAGATAAATACATTTGCATCGAACATGTTTATGTTTATCTACTAACATGAATAAATGAGAATGTTTTTTTCCTATTTATACAAATTTTATGAATGACATATTAATTATTTTAAATTACTATCTTAAGAGTGGAACATTGAGAAGCTCTAGCGAGCCGGCACATCCAGTTTTATGTAAATGTTTTATTGTGAAAATACTTGAGATCGTGTCGGTATTATTTAGGGCGATTTATATCGCTCTGAGCTGTTACTCAAGAAAATGGGATAACTATGAATTACTGGTAGGAAAGCATTTCCAAGGATCGTTAATTTTAATGGATGACGTCAGAATAGGATAAACTCATTTATTATCATGTCCTATCTTCAGAGGTTTCTAAAAAATATTCTGCTAAACTATAACACCTATACTAAAGGATTTTGATCGTCTTCGGTCTAGGATCAAAGTGTAATATCTGTTATGTTTTAAATAAAAGGAGGAGTAATCCTTGTTTAATAGATACATTTTTATTTTCGTCCCATTCTGAGTGCCCGTCTTTTGGCTGGTTGGAGATACCTATTGTGTCTAATTTTACAATCGTGGGGAGGCAAATGTAAATACTTAAATATAGCTAAAGTATATTTGCGAGATAGAGAATGGATAAAGGGATGAGGCGACGACGAAAAGATTTGTGAAGAAAGTGAGCAAAAGGGAACGATGAACGAGCGTCTCATACTGGCTCTTTGCCCCTGTCAGTATATCTATATTTCTCCTTCTCTCTCGTAACCCCTTTTCGCTCTCTGTATGTACGTATATCTCTCTTACTTTCTATCCGTATCAAATTAGATTTATGGAGCGATATTTTCGATATTAACTTTTGGATCAACTTGGATCAAAATATCAACCAACTGTGTTCATACTGAATCAAAACATATTCCAATGTACAACACATAAAATACAATCAGTAGACATCGTCTATTATTATTCTGCTAGAATAAAAGTTCTAGTTATGTTCTATTTTCCCAACAATTAATTCAATCTTTGAAAATATGCAAGTTAATAACTATTTACACCATGCTAATAAAATTAGCTTCTTGATCACAACTGTTATTTATTGCTACTTTACATCAAGCAACCATGAGAAAATCTCATTTTTATATGTCTACTAGCACACAATTCGTGGCCTGAAGAATTACGGATCGTCTTAATTGTCTTGATAGATCGTCTACGGATCGTCTAAATCAAAACCTCATGAATAATCTCTGCGCCTTTTCTCTCTTGTTTGTTAGATTTTGTCATTATTTTCTGCCTTCATTATTTATGACGTCAGCCAGAGTACACGGGGGCAAAAACAAGATAACAATCAAGATAACAAGATCAACATATAATCAGTAGTATGTAGATAGATTTGTACTTTCTTTTATGTGCTTTCCTTTCTTGCTCAGTTTAAGAAACAAATAAGAGAAATTGTGATTGGAGAGTGGGAAACGGATAGACAAATCTCCTCTCATGAAATCGCTGAAGACATTTGACTGTCCCTTTTAATATTATTGTCTGCATTAGAATGGTATCATAATTTACGTAAAAGAGCGTCAGATGTATACATAACTATATAAATACTAAACGGCTATGTTTATATCAGGTAAATGTGCTTGATTGTTTTTGAGTTAAAGCAAAAAGGCTAAATATAGAGATGCAAACAGCTTTTTATATCTTCATCATCATTTGTTTTTACATCAACATCTCTCTCACTCTTTCTATCTCCCCCTCTCTCTTCCTCTCTATCTCTCTCTCTCTATCTCTCTCTCTCTCTCTCTCTCTCTCTATATATATATATATATATATATATATATATATATATATATATATATATATATATGGTGTGTTTACGTGTGTCTGGAATATGACACTGATAGGGGAAGTTGCCAAGCAACATTTTTATCTGAACTGAATTGTCATGAATTAAGCGACAATCGTGGGGGTTATAATTTCGTCACTTGGATACAGTGCCGTCAGGAATAATCTGTCACAAGAACTAACTCCTAAAATGGAGAAATGGGGCCAAGTGACGTGTATATTTATAGGAACAGCGATTCTATTTTTGTCCAACGCTTCTTGCGGTTTTAATGATTGTTGCTTGCTTAGACAAACAAACAAGTGGATGCACGGAAGATAGAGATAGAGACAGAAAGATAGGAAGATATAGCTTAATCCACTTAATAAAGGGAAGGGATATAGAGAAAGGGGTAAGAAGGAGATATAGAAAGAAATATACAGACAGATGCAGCCAATGTGATGGTAGAAACAGACAAAGATTGACAGAAAGAAAGACCGGGGTCAGAGAGATAGTGAAAGAAAAAAAACATAGCAATAAAGATCGATAGAAACAGAGAGATAATGTAAAAGAGACACAGGAGTATGAAGAGAAAAGAAAGAGAAATGAAAGGAACTGAGAGACATACGGAGAGATAGTCAGTGATAGAGAGGGGCATACATACATACACGGAGTAGAAAAACAGAAAGGGATAAAAGATAGAGAATGATTGATGTAGATATTTTGACAGAGGCAAATAAAGATAGGGAAAATAGGTGGAGAATCATTGTATGTGGGGCAGAGATATAATGATACATATATAGAGAGAATAATTAAGGAGAGAGTCTAAATATATAGAAGGGGTGCCTCGTTCAAAAGAAGGAAGTAAAAGTGTGAAAGAAAACAGAAACAAAAATAACAGAAAGAAAACACTGCTTTGTCGTTGCCATGGAAACCTTTGCTGAATCAACATATAGCGCGGGCATAATGGGGAATGTTAGAAGGTATGAGAGACACAGTGAAAGAGACATAGACAGAGTGAGATAGAGACACAGAGAAGTGATCAGAGAGAGAAAGAAACAGGACAAGAGAGATAGCTTGAAAGAAGAAAGTTTTAAATAGAGTGAGTGAGAGTAGGAAATAGAGAGAGAGATAGAAGCGACAATAGATAAAGAGGTAAATCATTATATCTCTGAAGGGAGGTTGATTAACGGACGTGCGATCATCTCACCTCAGCACTACACCGCAAATAAACAAGATTAATGTGTCCGCTTTATATATTCTCGTTAGATTAATAAGTTGTTTCAGTTATTAGGTGGGATAGTTCAATACTAAGAGAGTATAAATAATAGATAAATGATCTAGCGTATACATATATATATATATATATATATATATATATATATATATATATATATATATATATATATATATATATATATAAAGAAATGAGGCTACCAACATTTGTAAAACATTTCTCCAACCATTGTTTGTTATTTTATTATTTTATCATATTATAATTTTGTGATTTTAGAACGCGTTTTAAGCCTCGTGCAGCTCTCTGCGGATATATTTTACCATTTGGAAAATATATCTGAAGAGAGCCGCACGAGGCTTGAAACGCGTTATAAAATCACAAAATTATAATATGATAAAATAATAAAATAACAAACAATGGTTGAAAAAAGTTTTTTCGAAATGTTGGTAGCCTCATTTCTTTAAATATACATTTTCTCTTGTTAGAACTGCACTGATGCTGAATTACCCTCTACTCTCTCTCTCCCCCTCTATCTCTCTCTCTCTCTCTCTCTCTCTCTCTCTCTCTATATATATATATATATATATATGTATATGTATGTATTCATGCAAGTGTCAATAGATCGACTATGTAATGAATAAGCTTTATTATTGTCAGTTCGTGCAAGAGATTTTGGACAACACATTGTCCTTTCAAGACAATGAGAGCAATAAGAACACCCCAAGTTTATTTAAAGGAACGGCCTTTGCATTAATGTATTGCGTTTCCTTAATCAAAAGCCTGTGATAGTGTGAAGAGAAATCTAACCAGTCTATGCTTTACGGATTATCAATAGGTGCGGTGTAAACGACCTCTACGCCTTCATGAACAGAAAAGCTAATTTTTTATGAGTATTGGTTTACTCCTCTCCAGGAGTTAGACACAAGGCCAGTTTTTATCTTACTCCCACAAGTAAGATGTGACCCAAGGTCGGGTCGGGAAAGTGGGGTTTAAAAATTGCCTGGGCAGCCCCGTCGGCATCCCCCAGTAGAGGCGCCTCATACAGTAAGCAATAAACTTACTCCTCCCCAAAGGGGGGAGGCAAAGCCTGGGAAGGTGGACCTCCCAGAACTGCACAGGACAGACCTATTGACCGGCGTAAATCAAGACCCTAAGGCCAAGACAACACCAGTATGGGGTGCAGTATCCATCGGAACAGATACTACACTTTGATCTTAGCCATAAGGCATTATTTAACTCCTACCCACAATAGGAATATGTGACACAAGGTCGGAAAGTGGGATTTGAAAAGCCAACGCTCGAGAAGGTGAGCACTCTGGCCATTAAAAATTGCCTGAGCAGCCCCGTCGGCATTCCCCGGTAGGGGCGCCTCAGACAGTAAGCAATTAACTTACTCCTCCCCAAAGAGGGGAAGTAAAGCCTGGGAGGGTGGACCTCCTAGAACTGCACAGGACAGATCAGACACATAGACCGGCGGAAATCAAGCCCCGAAGGCCAAGACAATACCGATCTATGAAGTGCAGTATCCATCGGAACAGATACTACACTTTGATCTTAGCCATAAGGCCGTTATTTAACACCTACCCACAATAGGAGTATGTGACACAAGGTCGGAAAGTGGGATTTGAAAAGCCAGCGCTCGAGAAGGTGAGCGCTCTGGCCATTAAAAATTGCCTGGGCAGCCCCGTCGGCATTCCCCGGTAGGGGCGCCTCAGGCAGTAAGCAATTAACTTACTCCTCCCCAAAGAGGGGAGGTAAAGCCTGGGAGGGTGGACCTCCTAGAACTGCACAGGACAGATCAGACACATAGACCGGCGGAAATCAAGCCCCGAAGGCCAAGACAATACCGATCTATGAAGTGCAGTATCCATCGGAACAGATACTACACTTTGATCTTAGCCATAAGGCTGAGAAACAAAAAAACACGTTGGTAATCTTAATCACATTAAGTCAGAGGCATATGTAGGTATATCATAATGAAAAGTGATGCAAGAATAAAAATCGAACGTGCAAAGTTGGGGTAACGCTCATAAGTGACACTTCGTGCATCATTAGACATTTCATCCCACTGCTATGTAGTTATGGTACTTGCAATATATGGAGCGAATGTAAGGAAATGATTGAATAAAACTCCTCTGTATGAATCAAAAATTTATATTTATTCCCCATTTACAAGTGAAGAAATAATTACTTCTTGGTCGAAAACACCTTACTTGGAAACGTGTTAATCTTACATGTCGACTATCAGGAATCTGTCAGAGATATAACTCTACTATCTAAATATCTTTAAAACCACGAAGATAAACACGGGGAAAGAGATACTTAAATTTTAATGTTTTTTACATAAAAAATCTGTTTCATCAACACCTCTCCTTTAAGCTGTGTGCTATTTTTGTTGTTGCCGTGTCCTTTGCACGATTTGGATGCGAACCGATCTCCTTGGGAACATCTTCAGTTGAGTCCTAGGTAGTTACTTTTGCTTGACCGTTGTTTAAGCAAATCAAATGTATGAAACAGTATCATCATATTGGTTTCATTGAGATACGATAATCGCAACTGATTGGCATGTCGAACCCAACTAGAACACGTCGTAAATGGTATTTCCGCTTTGCTGTAAGATATAACCGTGTGTCCACTTTTGTTTGCTATTGCGATAGTCTTTTTCTCAAGCACTTTGTCCCGGTTTTAGAATGCGACTTATGCTCAATGGCGTCGGTTGAAATATCGTTTCTATTTTTATTTTTGTCTTCTGAAAAGTTAGTGTAGCTGCACAAATGACACCCATTGATAAACATACTTTCCGGTTCAATAGAGCTCCAGCCGGTTAACTACCGTTTGGGCATTTGAGTTTGGTGTTGCTCTCTAACTTCTGAGGAATATCTCTAGGATTTCTGAGGTAGTTTCTATCCCTTTGAGTTTTAGGAGTGCTCTCTTAAATGTACCCACAAAACGCTCGACCTGTCCGTTGGATTGAGGATGAAATCGTACCGTGCGTGGGTGGTTAATATTGTTCTGATGGCAGAAATCTGATGATTTCACTGAAGTGAAAGCAGTACGATTGTCAGAGACTATGGGTCACATCTTACTTGTGGGAGTAAGATAAAAACTTGCCTTGTGCCTAACTCCTGGAGAGGAGTAAATCAATACTCATTAAGTACTGACTAAGCGCAATGTAGTTTAATTTCGATGATCTGACGCGTATCAGTGCGTCAACTTTATTTTCTGTTTTCGTTTTGTGCACCAGTTATCGTCGAAACCCCAACAAAAACCTTAATTTGCGCATTTCTGATCAGAATTATTTCATTTTTTAATACATAATATATATTTATCTGAAATGCCTAAACTGCATTGTACATTCGTTACACATGGTCAATTTTCAGTCACTTTTTTACTAGGGCAGAGTTTACACTACGAAAGTTTTTACTGTGTCAAAAATCCACCAACATAAATAAACCTTTACGCATTGTACACAAAGTTGCTAACAAGCCGGCCTGAAACAAGTAACCTTTTCCATAATCAGTCAGTGACGGAGATATCCTCTTACACGGTGGCAATTTATATTTTAGTTCAACTCAGAAGTAATGTTACCCGTTTGCGTTCTCTCGGAGGTTGACCAACTTTAATTCATCCTTTTATTTTTCTCTCGGACAACGCCGCGCACCGGTCTAGCTAGTATATATATATATATATATATATATATATATATATATATATATATATATATATATATATATATATATATAATATTTATAAATAAATATTAATTATTTTAATACCTACAGACATCGATGTTTCATGCTTACGCAATCTTCAGTGCAGGAAGCTAATTCTCAACGGTCGGCGGGCGCAAACCCCGATCACAAATCGCCACTGATTCGTAGTCAAGAGTCTTATCCCATCGGCCATAGACAATTAGTTAGTAAATAGAGAGGAATTTAAATGTAAATAGCGAATCGGCGGCTAGATTTACCAAGCAGCTTGGAGTGATCTACAAACGTGTCCGGATCGTGCATGTAGCTATGTGTACTGCTTGTTATTAAAGTCACTCAAGAGTGCCCGGCCTTTGTTGGAGGGGGCTGGAAATAATATTTATAAATAAATATTAATTATTTTAATACCTACAGACATCGATGTTTCATGCTTACGCAATCTTCAGTGCAGGAAGCTAATTCTCAACGGTCGGCGGGCGCAAACCCCGATCAAAAATCGCTACTGATTCGTAGTCAAGAGTCTTATCCCATCGGCCATAGACATGAATTATGTAAACTATGTAACATGATTTGCGGTTTTGGTAGAGTATCGACATGCAACATCTTTTGTTGAGATAGTTTTGCAATTGTGAAAATTGTGTTAATCGCGTTTTGTATTCGAACTCTTTATATATATATATATATATATATATATATATATATATATATATATATATAAAGAGTTCGAATACAAAACGCGATTAACACAATTTTCCCAATTGCAAAACTATCTCTACAAAAGATGTTGCATGTCGATACTCTACCAAAACCGCAAATCATGTTACATAGTTTACATAATTCATATAATGTGATAGCAGCATCATTTTTATTTGCTTTCAATGAAAATAAGCTTTTATGCGAGGTCTAGATTGTAAATATTTTTCCTTTTCTTGTTTATTATCTCAATTTAAAGGAATTGGATTTATCGCGTTCTGTACTCGAACTCTTTATACATACATATATATATACATATATATATATATATATATATATATATATATATATATATATATATACAATAAACTCATGAAATAGCTTACTACAGTAATTGACTTTGTTTTTGATGTAGGTAGCAAAGCTACATAACGATTCTCGAAATGGGAAAGCGTACTGAACATAGAAAACCCTTGAAAACACTGGTTTCACAAAATACGCTATAAAAAACGTTAACGCATTTCATCCAAAATTGCTACTTCATTATAGGCAACTTAGTACTGTGACATGTCATTGGCATTCCCATCAGAATATACATTGCTACCTTTTAGGGTACTCTCTATTTGTATCGTACCGAGAATAATTACACCATTGATCTTTTCTCAATCGACAATGTGAAGGCAAAACAGTTTCATTTCACGAATCATTACATTAATGATTTGTTCCCCATGAGCAAATGTGAAATATCAAGTCGTAACAAAAAAATCCAGAAGAACTGGACCTCCAACTTGAGCATTCTGGAATGCCGACCTCTTTTATGGACTTTGACATTTCGATCGAGAATGACAAGTTCATATATAAACATTTAGATAAACGTGATACATCCCTTTTTTCTGTTGTAATTTCTAGTGATATTCCCGAAAGCATAGTCTACTCTGCACTGTTTGGGGATTTTCCTCGTATAACATGTTCTTTCTCTTCTCCAAAATAACTATCTGAATAAAGCAAGAGAACTTCAGAGAATTAGAAAACAGCGTTGAAGTTAAGAAACCACATGTCGTCATTTGTCAAAAATCATCGACTGACACAACCAAACTTTTCCTCGCTTTCATATTACAACCGAAGATATCACAAATCAACTCATCCTCACAGAATAAATAGATTGTAAGTGATGTTTTTAAAATGCAACATGAGTGAGAGGCGTGGAGTGCTAAGGTACACGGTCTGTGAGAGACGCAATATACTAGTGGAATCGGCACACATCATTCTTTAATGTCTGTTAGTGTATTTTATTATTTTATTTGTTTATTCAATTCCTCGTATTTGTTTGGTTGTTTCCATATTGCTTCTGTTGTTCAGTTTAAGTTTGTTGTCATGAAGATAATACAGGTGACTGCAACCCCCAGTACTACTTGGCTTGTAGTTGATGGCACGCCTACACCACACCATTAAGAAGGCAATGGATATTTATGATAACATGGCCGGAATCCATGGGCAGATCATAAACTGAACTTGTTGTCGTCACGTTTGTTAGTAATGTGTTTGTCATGTCACTATCTGTTTTCCTCTTTGTTATCATCTATTTTAATTCATTAAACGTATATTTGTATTACATGTTTATCTGTAACACGTAAATATGTGCATCGCACATCTGCTTTATTGTGTATTTTTCAACAGTGTGTACTATTTAACTGTTATTTATTTATTAAGTCCTTATTGCTGTTAGTCACTATCTGTTTTCGTCCCCGTTATTATCTGTTTTCATATATCTGTATTATCTGTGTTTCTGTAATACGTAAATATGTTTGTTAACATCTGTTTTATTGTGTATTTCTTGACATTGTGTATTATTTAACTGTATTTAGTTTGACGCACATCTGCGCATTGATTTCTTCATTGGTTTGTGACATAACGATCCTTTTCTGTCGTTGAGTGTTCATCTAATAAATACTATTCCTTTTCTGTGGCTGTCCAACTACACGTAGTGCTTTGTTTGTGCTTTGTTATGTAGTATCTATGTCAATGGATTTTTCGTAGGTTTTATTTCTATATACATTAATTTGACATAGGTCATATTTAAATTACAATTTGGAAAATCATAAGTGATAAGTACCCATTAGACTATATATATATATATTAATCTCACTCAATGTTAGCTCACACTCGCTACCACCTCGTGTTTCAAACATTTTGTACTAGTATTTGTTTGTTTTCTTCAGGCAATTATCCATTATAATAAAGACGACACGTTAATAAATACATACATACTATTTTTTTGTTTTCCTTTTTTATTTTATATATATATATATATATATATATATATATATATATATATATATATATATATATATACATATATATATGTGTGTGTGTGATTGTTTGAATCCTTCAAAAAATCACGTATAAATGCTCTGTAGCCTGTAATCGAGTATCATCGAGCTTCTTTTTATTGGCCTAATCCCGGTCTTTCACTTAATAATCTATCCTATAAGTGAAAAATCTAAATCTCCCCCTCTCTCTCTCTCTCTCTTTCTCTCTCTCTCTCTTTCTCTCTCTCTCTCTCTCTCTATATATATATATATATGCATGCGTGTGTGCGCGCGCGGCGGTATTCATGTAATATTAACGGTTGAAATTTTATGATTGATTTAAATAATAGTTGCTCAAAAAGTTGTCATAAATAAATAACTATGAAAGATAATACTGAAAGGAAGAACCGTACAAAAATGCCAGGTCTGATCTTCTTAATAGGTACAGACACGCAGTAAACAATATGTTTCCAATTCTCTTAATATCTGGTTGAATGTCCATCATAAACTAACAATAAACCGTCGTCAATACAACTACTTCTCTAGTTTATTCGGTCCTATGCGTGAACACTCTTCGCTTTTATTATTTCGCCTGGTCGTTATGCAAATTTCCTTCCAGGCTAACATGAACGACACTTGTAGTTTTTTGTCGCTTATGTCGGGGGAGGGGTGTCTCTGTACATTACACATACCTAAAAGCTAATATATAAAAAAAGTTTTACTGTTACGATTATGAAAACAAGCGGTGGTATGTTTTATAATAATCACTGTTCTATTACAAACGACTCTCGAAAACAAACATTTTAGACAATTTCCTCATCAAAATTAGACATATTTTATAGAGATGATTTTTAAATTTAAAGACCAGTTAATTGGGTGTTTAAAAATATTACTCACTTTTTACTTAAAACATAACGAAACATAAATTTGTTTAGACAAGTTCAGTTATATTTTGTTAACATTTGTAAAGAATTCACGTAAAATCTAATTACGTACGGAAAACGATAAATCGAAAGATTAAAAAGTTTTAAGTTTTAAAATAAATTCTTTCCAGTCAATATAACAACGAATGATTATTGAATATAAATTAAACTATTCACATTTATAAAACTTCGTGAAATTGATTATTTCAATTATATTTCAACAGTAAGAACGTTAAGATAGAAAAATGTAAATATATAATATCGTGACCTGATACGTTGGCTGATTACATCTTATCTGTTACAAGTAAAAACTTTTTCTGATTTTCACAATACAATAAAACAGAAAGAGAAAATGTTCATGTTAGAAATTATAACTTTATTTCAGGGAAATATGTCGAAACTGGAGGCATCATTTAGGTATTGGTCGTCTTAAAACAGGGCATTTATTTGGCAATATCTATTCTTATCGCATACGTTAGTCGGGAAAGCTGTCGTTTCAATCAGGATCTGCTTTTACGATGCTATCAAAATGCCTTACACTAGCAAAATATTTATATCCCTAAGCATAAAACTGGTGACTCGCCAACATTACCAAGCTCCCTGAGAATAAAAGAAGTATTTCAGAAGACAGCTCTAGATTCTCCGATTGACTGAACGCGAATAGGATTTACACATAGGAAACTTGTCCAAAACGTCTGATTCGTTTTGAATGCCTTGTCGAGTTCCATGCAAATGTCGACGACGATTAGTTAAGAATTAGACAGGTACAAGCTACATACATGTGCATACACACACAGGCGCACAGACGCCAGCGATTTGATATTTATGTGCAGAAAGTCGCATGTTAGAATGTCTTATTTCGGTCTATATAAAATCCGTACATTTGCCCTATTTTTCGATATTTTCAATATTTTGCTATTCGTAAGAAAAACGGATATTCTTATTATACGTCCATTTAATCTATACGCGTTCGTTCCGCCATAAAACAACTATTTCAAACTATATACCCAATGGATAAATGCTGAAAAGTTTCCTAAATATGTTTTAAAATGTTCTACTTGTTTCCTAAATGTTTTGCCGTACGTGTAACGAAGCAGCAGTTTTGCGTTTCAGCAGACCAAAGAGATATATTGTCTTTGACAAAAGCGATGAGAAAAGTTGTTGTAACTAATGCGTTTCGTAATTAAAATCATTTTCCGAGCTTAAGTGTGACATACCAACGAAAATTCTATTTCAAACAAACCTGACAGACCAACAAATGTATTTAAAACTTAAGCGTGGCAGATCAGTGAAAATGCTATTTTAAATTTCAGCTTGACAGACTGACGACCGATTGAGTATCTTATCAAAATAGCGGGACGCATCTAATAACATGCTTCCATTCAATGTGTGCGTTTAGTGATGCAAATCTATCAAACATAAAAGACAGACAAACGGACGGAACAAGCAACCGACCACAATATACTGCCTCTAATAGAGTAGCGTGGGCGCATCTAAAAATACGCGAATCCTAGAAGAAAACGACGGACAATCGCAAATCAATATAATTTCGCATTTGCGATAAGTACTTGCACGATAAAAACATGCTACTTTTGTTGATGGTTGTCTATTTTACGAGTATCAACCGATCTTTAGATATAGCGTTCATACCTTTCAGCATAGTATTACTATGTAATTCGATCACAATATATACTATGGTATTTGGACGCGGCATATCTAATTTCATGGTATGCGACGATATCGATTAGATCAACCATTAATCACCACTATAAAACGAGAGACGCTTGTTCAATAAAAAAACAAGACGGTGGTTAAGTGGATAGCGACAAGGACTGAAGAACTGTGGATACCAATTTTGAATCCAATCGGTCCCATAGCGCCACTTTCACTTATGATGTTAGAAATCCTCGCATGTTTTCACCTTTAACAATGCCAACAAGGGAACTATGCTGATCCATATGAATTTACTGTTATTAAACATTAACTGAAAAATATGCTTTAATTAGAGACCCCGTTGACGCTTTCATTCAATGCAAAATGATAAAACACTTAATAATATGTCGATGACTAATTATAGGATAACGGCTTGAGCTGTATTCAATAATTAAAAGGAACCAACATTTGTAGGAAGACATCTTGTAAAGATCCGTAAAGTGAAGAACAAAGAGAATGCGTTCAGCACGAATGACACGATGGAGATAATTTGAGTCATTTTTCCGCACAAAATGAGAGGAAACTTTTTGAATTTTAAATGGGTATTTCATGATAAATCATCTCAATGTTTAAATACTAAAAATAGTTCATAATAAACTAAATCACACCTTGACTAGTTTATTAGATCCCCAAATTAATATCATTTCGAATTTGAAGTTATTGAGGGTTATTTTATTTTTTTAATGCCTAACTGGAAATCGATAAATGGCAAAATCCGAGATTCAAAGTTAGATAAATATTTAGTTTTCATCAACTTTTCGAGTAAAATGAAGATAACTTTAAGCATTAAGTAGAACATAATGACATATTAGCTAATTTGGTACTTAATTTTGCTTTGACCGATTTGTACAAATTCTAGCTATTTCTGACCATTTTCAGCCCATGTTAAGGGAAATTTTATGTCATCAGATGTGATACAATTGCATTGCAATTAAAATTGTAATGGTAACTCTCAACAAATGTTTCAAACACATTACTTCTATCTGCTTTTACGAATATAACAAATATAACTCCTAAAACATCAAACTTACCGGTTACCCGACTAGAACTTTCACCACCATCTGCAGCTTACTTAAAGAAGACAAAAGACGGCTATATCATTGTACATCTATTCGAATACACAGAAGTACAGCTTTCGAAGATAATCCATCTTCGTCACTATATTGTCACCAGGGAACACACATCAAGCCCTAAATAGGTCGTATTCGTCTTAATTACAGACTATGACTCTAAAGACACTGAACTTTAGAATAAAAAGGATAAACATAGCACGAAGATAGAAAAAACATCTAAGATCAAACACAACAACAGTATGGCAAGGTGTCAAGATGATGATGATGATGATGATGATGATGATGATGATGATGATGATGATGATGATGATGATGATGATGATTTGGGTATAAATTCCAGAATTTATGAGCTTCGAATCATCCTTGACAATATGTTTCTACGAACACTGATGGAACAATTGAAGTAGTTTCAGTTAACTCAAGTTCCAATTTCAATTGATGTAGATTTGATCAACATTGGAATGAATGTCAGTTATGATACCAAAGAGATCTGCTTTTACTAAAGTGTTATCTCACCGATAAAATTCCCAAACAGTTCTTCTGGAATCTTGGTTGAAGAAGCTGGTTGTCAATCAGTAATGTCAGGTTAAAGTCAACTCTTGGAATTTGCCTGCTGAAAATCTGCCAAAATCATTAGCAATATCACCATTTGCAACTAACCACAGTAATTTCTTATTGATACGCGATCCTACCAGTGATACACAACGAATCCAATGTGTTTAATTCTTTATTGCTGTTGCAAATAAATCTAACTTTAAGACTACTAATAAGTGTGATATGACTGACCTTTCTGTTATAACAAACTGTTGTCAAACATTTGCTTAACACCATTATTGCTGCAAGTGAAAATTAAGGGAACATTATGCGGTTAGTCATGAACATTCGAATGCAGTGCCAAGATAAGGGAGTGTATCTGTTCGATATGGCGTTCGACGAACCAAATGTGTACTTTCACAGAAGTTCAAGGCAGACGTCCCTTTAGATTTCTATGATATGCAGACTTTCCTCAGAATGCTGTAGCAATAGTAAGAGGAAAAGAAAAAGAAACACTTGTTCGATATATGCAAATGCACGTAAGCTGGTCAAGTGTATGAACATAAAATGTCAGTTAATTGTTATAATGATTGATGTGTTCAACTCAACAAAAGAGGATATCAACATACATTTGCTGATCTGATCTCAGGAACGATTAAAATGAGGATTTTTCATAATTATTTTTCATTGAATGATATCTTATGTGTGATTTTCAGTTTGAATAAAAAATATGTCTCAATTGAATTAACAAAAATCGTGCAAGTGGTTCTTGATAGTTTTTAATTTCATATTTTAATGTAATCAATTGGATTATTCATACTGAATATAGAAATGATGGGTGTAGACATCTACAGTCATGTTAATGTCAATCTTTCTGGATATTTGTCTGATAGGATTTTAGTAGGATAACATTAAGTCTGATTTTTTCTACAAAATCAAATTCCATTTACATCGCTAACAGTTTAATTATATTCCACATACTCCAAAATAAGCGTAGCCGGTACTTCAGACCACATGCATAATGTTGCAGCAAAATCGAACACTTGACAAAAAGAAAACGAAATAAGCAATAATAACAAAAAGTTGTATATGCAGAGACCCGACAGTTTATTTAGCAACAACTACATAGTATATTATTTTTTAATGCAACAGCTATCGACGGAGACAACAATCTCACGGCTGGTGCGAAATGCTTCACATGCTTTGGCAACCATGTATTTGTCCATAGCGACGAACACTTCCACACTAGCAGCCCTAAAAAAGTAGACAGTGTTGTCATCGTGCGTGTTGGTCTTGGCCTAAATCACGCCCCAGAATAAATAGTCGAATGAGGAGGGCGACCACAAGTTCGGCGACTAATTGTAAGGAACATTGTTGACCAGCGATTCCTGGGTTGTCTTGGCCTTTGTGCAGGAGCAGAGTCCAGCTAGAACATGTAGAGACTTTTAGTGGCGATTTCACCAATCCATGGCTTCTCCACCCTTTGCAGCACCTCCTGATATTTCGTTTACGTTTTTCAAGTATCAGATTTTGCTGTAACACCCTGTATATAATGTTTCCTGAAATTATGTAAACAAATGAATGAATTCTCCCTGTCGCTTTCTTTCTCTCTTTCTCTTTCTCTTTTTCTATTTCTCAGACCGTGATATCTATTCTCGATGATAACAGTTAGTTTCTTCGGCGGCATGTAATGAATGAGACGACATCAAAATAAAAAAGCAATTTATAAAATATTGCCATGAACTGAAATTACGGACAAGACAGAATAACCGTTAAATCTTAGACATACGATTAAAACCTAACCGAAAATAACAGGAAGCTTGCTCGTAGGTATAAGGTAATCTCGCAAAATTATCTACATTTGATAACATTTACTGGAACTATATCGGAAGAATGATTGTAATTCAAACATTATAATGAAATGAGTATAATCCCTTCCATTCCGGAAATGATGACAATAGAATCTTTCGAGCTTTAAATGGCAGAAAATAACATTTCAGGAAATCTTATTATTTTAATATAACATTGGGAAGATGATCGATGCTTCAAATATCCTGAAATAATCTCGCTTAGGAATACGAGTCGGAAATAGAAGAGTAAAATATTTGTCACAGAATCCTTTATTACAGGAATTATTAGTACAGCCTATATGCTGGCCCCAACACGAGAAAAAAACAGGATATAAAATACAAAACGAATAGAAATGATTAAAAGTAACAGGATTGTAATTAACTAAAGAAATGACAGAAAACAAAAAAAGAACAAATATACAAAAGCGAAACACAAAACAATTATAATAAATATAATATAAAATTTCAGCTTAACATCATCAAAGCTAAGGATTGACCTTATATATCTTATCAATAACTATTATTCAAGCATACGCACATTTAAACATTTTAACTTTTATTTCTACACTTAAATACAATTGTTCCTTGAAATTTGAATCTATCCGTGTAAATTGTTTGTTACTAATTTCTATCTACGTATATTTCAAACCTAAGAAAGCATTTCTTTTTAAATTTGTACAATATCAAACATTTTCAATGCGTTGTACACGTAATACAAATACACACTTACATACACACACATATATATATATATATATATATATATATATATTATATTATATTACAGGAATTCATTTTTACTTAACTAGGAATAATTAAGATGACTCTAATAGGATGTAACAAAACGATTCTTTATGTTCTCATAACCCAAAGAAACACACTGGTATTTCTTAGATGTTATTGAGGATACGCACTTTTTAAATCCCCATTCATAATGTAAAGTCCGGTAATGTATGCCTTTGTCGCAAATGCAATAGTTAAAAAATGAAAGAAAAAATGAATTCGTTCGAATGCCGAACTGGAGTAGTGGCAAAGGGTGTAAAATATGATAGTGTGCTAGTAAAGATTTACTGTAAATGTATTTAAAGAAATGGTATTACAGTGCGCCGAAATAATTTGGATGTTAACCTGTAATCGCCTATATATGACATGTCTCAAGCTTTATGAAAATAAATTCACCGAAATCAACAAAAAAATTAATTGTTCAACTGGGTCGAAATAAAGTTTTTAGTATGAAAAGATTTATTGCTTATTTTTATAAGTATAACTTTAACTGACCCAAATTATCCCGTTCAATGTTTGAAAATCTGACATAAAGTAGTTGATATTCAGAGGTTCCAATACTAAAAACACGTTGAAACATTACCTTGATGTTTTTAATTTTATTTAACTTAGTTCACCCCAAACAAGACAAGTAAACGTACGGGGCTACTGAAAATTAGGATACAAATTTAGGGGGTCATCCTAAATTGGGATCTGTGCAGTGAGATACTTGTTCACATCAGTTTTAAATTTCTGCATGTGTGTACAGTCGGGGAAACAGGGAGCAGAGAAGGAGTTCCAAAGGCCGGCAGCTCGAGGAAAAAGCTATTAGAGTAGAATGCTCTCTAGCATCTGGGGACCTCCATAATGAATAGATGGAATTTTACTGATTGTCGGGTTGGTCAAGTGTACTTACGTCGAGGGGGCACCAGATAAGCAAGTGCAGCGGAGCACATCCCATTGATATACGTGAAAAACAGAACAATAATGCAACATTGCGGCGATTGGACAGAGGCTGGAGGTTGGTGGATAGTGAGGGACCTATTAGATTAGATACTCTTTTGGGGATCTTGTCTAAGAGAGAAACTGGTGGATGGTGCACCAGCCCAGATGTGACAACAGTACTCAATGCATAGGCAGATGGTGGCCTTGTAGAGGTATAGGATACTGTCAGGTGTGAGAAGTTTTCTCGCACGGTAGAGGGAGCCCAATTTCTTTGCAGCTGCGTTTGCAATGTCTTCTATGTATTTGTCCCAATTCATGTTACCTGTGAATGTTAAGCAGAGGCTTTTGATTAGACTCCCATGTGCTAACGTGAAAGATGATGAAGTGATACTTTGTGTGGATTAGAGAAAGAAAGAACATCTTCCGTTTTGTATTTTTTGTAATGAAAGGAGAAATAATTGAAATAAGTATTTGGAAGAAGTAAATAACCATTAGTTTAAAATGGTCATTTAAAAACGTTCAACAATACCTTACGATGTTATGACTATCCTCGCCATGTTGTCCGAATGGATTATGCTTGTCTGTGTGTTCGTTTTAAAACTATATCTGTATCGTAATCAGCGGCGGTTTGTGTATAGAAACTGTAGAACTGCAATACCCCAAGTTATTCGCGTTCAATATTATTAAGTGTAATGTCGGTAGGCATCCAAAAATTAATGTAAAAAAACAAAACATGGGTAGAGCCGTGAGATTCACAGTTACACCTATTTGGTGTTTGCTTCTTATGCGAGTTAGGACAGCAGCACAGCGACGAGTTTCATATTCTTTGTATGCTGGTGGTATGCAGTGTTACCTTTGGAATATGCACGTGCTGTGTTTATATATTGTTTATTATATGGTAATGTGTGGAATTCAGCACTTCATCCTGCTAAAAATGTCCGCTCTCTCAGAAAATCAAGACGGAAACTGGGAACATTATGTTAAATTTAGTTTTTGCTTACATATTTACCATTGAATAATACTAGTTGACGAAAACTCACTAAGTTTAGACGCAATAAAATAAATACGAAGATTTAAAGTTCTTGCAAAAAAGATACATCCTTTTTAGACTATCCCTCGCGCACAACTTAAAAAAAAAAAATTACGTGACTAAAATGGAATATTTTTAAAATGAGTAAAAAGTAAAGTCGGTAAATTTGTAGATTGACATCTCCAGCTAAAAAATGATATTCTACTTTTTATGTGTATAAACGCTAAACAAAATCGCGGAAAGGAGGTAAAATTAGAATTATTTTAGAATTTAGAGTGGGTGATCATTTTTTAATATAAATTAAAAGTAAAATTATCTCATTATTTTCGGACTATTCTAACTTTTTAGATTAACTCAATATTTTTTACCACTAACTAAGTCCGAGTGGCAAAGTTGTAGAACCACACGTAACCACTTAAGAAAGTAGAACACCTATAACAAACGAACAGAATTTATTTCCCATAACCCAAAAAAGGTTAACTATCCTAATAAATGCCCAGAAATGAGGAACCATTTTACTTTAAATTTATATGTGTGCCCCCTCTCTAAAGTCTTAATGATAGTTTTCTTTTTTGCCGTGTTTAATGTTCACATGCAATTGCCTATAGAAAGTAGAAATCCTACTTTGGAGGAAGGGAGATGATCTTCAATAATACTGAAATAATCGAATTTTAAAGCAAACGTCTTAAAACAAAAACAAAATAAAAATAGCGTTATTGTTTCATTTGAAAACAAAATCTGTGAAAAAGATCAAAGGAAATAAATTGAAATAATTATCTCTCTGATTTTACCTCGTCTCATATTTCGAATAACAGCAGTTTCATGTATACATTCTATATAATTGTTGTATATGTTTGTTTTCTTTTTACACAATGGGTAAAACTTTTCTGAAGCAGCACCAATAATCATCTTAGCCACGAGTCGCCACTGATCGTAATGTAGTTATGGAATAGATTGCTATTAAAGAATATGTAGGAAAAAAAAAGAATAACGAACTAATCTTTAAATAGAGATGTCGCCAAGATCAACTCCAAATGTTAGGAAAAAAACCGTCTCTCTCAACTGTATATAAAAAAACGTCTTTCTAATCAACATGAAAGAAAATCCAGCACTCTTTTCTTTTGCTCGCTTTCCAATACGCGTTCAGAACGATATCCACGACAAAACTGACTGACTCTTAACTTTTCGCTTTCTTATTATAACGAAAATCCCACGCATGCAAACAACCTAATTTGCATAAACAAATAAAATAATTAAAATCTTATTTCACTTTCTGACGCCTTTCACCTCCCACTCCTCTTTCTTTTTATGTCGGCAACGAGGGTTTCGCCCCCCACACACAGCATAGCAGACGCTGCCTCTTTGAATGGTGCCGACAAGTATCTGCATCTACTTCAATCGGCCGCTCTCCGTTACACCCCCTCTGATTTCATGATAACACATGTGGCAACCTGGTGCAGTTCTTCTTTGTCTGCTGCTTCTTCGCGGTAATACTGTAGCGACTTCTTCCTCAGATAACTCGTCCGCAGGGGGAGCATCCGATGCATTTGTACAAAGCCTTGGACTCTCTGGATTTCTCCGCGGTGATGCGACCACAACTTCCTCCCCCGATGACTCGTCTCCAGAAGAATCACCCGATACATCTGTGCTAAGCATGGGGCTATTTGCGCCGCTCATAGTGATCACTCGCGCACTCTGAGTGGACGAATAACTGTCACTTCCACTTACCGATGTTGTTGAGCCTATAACGGGTCGTAGGTCCCTTACATGTCGAGGTATCTCATCGATGAGGACATTCTGTGGGCTAATCACACCTGTAACGCGTCCAACTGCATAAGGAGATGTACACCGTCTATTCAGATTCTCGCTCAAACACGATCCCCCATCTCGTAACACAAGTGTTGCTGTTCCGACGCATCAGGGGACACTATGGATCATGTTAGCAGGAGCTGTCAGGGGTGACACATCGTCCTTCGGGGTGGCATTGTACCAATAAACTGCTTCCATCACTGAACACAGTTTTCTTTGCGGCAATTCGCTTCACACTTTGATGGCACCGCTCTGTAATACCATTACCTGATGGTATATGTGCACAGCGAAATCGCAGTCGAACTCCCCACTCTTTCATAAAGTCTTTAAAACTCCTACTGCAGAATGCTGGGTCATTATCCAGGAGTATCTCAGTTGGTGGCCCGCACTCGCAAAATACATTTTCTAATTGGTCCATGATGTTTGCTGCGTCTTGCCGTCTGAGACAACGCAAAATAGTAAACCGTGTAGGCCCACAGTCGATGATAGACAGATAGTGCTTTCCCTGATAATGCTTTATATCTATCCCCACCTGATACCAAGTATCACTGACATCCAAGTTCCCCTTCGGCCAGCACACGGACGGCGGATCGATCGACTGACACTCTTTGCACTCTCTCACTACTGTCCTGACGGATGCCTTAGAAATCGTGGGGTGTACCCTGATAACAAAGTACCACGTCCTTTTTATGCCAGGGTGACCACTTTTGCAATGGATAGCCCTGATTTGGTCGGATTCTGGACTGGCTGTTGATACAGCACACACATGGCTCTGGGGTTCAGCTGCTTTTCTAATTAAGTTAAACCATCGTTGCGGTACGCGTGTCAGACTATCCGCTCGGTTATATTGTGACTTTACTAAGGTAATGTCTACTGACAACCTGTACTCTTCTATCAAGCTTAAGAGCGCACCCAGTCGTCATCTTATCAGCATTTCGCTTGCTGCTTTAGTTTGCACTCTAGACTTTCCTGTAAGGGTATCCATTATCCAATTGTGCACACAGGCAGAGTCAGGAAAAAGATGCAATATGGAAGCCTCCCACATAAACGCCATATTAATGCCTTTTAGTACAGCATCAAGTTCTGCCAAATTAGTGTGCTGTGTATCCTTTGCTTTGCGTATCAAACTTGCATCCTCTATCACAGTTCCATCCTGCTCCAGCGAAACTCCGATCGCCAGCTTGCATCAACCCAAATATCGACCTCATGACCGTCAACACACCACCTTCATCGTACGGAGTCTCTTTCGTGAACTCTCGCAACAATTTCTGTCATCATCGTGGTCAACGGAATATCGTCCACTTCATCGTCCCAGCCCTTGGTAACTCCCACTGCTCTCCATTTGATAAATGCGGCTGCCACTCTGATCCATCTGCCCACTGGGAAGTGCCCAATTAGTTTTCCACACAAAGAAAACACGGCACGTCTGGTGATGCTGCGTGGCATACTCGGGATCTCGTTGCCTCGTTCCCATTTTAGTATGTTGCATTCCTGCCAAACTTTCAAGCCGAGTACCCGTGCACCGTCTTTAAGCCGTTCAGGTTCCTTACTCAACAATCCAAAGTTGGCCAGATGCTGCTTTACATTAGCTGCGGCCACTATGTTTTCATTTATGAAAACATCATCGATATATGCTGATGTTGCCCGTTGAATAGAGTCGTCTCTCGACAATGCCGCGTCAACAATAGCTTGCATAATGGCTGGTGCAACATTGAGCCCAAAACCCATGCGTGTCAAGCAGTACCTCTTCCCTCCAATATGACAGTCTGGTATGGCGACAATGATTGATGCACATGCACCTTTAGGTAAGCCTTCTGCAGATCGAGCACTGATCCATTAGGGCCTTTCGTTCGCCACTCTCTCAGCTTGTGTGCACATATGTCTGCATGCTCATTCAGTTCGCGAAAATTCAGAACTGGCCGCACCTTAGATTTGTTCTGCTGGAAGATTGCCATTAGCGGAATTAGGCCCTTTGGGGGTCCTAGTTTGTCTTCAGGATAAGGAAGTAGCCATCCATTGTTCAGCTATGTTTGAAGCTCACGTCTATAGTCCTGGCGGATTTGAGCGGGTACTGAGTATTCAGGCACCCTGTTTTTGAGTTTACCAGGTGGTTGATCACCTGATCACTTCCACGACACCGTCTACACTTTGGCCTGTTCGTCAAACGTGGCGCTAAAATCGGGTTCCTCTATCGTGATCGCAGCGCAAGCATGTGAACCCGTTTTATAAAAGAGGGCTTCGCCAGACTGGTCAATGCTGACCCCACCCAACATCTTAATAACATCCATCCCAAGTAACATGTCGAAACCTAACAGCCGACTGTGTACGACCAAGACATCGACCTTTACAGGGCTCATATCGGTTATTGCCAACGAAATGGTTCCAACGCCATGACTATGGATAGTTGTACCGTCAGCGGTCATAATGTTCGATCTCTGACAATTCCGAGGACTACATATTGAACCAGTTACTATAGACTGGGAACAGCCAGAGTCCATGAGTGCTCTGCGTTTTTTTCCATCGATCCACACTTCAACGGTAGGGAGCGCCTCTCTTAAATTGACTGAGGAGAGACCGGCATTGATATCTCGCCTCCTTTTTCGTTTCCCGGACACTCAGATGCAATGTGTCCTATCTTCTGACATCTATAACATTGTATCTTTCCTCGTGATTTATATTTGTGTCCAGTATGCCCTTCACCAGACTGATATTGGCAGTTCCTTGCGAAGTGGTTTGGTCCAGAGCATTTATAGCACATACTGCTTCCACTAGCCGGCACAGTGCGTGATGTTTTATTAGCTTTAAACTGAACCGGTTGTATAGCTGCCGCAACCAATTCCTTGTCGTCCGCCATGATGGCCCGTGCTCTCGTTACAATCTGCCCTAGACTCATGTCATCTATTCTCGACGACGCCCGGAGATGTTGCCTTACGTGGCTCGGCAGGCCTGATACAAAGGCACATACCATCCATTTTTCTGGAAGTGTCTCACCAACAAGGAGGGCAAGTCTTCGAAGCTCAGCCAAAAACACATCTACAGTCTCTCCAGGTAGTAGCTGTCGCGTCGTGAAGTCTTCATACGCCACAAATGAATCGGCGGCAAATGCAGTTATCAGCGCCTGCTTGACTTGATTTACATCTGCCCTCTGTTCCTTACCTAGCTGTCGATACACAGCTAGAGCGCCCCCTCTTAACCGCAAGGGAATAACTCGCGCTACTTCGTGAAACTCACATAATTCGCAAACAAGTTCTACCTGTTCGATCCATTCCACCATCAGTAGTAGTTCCACTAAATTCTGGAATCAGGCGAATGTCAAATTGCCTATTGGTCATGTTAAGGCCGGAATAGCTTGTAGGCAAAGCAATAAATAACGAACTAATCTTTAAATAGAGATGTCGCCAAGATCAATTCCAAATGGCAGGAAAACACCCGTCTCTCTCAACTGTATATAAAAACGTCTTTCAAATCAACAGAATACCTTTCTATTATTCGTTAATTTACCGTTAATTTTATTTTATGGTTTTTAGATAGGAATCACTTAAACATTTATTACAAACAACATTCTATCTTTTTTATTGTTGATATTTTTGCTGCGATAAAATACGGTATTTATCATTAGCATACGTACAACTAAACGAATGGGCGTATAGATGTCGGGTTATAGGAACTTTCGTTTTAGGTTCGTATTCTGCTTTCACTGTGTCAATTTTGTATATAGCCACGCTGACGAGGCCTATGAAGACGAACACAACGTTTGTCTGTAAATATAAATATTCATTTATTAGGTCAATTTTATAAATAATTTCCGAATTTGTTGATACAATTTAAAAGCGTTTTTAATTCATTTTAAAACACTTCACATTTTTGTTACTAGGCTAAAGTTTCATACAAGTTTTTATTCTATTTTTCATAGCTGTTTTATCACTGGTATTACAGTACAAATATGGATTCATGACCTTTAATATGGAAAGACTACAACTCCATATTCGACATGTGGATGTTTTGGGAGTTAAAACTAAAAAAAAATCGTGCTGAAGAGACGACGAGGAAAATATGCATCCAATATTTCATGAATACATACATAAATGAATAAAATGAGGTTATTGTTGGCGGACAATTTGTTTAGTAAGAATGAAAATAGTGCGAAAGAAACCGAATTATTGTTTGATTCCGTTGTTGAAATGCGCAATGAGAACTGCTTCGATAATGTGTCTACATTGGGAGTTGTTCTTTTTTTATTAATGCTGTCTCAGAAAAACAGACCAAGACAACATCGTAAGACAATAACATAACCCCCATTTAATTAGCATGACTATTTATCAAAAAAGGTACTTCAAATAAAATGATAATTCTATTTTACTATAATTAGATAATAAAAGTATTTGCTAAATCTACCAATTGCAAATTGGGAAATTAATTTAAAATGCAATTATTACATTTAGGAAAAGAAACACAGATTGCTTTAGTTTGGCTATTTGACGGTATATATTTCGTGTTATTCGATATAGATTCATTTTTCTACGACGATCAGCTCGTTTTTGGTTATTAACCTAATGCCAAAATGTCACACGTATTGTGAGCACTTTAGAGTAAACTATGAATGTAACACGAGTTGTATTTCAGCATTATATACCGGAAGTAAAAATGAAAGTAAAAAGAAAACAAAAATCACTGCCCATAAAATCACGCATGCACGTAAGATAGACACCCTCAACAATGAACCGGCACCGGAAACAACCACGAAAAATTGAAATTCTTTAGTTTCCATAAAATACATGTAGTTTTTATTTTGCACCGAAAACAAATTATTTTGCAATGATGTTTTCTAACTTTACGGAAGAAAATAGACATGTCCACCACACATGCGATGAGGGGGCATATGTTAAAGACTCAAATAAGCCATATGAGACAGATTAGCATTATCTTACATGAAGAAGCTTATGCCTGACATAGATATGACAGTAAGATTCTGTGGTTATAAATTAGATAAATTGAATCGCCCATAACGTAAATAACTTAATTCATGCAGATTAGTGGATATACAATATAAAAAAAAATAGACCGACACATCAGACTTGAAAACCAAATCTCCAAACTTCGAAAAGAAGCTAAAGCCGTAAATAGCATGAAAGAGAACAGAGATTGAAACGGGGTTTTTTCAACCAGTAAAATGCAGAGGCTTATTTTTAAATAAACATATTATTTATTTAAATTCAAATTTTCGATTTACACAGGAATCTTCATCAGGATAATAGACAATTTTTTTTCTTTCCTGTTTTTTAAACAACATGGTTTCGCTTGATCTTGTGCTTCAGATGTTAACGAAGCTCGTTGTGTAATAATGTCCACAAGTGGTGTGTGTGCTCTGGTTGCAATTTATAAGTAGTAGTAAAGAGTTCTACTGTATAAAATGCATTTAAATTTTGTAATTGAAACTGTTTTCTTTTTCAAAACAGAAAAATGCAGAGGCTTTTTTTAAAAATAAACATATTATTTATTTAAATTCAAATTTTTCGATTCACACAGGAATCTTCATCAGGATAATAGACAATATATATTTTTTGCCTTGTTCTTAACGACATGGTGTCGCTTGATCTTGTGCTTCAGATGTTAACGAAGAATGATAGAAGAAGAGAAATATTATTCACAGAGAAGAAATACTAAATACGAAACATGAAGAACTGAAACAAAAGATAGCAGAAAAAGAAGGTAGACTAAGACGATAAAGATACACATCGAGGTGCGTACAAACAACAGAGAACTTTAGAAAACAATAAAAGCCAGTTTTATCAAAACGTAAACAGAGAAAGAACAATACCAGGACAACTAGGACGGATAGAAATGTAAAACTACTGAGGTAAAATGTAGGGGAAGCGACAAGTCCACAACAAAAATACCGGATGGCTGAACAGAATAAAAGAAAAACTTCAGAAAGAACAGAAAGCAAAATTACTGTAGTAACGATCAACGGAAATTGGAAAGCTGTAAGTCAAAATAGAATACATACATACTGGATTAAAAAAGTCACGACCTTACATAAAAAGCTAACACAACATCTGAGAAGATCTATCGACGTAACACACATCCTAAGATTGATTACCAAAGGAAAAAGGACTCTAATACAAAAAAGGCACAGAAAACGATACGATCCTAAGCAACTACAGACCAATAAAGGTGTTTATCAACCATCTGGAAATAACTGAGAGAACAGATCTACCACTCTATACATTATCGTTGACTACTCCACAAGATACAGAAAGGGTGCCAGAAAAGGGAAGAGAAGGATACTCCACCTCAATGCATAACTTGTTATACATACAAACAAAAGATCCGTACGAAGTGAAAAGCTGAAAAATAACATACCCGTACAACGGTAGACTACAAGAAAGCCTATGACAGAATCCTTCCATCATAATGAATGCTTAAGAATGTACTAGATATCCGACAAGATTATGAATTTTATCGAATAATAAATGGAAATATAGATACAAGAACTGAGCGATGGAAGACAATAAATGACAGAGATAAGAATACAGAGAAACATTTTCCCAAAAAAACTTCTATCGCCACATGATAGACATGATACCATTCGACAACATACTCAGGGAATTTTATGTTCGATACAAGTTCACACACGCAAAATAAGAATAAACCACTTCATGTACATGGACGACTTGAAGCTATTTCCATTAAGCTAAAAGGAACTGGAATGGAACAGCGGAAGGCGTGGAACTGCCCAACCAAGTGTAGATGACGGCACTTGGCGAACACGATAGCTATACATATTTCGAGATTTCGGAAGATTACACTATCAAATAAAAAGAAACGAAAGACAAGATTATAAAAAAAATACATGAGAAGAAAAATAAGAAAAATACACCTCTTAGAAACTAGATTATATAGCATGAATCTAATTAATCGAAAAAACACCTGCGCAGTAGCACTAGTAACATATTCTGGGACATTTATAGGCTAGACAAAACAACTTGAGCATCTTGACGAGTAGACTAGTACACTAATTAATTTGAAAGCCCCTTTTAAGGGTCGAGTTTAAAGGGAAAAGTTTTAAAAGAAACAAGTTTTAGAGAAACACATTTTTAGGAACACAGTTTTAGGTAATACTCAAATGTGAGAGAGCGAGAAAATTGTTGTATGATGAGCACACACCAATCAAGAAGTACAAAAGCAGCAATTACCAAATTAGATATTTTATATATGTAAAAAATGGAAGTGTACATAGATATTAATGCATAGGATGTTTGTTTATATATTTGATATATCTAGGAAGTCTGAGTCGATAATTTAAAGGGATGTGTATTATCCACGGGTGTGAAAAATCGTAACTAAATCTTCCCCACCTAATTATAAAATGTTAATTTGGTTGAAAGTTGTTTATTTATTTTTATTGTAGAAAGTTCATTGACAAATTTTAGAAGTATAAAAGCTGTTAAGTTTATACATTTGTTTTCAATAAGCAGACAATGAGGTGAAAGAGTTAATGCAATGTGTATGTGTATACGTTATTGTCAGAATGGCTATGTGTGCGTGAGTGGAGAAATACATTGTTAGCCTTCAATCGACCGACAGAGGGGCAAAGGGGTTGGAGAAAGATCGATATTAGCTCCGTTGTTGATTTAGACTAAACATACATGTTGAAGGAAAATCTGGCTTAATATTTACTCTGGGTAGATGAAAACAGTGAATTTAATAAATGAAAAGAAATGCATCTGATTGGCTTCAAATGGTTTTATTTCTTTTATTAATTCAGGCGAATTCGTGCGTAGAGCCATATGCGCAGAAACGAGTTAAAGCATTTTCATTTTGGGCACCGAAGGGTAAACCTCGTCTCTACATGACCATGTAGAACGCACTACAGCCGAAGGATTATATGTGAAATAATAATATGTGACTCTATGTGAAAAGGAGAAAAGGGGGAAGACATCTTGTAAGTATAACACACTGTGTGAATAAGACAAATAAGAATTGCAAACATTCATTACCCAGAACACAGATAAGCTGATCACCACAGCAAGATATACTGTGAACATAACGACACTAGGAGTAGTTAAACGAGAAACGGAAAGACGAAAAAAAGAAAATTGGAAGAAGAACAGCTACATGGACGATTCATAAGGCGTGACTCATCAACATGCTTCGCATAGCTACACAAAGAACACTAGAGGAACGAAACGAAATAATTGAATAGCTATTGTACAGAAAATGCAATTAGAACTAACTATGTCAAAGCTAAAATGAATAGTAAATACAGATTCTGTAGATAAATAGACGAAACAGTAAATCACATAATAAGTGAATGCAGGAAACTCGCCACTGAAAAAATAAAAGAACATACACAAATGCGTAAGGAAAGCCGTACACTGGGAACTATGCAAAATATTGCATTTTGAATATGCAGACAAACGATACAAACACAAACAATTATTGGCAAACGAAAATCACCAAATCTTCTGGGCGATAGATGCGCAAACAGATAAACTCATCTACACAAAGATATAACATGTCATAGTAGTCAGGATGAAGAAAAAGAAACTGCCAAATCGTTGATTTTGTATTCCAGGGAAGCTTGGTCGTCTCCCAAAGTTAGTGAAGATGATTCGGCTCTTTTACGACCGGATAAAAGTGCGGGTAAACGTTCGTGGACATCTTTCTGAACCAATATCAGTAGTAAATTGTGCCAACTAAGGTGAGATACGGCACCAGCATTTGTACCTCACACTTCACTATGGTGCTCTTTATTGCCTTTAAAGATGGGCAATGTGATATATACATATAAGCCATCTGATAAGTTGTTTGATCTTAAAAGCCTTAGTCACAAATCCAAAGTGTCTGATTGTGATCCTTTTTGCATATTCTCAAGCAAACATGCTACATCTTATAGATTCTTTTTGAAAAGCATGTAGTGCATTACGACTAAACATAAGCTTAGAAAAAGCTTGTTTTGTATCAACCTGGACGAGTGAAGCACGAATTGAGTCATCTATATTTGTGTATTGACAGAAATGTAATATGATTTACATATTTGTGTACAATAAGCTCTTCATGTCAACTTGATACAGAAATAAGTTTCAATCTTAGAAAAGCATATGAATCGTTGACTGTCGAAAAAACAGAAGGATATCACTTGAAACAAAAGTTAGTATTGATAATCAATGTATTTTGTCGCCTTACTGTGTGCATATGTAACTTGGGTAACTTGGGTTGTATATAAAAGACACATGAAAAGCTTCGGAATGTATTCGTAGAATCCCAAGTGACAGATGAATATTAGTGATGTTGAAATGCTTCAGCCAGGTGGTGGCTAGTGTATTAAAAGCATATTACGACAACATCGTTCGAGGATGAGTGAGGATTGTATCCCAAACCATTTTATAGAGAATTTTCTGAACCACTTTCTAAATATGTGAGATACTAAACAGTAATTAAGAACAGAGTGCGCTAAATAGGGTAACGTGGAGACGGGACATACATAGCTGTGTGCATATATATTAAAGAAGACGCATTACGCATTAACAACTTATGTGAGCCGTTAGGAAAGAAGCCTCAGAAATAATAAATGAAATGTTGGCGATTCTCAGTGATTGTGGAGACTGCTAAAATATGCCTGAGTAAAGCAGGTTTTACGAGTAATGGTTGCAGTCACCTCCGAAGAGAACAAGTGAACTATCCCCTGCAATAGATAGCAACCTGAAACATATGCAGTGAAGAGTGCAACTCTGTGCTAGGGTTGGAACGACATAAGAGAATTCAAAAAGATAGAATCTAATTAACAATACATAGGACAGAACGTCTGCAATCACTTTGCTACAGAGTGTAAAAATCTGTTGGACTTGAAAAGTCACATTCGTTATACTTACGTATGAATTGAATTGACAAGCGATGGCAATACTCTACATCAAGCTTTCTGTTGTTATATATATTATTTACTAATAAATATTTAATTATTATCCATAACGTATACGTATCTTTGCGGAATCTTCTGTTAAATCGGTCGCACGATTCGAACCCCGGAACACGAGCCTCCTTTTACTCAAAAGGCCAATGACAAACCAGTAGACGATGTGTAGATAAATAAATCTTATTTATGTCAAATATTACTCAGCCGTCTGAACAGTGTTGAACAAATCACATACAAATAAACTAGCTTTTATTTGGGATATTTGAACATGATATTGCTTAATGAAAAGCCTTTTTGAAATAATTTTATAAAAACTTTTTAACGAGGACTACTACTTTAGCGCAATACAAAGATCTTTGTAAATAGCAAAGCGATCACTCTCAAGTGGCGGTCTATGTTTATATACAAATGTAGAGATATCATTTAAAAACAGCGCCGGTCTTTTAGCCTGGGGGTTAGAGTTAGACTATCGACCTTGCTTGGAATGGATGTTGTACTAGCCGCACTAAAAAGCTGTGATTCAGCGAAACAGTATGTATGTGAATGAAGATATAAGTCCCCATCTCGGGTTGATAACTCTCGTTAATGATATAACCTGCTTCCATATAATAATAATTCAAAGCTCTTTGTAAATAAATAAATATAGCACCGTCAAGTGGATGTCAATGTTTATATAAAAACATTGTATATATCATTTACCAACAGTACCTGCTCCATGTTATGGTGTTTAGAGTTGCTGACTACTGACTAGATTGTTTTTGGTTCGATTCCTGGCTTTAAAATTAAATTTTAAACACCCTAAAAGTGACTGTAAAAGGGAAATAGCAACTAATTGTAGGCATATAAACTTTCTTTATGATAATAAAATACACAACAAATGAATTAAAAAAAAACAATTTTAAAGATCAACATCTAAAATAGCAATGAATAACAAAATAAATAAAGAAATAAATTATTCCAATCATACACGTGTTAAAATAAGGTCAACTGTTACCTCGACGCACTCGCAAAAGAGATGCGCCGTACCAAAACAACAAAAACAGAAACAGATGCCAAGTTAAGGTCAGCCGGATATTTTTGGAAAGAAGGTCAGCCATTGGCTAATGAAAACATTTCCCAGTGGAAGAGAAACAACTGCGAATCTAATTGGTGTGTAAGCTAGACTAAACACCACATTGGTATATAAAAAAACAGTAACAAAATATCTAGCAAATTTGCCTGGTGATTCCCTGCGGGAATGAAATGCGTCCGACTCTGTGTGAATTAATTGCCATGAATATATTTGAATACTTTACTACTGAGCTTTACTCTCGCATTGAGCACTGCTTAAGTAATACTTGAAAAGCTATAGACAATATATTAGATCGTCTTATAATATTATAGATGTATACATGAAATAATAATACATGGCTCTTCAAATAGTTGATCACTTTGATAAGATATTTCACTATCTGAAAAATAGCCATGGAAAAAGTTACCTTACAAACATCCCTTATAAGCATCTCAACACCTAGCATACATGGATACATTATTAAATTAATTGAAAAAAAATAGACGCATAATACGCGGGCTAGCATACTTCTTGCTTAATAAACGTGAACACCTAAATACAAACGAATCCTACAGATTAAAAATCGAAAAAAAAACGCATCCACAGTAAAACTTATGATAAATTTCGAAAATGAACATTTTGAATATAATGAACGATTTATAGTTCCCTTACAACATAATGGTTTTCGAAGACAATTACGCAACATCGTTAGAAACATAAAAAACTTTAACAAAATCTAAGTTAAAGTAGATACAACTGAAAAAATCTATAACATAAATACACAAGATATAGCAAATTAATAAGAGAAAACATTACGAGAAACTACAAAAAACTTAATACAAATAAATTGCAACTACATAAATGCTGAAAGTAAACAAATCACCCACAAAACTAAAAAAATAGCTAAAAGTTTGTAATTTTAAACTTAAGGAAAATTATGTCGTATTAAAATACCGCAAAAGTTATGTTAACAATAAGCCGTGCACTCGCTTAATAAATCCGAACAGACCTGAAATGTGAACGATTAAAATAACAATTCTTTCTAGCATAAGCAAGCAAATAATAAAATATTTAAGTAAACCAATGGGTTAATACTGCGAGAGTATCACTTGGTTTAATAATATCGAAAATAAAATGAATGTATCTTCTTACAATTTGACATGGTGGATCTATATCTGAATAACTATTAAACATCTCCCTAGAGTTTGCTAAATACTGATATATCCAAAGACGAAATCTACATCATAAAAATTGTAGAATATCAGTTTTGATCAATAATAATGACCAATAGATAAAAACAAATACAAACTCCTTAGATTTGGTTATGGGTACCTTGCACTCTACATATCTTGTGTGTTTTTAAATTCTATATATCCTAACAAATATAGTTCTTCTTCTTTCGTGTGAATCAGATGATGCTGGTGTTGGCATTAGTTTCTCTGATGTTCTTCTAGTAAGAAATCTTTCTGGAAAGACATCGGGTACTTACGGGAAGGACCACAAGAAGGTTGCCAACATCGTTAAGTGAAAGTGATACTGTGGAACCGACAGGATTCGAACTTGGAACACCCAGGTCGTCAGTCCGTGTCGTTATCCACGTAACAACCGTCACCTCCCCAAATATAGTTGATAATACAGTTATCGGCCAATTGAATTACCTACGTGACACAATCATCTAGTGTCTTCGGTCTCTCTTTACAAGGGTTTGTCAGGACAACCGGATATGTGACCCTACACACACACACACACACACACACACACACACACACACACACATATATATATATATATATATATATATATATATATATATATATATATAGTTAGTGGTTCTTTCCAAATATGATCTAAGGTTAAGATCGGATTCTAACTCTGCCTGATGATATCTCAGTTTATAATAGCTGTTGATAGATTACATCGACATGTCAGTGTCGCAGATTTTGTACATGTCTCTGTAAATAAAAATAATCATATATATATGGATATATATATATATATATATATATATATATATATATATATATATATATATATATTAGAGGAAGCATTATTTTAATCAAAGAAACAGACGAGTGGAAAAAAAGGAAAATTGTTAAAATTACCTTAAGGCCTTATCGTCTGACCCTCTGAGAGGAAACGTCAGAATGGTAAATTAAAAATCGAATGAGATATGAGGGGAAAAATTTATTTCAGTTGGAGGAAACGATGAAGAGAAAAAAAGGGTAAATCTCTCAACGTTATGGTGGATTTGAATCATTAAAGATCTCTAACTGATGCTTCAAAATCTTTTGTCTACACAGGCTAGGTCGAGAGTTGTTAATAACTAACGCCTCAATAATATTGAGATGGTTGTTCGACCTGGCACTGTGTAAAACAGAAAACCACCCATCGGAATAGTTGTCAGAACAACTATTTGTACTAACGAGGTGATTACCGATGGCTGATTCCTGTGCCTAAAAATTCCCGGATGATCTCGAAACCTTGTGTAGGCGAATTTCACGTGGTATGTGTTGGGATATTCTAAATTCTAATCTTTTGGATGTCTTGCCAACGTAGTCAGCTCCACACTGACACATGAATTTATAAACTACAGAATTCTTTTGAATGGCTGGCAAAACATCCTTACGAAAAGAAGAGAAAAAGGTTCGAGTCGTGTAAACTACTCTCAACATAGTTGCCGGAAAACAACGTTGAGTAGAAGAAGAAATTCTTTTAACAATGTCAAGGCCGTCAGAACTCAACCATGGGAGTTTCAAATAAATAGGGCAACGTGACGGGCCAATAAATTTACCACCAATAAATAAAGCAACTTTACGTGCAATGGTGCCTTTTATAGTATTGATGGGATATCCATTAGCAAGAAAAATATTAGTAATTTCACTAAGTTCCGCATCGAGTCGTGTTGGTGAACAAATCATAAGTTCTCGATGAGTGAGAGTACCAATAAGATTTATTTTTCTTGCTCTTGGGGCGAAGGAAAACCAATTTAGATAAAGGCCTGTAAATGTTGGTTTTCTATACACACAGGTTTCAAATGATAAACCAGATTTAGACACTAAAACATCGAGGAATGGTAAGGAACCACAATCCTCGACCTCCATAGTGAATTGCAACGATGGATGCAAGTCACAAAGAAGACGAGGAAACTGTTCAGCATCACTCCGTGAGGGAAAACAAGCAAAAGTGTCATCAGCGTAACGTGTGTAGAAAGCCGGTTTGGTCACTTTGGAAAATAATTGGTTTTCCAAAAGTCCAACGAAAATGTTGGCTAACGATGGACCAAGAGGGTTACTCATGGATATACCATAAATTTGCCGATACATTATATTATTGAAACTGATGGAAACTGATTTAGTAGCAAGTTCTATCAGTTCAACAAAAATTCGTTCAGGAAATTGTGGAGACTTTAAGTGGCCGCGGTAAAAATAATCTGCATATATACCAATGGTTTAATCCAAAGGTACATTGGTAAACAGACTACTAATGTCAAACGAAGCCAAGAACTCGGTATCCTTTGAGAGAGATAATTTGTGTATAGAAGACACAAATTGAAAGGAATCAGAGATACAATAGTCAGAATAAAAAGTAAGTACGGGCTTAAGAATATTAACTAACCATTTACCAAGTGCATGTTGTGCAGAACCCAACATTGATAGAATAGGCCGTAAAGGAACGTTGGGTTTATGAACCTTGGGTAAGCCGTACATTCTAGACCTTTGAGAGTCGATAGGTCTTATTCTCTCATATATCTCTTTAGAAATAAACTTGCTTTTATAAAGTTTAAGAAGCCTTTTCTGGATTTTTATTTCCATACGAAAAGTGTCATCGTGGATTAAACCACCCATCTTGAAAAATTTATTTTTATCATCCAAAATGTTACACATTTTGGAGATATAATCTACTTGGTTCAGGATTACCACGCCTGAACCTTTGTCTGGACGAGTGATATAAATATCAGAGTTCGACTTAAGTAATTTCGCAGTTTAAAAATGATTTTTCTGCCAAATACAATCGCTAGACTTAGTACGTATAGCAGAAAACCTCCGACCTAATTCACCCAACTGGATTTTAATGCTAGTTGATTCATCAGTGGAAATAGGCGAATGTCTTTTTAGTTGAGAATATAATAGTTCAATCTCACTAAATATGTTGATTTTATCCACTCGGAGGGGAGGAATGCAAAATTCTTAGCCGGCAGACAAGACAAATTTTTCAGTATTGGATAGAGCATAAGACGAATAATTATGCTCTAATGCCGAACTTCTTGGTAATCAAATTCTGCAAATATTTTTTAATTTACCATTCTGACGTTTCCTCTCAGAGGATCAGACGATAAGGCCTTAAGGTAATTTTAACAATTTTCCTTTTTTGTCCACTCGTCTGTTTCATTGATTAAAATAATGCTTCCTCTAAAATTGATCCTACGATTCTGTTGTACACGAAATTTACTTATATATATATATATGTATATATATATATATATATATATATATATATATATATATATATATATATATATATATATATATAAAGAGAGAGAGAGAGAGGGTAGAAAAAGAGCGGGAGAGATAAAGTGAGAAATCGAGAGTATCAGTATATATGAAAAATCCCGCTTAAATAGATGTCACATTAAATAGATGTTTAATTATTACGTCCGAATTAATCCATTATATTCCTGAACAAATATACTAACTTTCAGATGTTCCTATACATCCAGACATAGGGACAGACATGAACAACTTTATTAAATAGATGAGAAATGCCGGAAAATAGTAACCACTCTATGACTTACAACGTCGTCGCTAAAATATGTGGCTTTTTCTAATTGTTTAACCGGATAATGGCGTCGGAGTTTACACATAATCACCATTAAAAAAAAAACTACATACATAGAAATGCGATCATTCAAAACCGATGTCGCTTTCGTTTTCCAACAGTATCATATTGTATAGGCATGAACCCACTCAAATACTAATAGGATCATCGTTTTTAAGTAGTTTTTTTTATAGCGTAATTCACGATTGTTTTTTTCACTAGTCACAGGACTTATTTTAGAAACATGATTGATTACAAGCGATATACATATGTCGTTTCTAATTGTTTTAAAAGAATGATTGAGGATATCTTGATATTATTGGATTGAATTCTACTTTTGCTTTTCGCAGATTATTCATATTTTAAATATTATATATATATATATGTATATATATGTACATCTGTGTGTATGTATGTGTTTGTGTGTGTGATTGTTTCTGTGGAAGTAATGCCTTCTTCTACGCACACCATTAGCACAAGATACACACGCACATACTATTAGATGCTGAATTATATTTATAGCATGACAACACAAATGTGAGTTAAAAGGCGATTGGGACTTTATTAAAAGAGCATTATTAATATTCTTAATGTTAATACATTCAGCAATCCGAGGGATCGTTATGAAAAATGTGATGCAATTCTACTCATTGATGTTGGATCTTTAAAGTGTTTGTAATAATAAAAATAATTATAATAATACTAAACGCGGCGACATTTATATCGCTTTGTACTAAATAATAATGTAGTGTCTAGAGGCATGGAAAGACTTAAGAGGAAACACCATCTAAACCTCCACTAGAATGGCAGAGAGAGTACTGGAGTCTTAAAGAGGCTTATTCCAGAAAAACAAATGACCGTTATCAGCGATTAAACAGTTAGTACCGAAATGCGAAAATGCTTTGCAGCAGAGGTTTAAAGAAACAGCGAGTGCTTGAAATCTATAGCGTCGTGTTGCCACTTGGACTGTAAAGAACACCACCTGTTTTTTTTTTATTATTTTCACCAGTCAGCGTATTAGAACTCCCCGTGAGTAAATAAGAATAACAACGCGGTGACACGTAATGAAAAGTCTGAAAAAAAGGAAAATGATTCACAGAAAAGCGGAGATTACTGGATAACTGGTGAGATCTGTTGTCACTCAGGAAACACTATTCATGCTTTGTTAGTGAGTCATCACTGGCAATGGGAGGTGACGGTGGTTAAGTGGAAATTGGCAACCTTCTCGTAGTCCTTCCTGTAAGTACCCGATCTCTTTCCAGAAATAGTTCTAACTAGAAAAACATCGGGGAAACACCAGAATCATCTTATTCACACGAAAGAATAAGATCACCTGCAATGACTTCTGTGAGAATCCTATTCGTTCATTTTCGCAATGTTTTTCTCCTATTTCTTTTACTACTAGTTTATTGACATGTTTCTCGTAATTTGATGGTATTTTATAAACTAGTTTATTACTGTAAGTGAACAATATAATTGCCATATACAAGTTTTGTACCTAGCTTGTAAGATATACAAGGAGCTATCCTGTCGTATTCATTGAGGCTACCATAGTCAACGTTAATATACTACCTGGGATAGTTCTTTGTATAGGGACAGCTGTACCAGTACTTTCTCTACAAAACATTTTCTTTTTCTTTTGTTTTCCTATGAAATACAATTACGAGCATTTAATTTAACTGTTATCTCATAGTCTACACTCTGATTGGCTCAGCTTGTTTAATATCATTTATACATGATCTACCTTGAGGAGAGATAGAGAAACATTCTACAAAAACAACTATAGCAAAATACGTAAAGTCAGTTTCATTTACTATGAAATGTATGCGATCCTCTGGTAATATTACGTTTTTTCTAGATAATAGATTGCACAATCTACTATATTGGCTAATATTTTGGCACGTCATAAAATTTCATGAATATAATCGTTCTTCTTTATATTCGTATGTATGTGTTACTTCCATAGGTACAACTTATGAGCAACGCTTCTCTTTGGCGCGGTCTCTATTTCCAGCTTCGATAACCGACGACAAAACTGGCGAAGACTAAAGGTGGTTGAAACGTCTTACCTCATCCTGACTTTTCTCCTTTGTCTTTGTTGATCCCAAAGTCAGGATTTCACATCAGTTTTAGAAGCGTCGACTAGAAGGAGAATGCAGGAAACACAGCAAGGGAATAGGAAAAAGATCACAATAATTTTCTTAATATAAAAATAAGAATATATTATCAAAAAATAAATAGAAGAACAGAGAGTTACAAGCTAAACAATGTTCGTTGGGTAAGCGGGGTTAATACCTCAGATTTTACTGGCACTTTTATTATTCATCTTCCTGCTAATATAATTAATCTTTATCCTCATTTTCTGAATACCGAGCAGCTCTAAATCCATGTTTTTATCAGTCATATCTTTTCTTCGTGCTCTGTTTTGTCTTTCTCTGTTCTCATGAGAAAAATGATTTTCTCATTTTATATATTAAAAGAAGTATCATGGTCCGGACCGAAAACATATTTCATACGTGGTATTTTCTCATTGGTCTATTCGTCTATTATTCATCTCCTCTCTCTTCCAGAGTTTTTTTTAACATAGTTTACTCTAAACAAGGTAGCCGCCACTGTAGACGAAAGAGGCTACTGAGAAAAAAGAGTGAAGGTTTGGAGAGGTCAACCTAAATTAGGAGGTGCGCAGCAAGATTTCTGTTTACATTAGTTTTAAATTTTTGCATGTCAGTAACGTCAGGAAAACAGGGAGTAGGAGGGAGTTCCAGAGTCCAACAGCACGATGAAAGTAGCTTTTGGAGTAGAAAGCTCTTCGGCATCTGGGCACTTCCACAGTGAATGGATGGGATTTGGCAGATTGTCGGGTTGGTCTAGTAGATTTACGTTGTGTGGGGTACCAGACCAGCAAGCTCATCAGAGCACAATCCATTGAAGTACTTGTAAAACAGGCACAACGAAGCACCATTGCGGCGATGACACAGGGGCTGGAGCTTGGTGGATAGTGAAGGACTTATCAAGTTGGCGACTCTTTTTTTGACCTTGTCTAAGAGAGAGAGACTAGTAGATGCTGCTCCAGCCATAATGTGGCAACAATACTCCATACATGGGTGGATAGTGGCTTTGTGAAGATATAGGATAATGTAAGGTTGTAGATGTTTACTGGCACGGTAGAGGAAGCCCACCTTCTTTGCAGCAGTCCTTGCAGTGTCTTCAATGCATTTATTCCAATTCATGTTATCTGTGAAAGTTAGGCCGAGGAGTTGGAATGATGAACTCTCAGGTAGGGTGTTATTTGCCATGACAATCGGTGGTTGAAGAGGTTTTTGTAATATTTATTGAAGGAAAGTAGCTTTGTCTTTGCGGCATTTAAAGTTACCATCCATTTTTGACCACCATTCCACTACAGACTAGAAGTGATTTTGTAAGGATTCAGCCATTGCCTCAGATATGTGCGCGTCGGCTTTGCCCACATGACGAGAGTAGAGCGTTGTATCGTCAGCAAATATTCCATGTCATGTGACTAGGACATATATTCTAACTTCTATCGCGAGGAATATGTTTTAGCTATTACAATTTGGCAGATGTCGGCTATCTGTTAACCGTGTCAACATTGTGACTAATCTCGCCACATCGCAGATTTTATATTGTTAAAATAAACAATTATTACTACGATTTAAATCTGCTACTACTACTAGTGGCTTCTAAATTCCATAAGACCTTTTTCCGCGGCTAGTCTACTCTGCCAGACTAATACTACACTCACAAGAATTTATTAATGAAGACTAGACGTGTCTAGTTAGACTATCCAAAACTCTATAAATGTGTACAAAATTATAGTTGGGGACACTCTGCTAATCGTTTATTACGACAATAAGGAATGTGACATAAATTATTTATAATTGCCAATCAAAACGCTCGGAAATAAAGAAAGTTGAAGAGAAAATCCTGTAAATGTAGAGCAGCTAATAGACAACAACGAGAGCGTAAAATGAAATGATAACGGTACAACGACGAAATTATCATTCTATTAAGAAGACTTCCTGTGTAAATGAGTGTCAATTGCAGTAGATCTGCGCGTGACAGTAAAAATAGCCTCCAACTTCCGGTATGGATGACAATTCTAGGAGAAGCTGTCGAAAATACACATCCGGGGTTGACCTAAACTGAAGCAGATTTACATATGCGGTTTCGGTTAAAAAATATAAGCGTTAAAAAATAGGGGAACATAATTTACTTTAATATAAAGACCAAAAATATACAGCCCCTGGGCGCTTCATATTTTTCTAGATATGTAAATTCACAATGCCGGATAGTGACAATTTTTTATATTTCGTACACACGTACAAATATTAATCTCTCCAAGAATTTATTAATGAAAATTTGCCGCGTCTTGTAGAATTTTCACAAATGCTTTAGAAATTTACAGAGTTATAGTTTTTCATGACTTATGGACTAAAAACATACTTTTTCATGAATACATGATTTTTGCGATGATTAAATTTTGACAGATTTTTCAAATATTTTCTAGGAAAAATGTGTTTAAATTTTCAATTTTCGAATGGCCCAAAATATCTTCGTCTGTCTTAAATACCAGTCTAACAATATTGTTACAACAATGGACATTGATTTATACAAGTTTAATCTAAAATATAGATTTAAATAAGTGGCGCTTATACATGCGTCTCGAAATAATTTAGATAGAAAACAGGGGGAAAAGTGATTGCCGCAAAGAATGCGACAATAGATAAAACTATTCGAAAAAGAAGGATGTCATACTCAGAAGGTATGAATAGAAGAGAGAAATACGCTGACGATGAAGGTGAAGGATGAGTGTATAATTGAGTTAGATAACGAAAACGGGGCCTAGCAAAAAGATAGCAATAGTAAAAGGAACAAAAATGTGTTCGAAAAGAACGGGAAATAATGGATTTATATTTTACGTTGTGGCTTCTGACAATAAATCTGAACGATGCAATAATATCATATGTTATTATGGCTTTTTATGAATAAACATTTCAATAAATACTTGTTATGAAGCGTGTTCAAAAGTAATCCTATTTTATTCATTCAATTCATCATTTTAAATCCTTTGCTAATATTCTACATCATTCATCTGATAACATATCCTTATCATAAACCTTTATCATTGAGAGGCGTTTTGCTTTTATAACCGGTTACCCATTATGGTATAAAAATTGATTATTTTACTAGATAAATACTTATAACATTGGGTACGTAGAGTACACATTTTAATAGGTTTTCTAAAATACTAAGAAAACATTGAATTTTGAAAATTTGGGAGATGATTTTAATCAAACCAAATTTATATTTGAACGAAACCCCTTTCTTACTCGTCTCTCTTTTAATCAAAACCCCCTCACCGTCTCCCGAGTAATACTAACTCAGAAACTAAATACATTTTAAAAGAAGGAAAAAAAACATCTACTTTCATCTTGATGGTCGAGCGATGCGAGGCCATTTTAATATGTGTGCGTGTGCGGTGTTGTGTCGTGTACTATGTTAAGTTATCAGATTTCGAAATTAAGTTAACATGATTGACGTGTCGCTCAATACAAGCGCCGCTATCCCATTGGTCGATTTCATTATGTGAGATATTAGGCATTTTGAAATGATATAAATGTATTTAAATTAGTTGCTTATCATATTTAAAAAAGATACACTATATACTTCCTTAGATAGTGGGCATTCGTCACCCTAGAGGCGTAATTGTTTACTAGAATTGAGCAAGAAGTTAACCATATATATATATATATATATATATATATATATATATATATATATATATATATATATATATATATATATATATATATATATGTTAAAGTAAAAATCTTCAATCCTTTTTCATACATCAAATGATGCAGCCTTCTAAGGGAAAACTCTCCAACAACAGCACCTCCTGCGGGGAGAGATACGTGACAAGTAGACATGCCCCTCGTGAAAATGATATCAAATAAGTACCAGAAAATAGAGGTACGTAAATATTAACAGACATGGATCAACGAATACAATTATGGACAATATGTTCTCCCAATAACTCGCTTTCCAATTACCGTAATGCATTACTCTTTGTAATTGGAATTTACTTCTTTTGATTACTGAAACTGTGATTTTGAAAAAAATGAACAGACATAAGAGCTATGAGTTCCTTTAATATTGTTATATTGTAAGAGTACACTTCTCAATTGCTTGTAACAGTTTTAAGTAATCTGACAGTGTGGTTTCGAATGAGTGCGAAAACTCTCACCACGTCTATCACCTTTCATACGCAGTGATACGGCAAAACAACTGTCTCTATCTTCCTCTTCCTCTGTCTGTATGTCTGTCTGTCTGTCTCTCTCTCTCTCTCTATATATATATATACAGTAACACGCAAAAGTATTGATTCGTCTTCAGTCGAGTTGAAGGATACATTATTATTATTTATTAGGTTCTTCTATAATAGAAAAAACAAATATTATTTTACAATAAAATTCTTGTGACATTGGATATTTAAAATATAACATTTAGCACGTTTTCTCAAATATTCCTTCAGATAGACATTCGGAGTGATTTTAATCTAACCAAATTATGTTCTAACGAAATATATATCTATTTTAAATCTCCTATTTTTATGCAATATAGTCGACCCCTCTCCCGCCTCTTTTCTACTGGATAATACTATTATGCACTTACATTTCTTCCGGACATACTACGAAAATGAAAGAACATTTTTGATAAAAAATACATCGCTAATTTCAATGTGGTAGTTAGGATTTGGGAGAGATGCGATTCCATTTGCATACGTCTGCCTGTGCGATAACATGTCGTGTGGCATGTTCAGTTGTCAGGTTTCAAGATTAAGTATAATTATGATTAGAATGTCGCTCGATGTAATCGTCGTAATCTCATTGGTCGATTTAATCATGTGACATATGACTTATTTTAAACCTACATAGATGTTAATACAGTGTGTCTCAGTAATAACATGGCCCATTTTAAGTTAATAACTCCGCAAATATAAATGATGTTATTCTGCAATTTTCAGAGTTGCTAAAATATAGAATGGCGTTTCGAAATAATTCAAGGATATGGCATAGTCAATAGCAGATTTTCTTCAGAATATGTTGTTCAGTGATAAAACCCCCTTTCAATGATTCTATGATAGAATATCTCAAGTTATAAGTCTTTCAGAAACCACTGAAATCTGTGAAGTGCACGCGTCGTTTCTATCTCGACACATGACATAATCGAACCTTTCTGTTTTAATAATTATTTTGAGGGGATAGTGGCGGTCAATGCAGAACGTTGAATTATGGTGATTAACAAAGGTACTTGACGCTCATCATTGGATGCAACAGAGGGGCAATGCTTTTCAACTAGACAGAGTAACTCCCCACCCTGCTAATATAACTATGGACGGCCTGGGTCGTTGCTTTACAGGTCAACTAATCCGTAGCTACCGCGGTTCAAAATGGTCACAAGATTGATCGTATTTACAACACCTTATCGCCATCGTTGAGTATTTCTGATATATTATGTATAGCAAAACAGGTTTTGGCATACAAATAGAAGAGTGTGTGAGTGAAATCGACAACCTTGGTCACTCGACGGCTCGAAGTTTGCTATTAGCACCGATGTGCACATTTAGATGCTGTATTGTACAAGTGTATGTTTATAGCAAATGATACCGAATAAAAACTCAGTTTTATTGTTATCATTTCAGCTTTTTAGGAAATCTAAAGTTTGTCTTCTCTTTTTATTGTATTTACAAGTTAAGAGCGTGAAGATATGTTAGCTTAAAGCCAAATACAAATTAGTTTGCTATCATATTTTGGAAGAGGGGAAACGCATCTAATGTTTTCGATAATTGCTATTCGTAACCATGGACCCGCACTCCTCGAATAAATATATATATATATATATATATATATATATATATATATATATATGTGTGTGTGTGTGTGTGTGTGTGTGTGTGTGTATTCTTTCAAGTAAAACTCTTCATTTTTCTGCATGCATAAAATGTTACAGCGACTCAACTGAAAATAAGCCCCAACGGAAACATCACCACTTACTCGGAACGAAGAAAGATAAACTAATAGTATCCATAACCTTCATTAAACAGGGCCAACAAGAATAAGGTTAAATCACTTTTGACAGAGATTAACAAACGGATATATATATTGCCGATGTATTCTCTCGGTGTATCGTGTTTTCACTTAGCGTAAAGTACTTCTCATCGTAATTTGAATAGGGGTTTCTAGGAAACAGTGCGTGCAAATGTAAACATTTTAAATAAAAAAATAACATAAGCGCTGTACACCCCTTCACTGTTGGAATAAGCGTAATAGCGTACGGGTAAAATTCTCTATTGTTCATAACAGTTTACAGTGATTAAATGATCGGGTTTCGAACCAGTGTGAAAACACACACCACGCCAAGCCACATAAAAAGGGCGCGATACAGCAAAGAGGCTTTCTGTTGAAGAATACACAAACATATATATATATATATATATATATATATATATATATATATATATATACATATATATATATATACATATATATATATATATAAAGAAATGGTAGTTTGCTTGAAGCATTGCTAGTAAGAAAGTTAATATGAAGGTGATAATTTCGCGGCAGAAGCAATGCAATGTTGAAAAACCGGAAGGTGGAATAAGAAGGAGCAAAAATAAATGGCAAGAGACGGTAAATCTCAGATCAATTCAGTTATATTTCAAAATTTAAATATAAAGACAGTAAATTGTACAATTGCTGAGCTTACTGTTAAATATTTAAAGGTCCGGAATAGTAGAGACTTTAATCATTTCGAAAGTACCAACCCCTTTTTTTCAAAAAGAAAAAAAAAGTTGGACTGGCTGTGTCAGTTGAGGAGAGCCAAGCGGACGCTGCTTTTAAAAAAATAGAAACATAAGATTCGCAGAAAGAGGACAATTCCTGCAGAAAATACAATAGTTAAGATATGTAATAGAGTACTAAGATTATTTAATTTAGTTAATCGTAAATAATAATATTTGGATTTAATTTATTTTGTTGTTGTTGTTCTTTTTTATTATTATTATTTGTTATTTAATTTATTATTTACTTTTTCTTTATTATTAGTATCATTATTTTTTATATTAAATATTTAATATTTATGTTAAGTGTTGCAATTGTAAATATAGGTTCGAATAGTCAGGTAAATATTAAGGGATCTAATTAGGGATCAGCATACAATGGCCAAAGGGGGTAATTATGTAAAGTAAAATAATGCATTGGCAGATACATAGAATTATTCTATCTTAAGCCTTCCTCTGTTACATTATACTCAACCTAGAGTGTGGGAATAGGAGGTTGTTGGAAGAGAAAAGAAGTGAAAAGGGTTTATATATAATTAAAAATAACATTTATTATTACATAGTGAACGAATTATGGCATAGTGAACAAAACTAATTAAGTGTAAGTATAATATATGGGTGACTTATTCTATGAATAAAAAGTTGTAGGAGTTGTCGGGAAGACTATCGACAAGAAATATGAGGAAATAAACGTAGGGGAAGATGAGTGTCGGTTAAGGGGAGGGGTATAAGGAAAGGGTGCCTGAATGAAAGGGTATACGGAAAAAAGTAGGAATGTTGAGATCTTGATGGGTTAGATGGATAGGTGGTTGAGATCATTGGGATCAGGTAGAAACAAAGGAGCAAGGAGTATAAAGCATGGTCCAAGGTGAGTAGAGTTGTAATGATCTAGGAAGAATAGTGAGTTTAAAGAATGAAGGAGGAACAAAGCTTGGATCTGCTATTTAAAGACGGTCTATGTTTAGAGAATTGCTTCCGATATCTTTAGATTACTGATGTTTGAAACTGAGGCAAGGATACGGACATTGATAATGCGTTGTGTGTTGCCACATGACAAGATGTATTTGTAGAAAGAAGAAATGCAAGTGTATAAGTGTTCCTTGAGGCGTTGGTGCAGAGGCCTAACAGTGCTACCGATTAAGAAATTCTGGCACTTAACACATTGTAGTCTGCAAACTGTGTGAGTGCGAAAGCAGAGCCCTAAGTTGGGAATAGGGAATGGAGCAGTGTTCAGATGTGTGGTTACTGTGTTTTTAAGTAAGGTGTTGTCGAAGGGTAGTGCCTGTGTGGGTGAGATGAATATCAAGGTTCTCACTACGTTTTGCTTTGCGGATCGCGGATGTAAGCTAAAGAAAGGGAGTTTGAGGAAGCAGGTGTTGGTAAGGGGTTGTGTCTGCGTTTTTTGGTGTTACTGAGGCTGGCTATGGTAGAAAAAGGAATTCGTTGGTTAAGAGTGTCTGGTAGAATATGTATATATATATTATAGAGAGAAATCCGGTGGTAAGCAATTCTCCGAGACATTTCCTGTGTAGGGCTGTTATTTCCATCTCTTTGGCAATTTTATTATTTCCTTATTAGACAGTCTCACATCGACTTACTTTTTACTTATACCTTGATTAATTTAGATATGTAACGGCGTTTAATTTTTGAATAGATCATTTTTATCTTAATTATTCATATTATTCTGTCATCTTTATAGACAGCTAAAGCCAACACCACATGTCTGCCCTCTAATAATTTGTCTCCTGTTTTGTCATTAGACTTTAAATCACCTAACGCTAACGCATTCATCTTATCTGGCGAAAAAAATTACTGATCTGAAAATCAGCTTTTCGTACTTCAACTCACAAGAGGTATAATCTTTATTTCGCCTAAAACATTATATATTCAGAGAAGACTAGTGTGACATAAGGCATTTCGATATTTAACACATACACTGTGTCTTTAATTTAATTAAGTAAATGATTGCCTGTTAGCTTTACGAAATCTACGAACATAAGTACATGATTAGATACAATGTCGTTCAATATGAATCCCGAGACTTGAATGAAAACACGTTAAAAGACACCTCCTTCTCAAGCAGCAAGACTCGAGCAAACGCAACTCTATATACATTACCCATAAGCGAGAGGTGTGTATAGAAAACAATCCAGACAGATAATGTTAATACACGTGTGATGTTTCATGACAAGGCTAAATAAAGTTCCGATAATATCTAAATCTTACTATGGTGTATGAAAAGAAATAACCACAACGCGACCACACGTTGGCTTGTCAATGCCAATATAAACCCCGTCGACAGAAAATTCAACACTATGCGTAAAACTGGAAATGGAAGTACCACCAACTGACACACAGATAGGTTGTGAAACAGTTTCAGTTAGAATATGAAATAAGGTTTCCCATCAAAACAAAGAACTGATATTCTTAAGATTAGCCTATTCAAAGTGCGCGTTCAGAGAAGAAAATTATATTTCAAACTTGAGGTTGACAGACTGTCGTAAACCCTACTTCGAATCTGATCTTAACAGATTAATGAAATGCTATTGAAAACGTAAGCGTGACAAATCAACAGCAACTTATTTGACACTTAAGCATGATATATAAACGAACATCATATTTTGAGCTTCGAATTCACAGACCGACGAAGATTCAATATGACACACGTAAGCATGACATAACAAAAATATCGATTTAAACTTGAACGTAACAGACTAAAGAAAATTACATTTTACACTCAAGCATGAAACACCAATAAAAATGCTATTGAAAACTTAACCACAACAGAGTAAGATAAATTCAAACTTTAGGGTTAGAAAGCAAATAACATATATTATGAAGTAGCCGGACCCGTGTTTTGGCGTCGCCCGGGGAAAATATAAAATATTGAAATAGTAATCTGAATAATTCAAATAATCCAAATTATAAATCTTTATCTTACAATTACCTATTTGTGGCAATATTAATACTACTACTACGACTTCTACTACTACTACTACGAATAATAATAATAATAATAATAATAATAATAATAATAATAATAATAAACCTCATAAGCTATGGAAATAAACCCGCATAACATACGAACGGTAACCAGTCACATAGAAGTTACAATAGGAAGAAAACAAAACGACATGAGAACACCACCACATGAACCTAAGGAACAGAAACAGCAAGAAATTTCATAAACTGACCCCCTAAAAAAGTGATGTCACCAGCCTCAGCTGATACCTCACAAAATAGTTGCGAAAGTCAAGTAAAATGTGAAGAGCGAGGAGGAAGAGCATTAACCAAACCTCCACTGGATAAGTGCGGAGAGTACCGAGACTTTAGGGAGGTTTATTGCCACCCAAATCCCAGAGAAAATGAGGGTTATCAGCGATGAGTAAATGGTAAACGGCTGTTGCGATATTGCAAAGTCATTTACGATGGTTATCGAAAAGAAGTGGAGAGTATTGGTAATCTGGGGTGGCTTGTTGTCACTCAGACTCGAGGGAACACCGCCGTTTATTATCAGTGAGCAAGCACTGACGATGACTTGTGTGAGAATCTCTAGTGAATAAAGATAATAATAATAATAATAATAATAATAATAATAATAATAATAATAATAATAATAATAATAATAATAATAATTGTTTCCCTCTTCCAATAGTAATACCCCTGCTAATACTACTACTAACAATATTTACACACATCTTTTCTGTGTTGCAATGTTAATATTAGTACAACTACAACACCCTATCCTACTAACAAATGATTATAATATTAACAATAGCACCAATAATAGCCGGTCTATTGGTTGTCGGTCCAGTGCAGTTCTAGGATGTGCACCCTCCTAAGCTTTGCCTCCCCTCTCTGGGGAGGAGTAAGTTTATTGCTTACTGCCTGAGGCGCTCCTACCGAGGAATGCCGACGGGGCTGACAAGGCAATTTTTAAACAGCCAGAGTGCTTAAATTCTCGAGCGCTGGTTCTTTCCCACTTTCCCGACCTTGTGTCACATCTTACCTTGTGGGAGGAAGATAAATAGAAGCACCAATAATAACCAATTATCAATACGCATCTCAAACTTTTAAATATGCCATTCTTTCTTGTAAACTACCTTTTAATAGTGCCTTCGTCATACAATATAACTACTACTACTACTACTACTACTACTACAAACAATAATAATAAAATAATAATTATAACTGCTTCAATATTAATACTATTTATCTATTATTTCTACTAATAATACAAATAATAATAATAAAGATTGCTGCCGTACGGCAATACAACTACTATTTATACTACTATTACTACTAATAATAACAGCAATTACCTCCGTGTAGCGATATTAATACTACTACTACTTATAATAATAATATAGATAATACTAATAATAACAATGACAACTATTTTCTTAACTACTTTTAAATAGAGGATGATACTAAAAAAAAATAAAGACCTAAACAAGAAAACATGTCAATGTAGGAAAGAAAGAAAAAAAGAAAACGAAAAACGTATCATGCAATGTTTTGTAGTTTGTTCCGAACGAACAAATCACGATCTTTGTTTAAGAAAGTATTAAAAAAAATATGATGAAGTGTAATGCGTACACGATATTAATATGAGCCGCCATATTTGCATTTTCATGTTTGATTTTCTACTGTTCGAACCTCTTATTCCGTTCTTCAAGAATAGGATTAGATATATGACTGTAAACATATTTAAAGGAGAAATGCGACTGGTAAGTAAACGTAAATAAACAAATTAATGTATCCAGCGTTATCCGGAGAAGGAAAGTATTGTTGTCTAATAGAGAGTATGCGACATAAAATGTAAGTAGCAGTAGTAAAAGTAATAACAGTAAAAAATAAGACTAATAAAAGTGACCGATAATGGACGACTAGATCATTCTTGTAATCGGCTATTCGGTCAAGCTAGAATGTAAAAGAAAGTCTCTTGAATAGCCAATCAAAACTTAAAAGCAGAAAGTGTAGTTTGAAAGAACCAACCCGTATGTATTTAGTAAAAGCATAATAAGTAAAATACAATAGAAAGAACTGGAAAAACGAAACAGATGAAAAAAATACTTCTCGTCGTAAGGTGACGGCAGTTAATTTACTCTGACTCCCTGGATTTATAACTATTTGATGAGCGGCAAACAAGCAGGAAAAATATAGAAATTACTAGAAGCGAACGCAACGGACACACATTTTCTAAAAAACACAGATCAATACTTAGCATAAAGAATGGAATTCAATATATCGCTTATGTTTACAGAGCTATAATGGCCGATGAAATAGGAAAAAACTCGACTTTACTTTATTATATAAGTGACAGATGGACAAATTCCATATCAACATTTTGCGTGACAGGTCAACATGATATTTCACATTTAAGTGATAGAGACAAAATACTGCTATTCCACACTTAATCGTGACAGTTCAAGGAATGCGCTATTTAGAAATTTAAGCGTGATATACGAACGGAGATCTTGTTTAAAACTTTAGCGTGATTGACCGAAAAAACTGCTATTTAAAGCGTGACAGACAGACAGATTCGTAGTTCCTGATGTTTAGTATTTAAAATTATATTTAAAAGTGAAGCATCACTTAGCGACGGACAGAACCTCTGATAGAGATTCTTACACCCACCCAAGGATGAAAACAGAAATGATACTAACTTGACCACTAAAATATTATTGAACGTTCCCAGTTGTAAGGGGAAATCGCTGTCGCGATTAAACACAAAATAAAAAAATGAAAAAGTGAGTTTGCCTGAGATAACATTTTGATAGATGCAAGTTAATTTCCCATGAGGTTTGCACGAATATTAGCCTAAGTACAATGAGTATTTTGAAAGGGTAATTCTATTTTATAAGAAAGTGATCAGTGTGTGAATATTGTCTATTCGTTTATTTGCCCGTTACAAACATAGTCGATAGTGTTTTATGACATCTATATTCAGACAGACCACAGATATATTCAGATAGAAAGCTAAGTCAGGTAAATATCAATATTGTCAGGGAAAGTAGAACGGGATAATTCACACGTGTTGATATATAGGGAACACGTGAGAAAGAGACAACTATATTAGTTTATTCAGAAAAAAAGAAGTGGTATATGCAATTGGAGTATGTAAAAAATTATATCTCAAAATACAACAACTTCACGGGCGACTGGATGTTTTTTATCGTGTGTGCATGACTTATATTCTGAATACAAATTCTGTTTAGTTATTTAATATTAAACGATTATTTAGTGGAATCGAAAATTCAATCATGTACAATAAAAGGACATTTTAGAAAGATCATTTAAAAAATAATTGGATCAGGAAAATATCAGCGACTTCATGATTGGCAGGTAAAAATACACGACCCATACTTTTCTAAATAAAGATTAGCGAACCTAAACTTTTACAAGTATAGATAAGTGACTCTTTCAAGTATCAAAAAACTCCCCAATACATTTACAATTTAGGATTAGAACCCCCAGACTGTTCTCAGTATAGATAAGAATGAGGGTTAACAGTTATGGTTAGAGTTTAGGTTTAATATAAGATAAGAAACTCTGACATTTTCCAGATAAACATAAGCGACTGATCACTGTCCACATAAAGATAATCTACCACGAACGTTTCCAGGTAAAGATATCCACAGTAAAACGACGACGGTCGGTATCTTCACATGATCTAAATAATTAAACTAAACATTTAAATGTACCAGGCTGAAATTCAGTTCATTAGTAAGCAAGTCAACCATCTCTTTCTTAATAGTTTAAAAAAAGAATGTATTACTTCGCGAGTCGTCGAAATTTGAACGTCATTTCTGGCTTTAGAATGTTTAGCAAATCCTCGTGTATTAAAAGATTAAATGTTTTGAAAACTAATTACATCGACTAGTTTTATAAATAGAGATTAAAACAACATTGCAATGACAAAATTACTTCAGTAAAATTTATAATTTAATGCAATGACTTTACAGTAACAATTAATTACACTTTTAAAATCCTATTTAAAACAATAATTGTCTCCTACTCCTCCCTCCCTTACAATTGCTTTCCACTTTCTCTTGATTTTCAATTTGTTTCTTTAAATTCGTTGTCGTCATCTTATTCTCTCTCTCCCCCCCCTCTCTCTCTCTCTCTCTCTCTCTAAACAGGTCTCCCCTTTCTATCTCTACCTTACAATTGTCTCTCATTTCCCCCTTGCTCTAAATATTCCTCTTCTTTTTGTCCTCTTTCCTAAATGGTCTTACACTTCTCTCTCTCTCTTTCACATCTCTCTCTTGCGATTGCCCTCTTGCTGTCAATTCTATTATTTTACTTCCTTTTTACTCTCTGATTAATTGCCTTTCTCTTTTCTCTCTCTCTCTCTCTCTCTCTCTCTCTTACTACTTCATATCTATCTTAATCATTCTCCTTCTTTTACTTCTTTTTTCTTTTTTTCTCTTCCATTGCCCCCCTCTCTCTAAACTGGTCTGCTCTCTCTTAAAAATGTTTTCCCACTTCTTCCTTACTTAACTCATCTTTCCATTTTGCGTCTCACTGTTCTTTCTCTTTCCTTAACGATCAACTGGATACTTTCCTCACCCAAAG
>OY744523.1:176652985-176885485 GCA_963556195.1 Sepiola atlantica | reverse complement strand
ATTGGTTTACAAATGCTTCATATTGTTCTTTAAAGCTGTTTGAATGTTGGAGATATTCCGAAAATCTCTAGACATATGCGTATTCATGACTGAGGGGCCATGTTAAATGCTTTCTTATAAGCCACCCACCCTATGACAAGGTTAGTAGTTCTTCGTTTGCAGTTACTCAGGATAATTCTACGGATCAGAAGCTGCTCTTTCATGCCATGTGATCTTTTCTGTTCCTCGGACAGCAAATTGTTTCGTTCCAAATGATCATAAATAATTTCAGACAATATGCTAGTGAAAAGGTTCCACATAACCGAGAAGCAAGTAATTGGTCTAATGTTTGTCACTTCCCCCTTTTTGTTTTATCTTATATGATCAAGACTGTGGTGCCCTTTGTCAGCCATTAATGGAAGCTACCTGTCGTCAAACAGCCATTTATCATTTCTGCAAGACGTGGGTAAAAAGGTCCAGGTGATTTCCAATTTGAAAGTTTTTTAACCAACTCCTTCAACATCTAAACGTGACTGTTATATTTGCTTGTCGTTCTACTCTAGAAGGCACCTAACTTTCAATATACTTGATCCATTCTGCATTATCTTTATGCTTTACTTCCTTTTACTTAAATGCGTTTCTAGAATCCACTAGATTGGTCAGTATCAGGTATAACGCCGTTCCTTCTTTCAATTCCGTCTAATTAAAAAAAAAGAAGAGTTTCCGGTTGTTCTCGGACAATCTATTTTCTCGATACTCCACAATTCCGTCGTTGTAACGTTTAACTTTGGAAGTCTTTGCTACAACACGCTCTTTCAGTTCTTCAATTAAACACTTGACACCATTTCGGTGTATGTAAAAACATACAGATTAGTCTTTCACAAGCGTTTTGACTTTTGGTTTGCTATTTTCGACAGCTTGCACTTTATTTAAATCCTTTCTAAGTTGTTGTATTTGCCCATTTAAACGTTTCCTTTACTTATTTTACTGTGTTTCTACTTCGAGTAGATTTGATAGAGTATTGTCAGCATCTTTAATAACCTTATTAGACTTTTCAAGATTATTTACTAATTAAAAAGGGCATCATTTACTTTTGTCGTGGCAGTTTTAAGTCTTTTCCTATTGACAAATAGCATGTTCGCCGGCTGTTATAAATTGCCAGCTCTTAACTTCTCGTCAAACAATCTGAAAATATCAATATCTTCTTCTGTCATCCCAAGTTCTATCATATGTTTTACGATTGCATCTGTGGAAACAGCTTGATTACCATTAGTTATAATAGTTTCGCTCTCAGAGTTTGTTGTTGGTTCTACCATACACTTTTCGCTAACAACATCAAGTTTATTTATCACCCCAAGCTCGTCGAAGTCTTCTCTCTTAATTTCTTTTTTAGTTCTTCAATTTTAATATCAGATAACTATTCATTAGTTATAATCACCCGGGCCTGTCTTGCAAGCTTTTGTTTTGATAGCTCATTCCAGAGTTGGTGCATTCGCTGTCTCTAAGTAGTATCACTCTTCAAGTAACATTTCATCACACTTCTAATAAAGGACAATTAGTTATGGTTTTAGTGTACTATTTCGATGGTTTCACTAGATGACGATTTGGGGAACGTCGTTCGTTCACCCGCCGGACGTGGGGCCTGTACTTGATATTCTAGACTCAGATACGTCGTTTTCAGTTTGATAATTTTTAACACTCATATTGAAATAATATGAGGAATGATTTGTGAAAAGTTTTCCTTCCCTAGTATTTTTATTGAGATACTATCTCTAAGAGAGTTGCTGACGATCAAATCTTGGCCATGAAACTCAGTTAAACATGTCAGATGTCAACCTGGTATTTACAAAACCGTTGTATTCCTTCAGGTATTTGGTATGGTTAGAGATGTTATGTTCACTATCGCTTGCTGAAGATTCTCAACCCTATGCCAGTTGACGCGTGGCTGGGATAATTGTTATTATTATCATTATTATCATCACCATTACTATGAAGGGTCTTTTTAAAAATATATTATTATTTTTTTGTTATTGTAATCGACGTTTGTTCGTTTATACGTCGCTTAATAACTTGGTTTTATACAGAACTCTGCGTGAGAATTAATAGCTTTCACTCATTAATTCTTCTTCTTAATTTATATTATTATTATTATTATTATTATTATTATTATTATTATTATTATTATTATTATTATTATTATTATTATTACTAATATATGTAGTTATCTTGTCGGATTGTAGATAGCAATTAATCTGATTAATCATTATTTGATTTTGTTTATCACACTTTTCTTTTGTCTCTTGGACAATGCTCTCGTTTGCCAAAAATGTATTTTGCCTCGGCTTCTTTCAAATAACACATAGTATGGGTCGGAACCTTTACTGTGGAGTTATTTGACCGTTACTACCTTCACAATATTGGCTACTTACGTCGTTAATAAACAGTAAAATATATGCCATCATTCAGATAATCAATTATATTTGTTTAAACTAATTTTTAACCTATTCATTTCTCATAGTTACTTGCATATTTTACTATTTAGTAACATAGTATGTTATTTAGAATCTATGTACATTGTTGTCTTACTTTACTGTCACAAGCAGCCTTCAGAATTAAAAAAAATACGACCATCATAATTCATTGCCCATCTGATATTGTTATGGTTCGCCAGATTTAATACCCATAAGTTTTCGGTACATCATAAGTAAGACAACAGGTTTGTGAGTAGATTTAGTAGTGTCTGTTGTAGAGCGACAAGCGATGCCATATTTTGTGTTTCATTTTACTTAGAAACAAGTATGCAAAATATTAATAACACATTAATAAAAAAAAATATTTTACAAATATTATGAAAAACAGCAAAAATATACAATTGTCCGTAACATGATTAGGTATTTATTTAAAGGTGTACATTTTTTATTACTTCTTAACACGTAAGTGATTCTTCCCATGTTGACGCCTATGTATTTCGGATAAGGATCAAAATGATTAATTTTCTTTTTCAATGTATACTATTCACCCCGAACATTATCGTGTTAGTTAGATATCGTACCAAAATCTACAGATTATCGTCGGTATAATTAGAATTGGAGCATACTTCTTATATCAGCGAGTACTGCATTGCACGTATTACTGATGATATATCTAGCTATATTGAACGAACACTTTTGTAATAAGTGTGACACTTTGATTATAACAAAAAACACAACAAAAATACTACTTTTAGACTTTTAACAACAACAAATAACGAAAATATTTCCCAAGAAATTAGTCTTAATTATTCTTTCTTAAGTTGTTGTTGTTGTTGTTGATCACTATTCACCGCTTGCTGTGAATACTCGCCGACTTGGTATTTACAAAGTTAAATTTCTCCTAAAATTCCAAGCTGATTTCTGGTGGCCAACTGGCAACTCTCTTGACTTTAAATCAGTGGCGATTTGTGATCGGTTTTTGCGCCCGTCGCCCGTCTGGAATAAGCTTCCTTTACTAAAGATTACGTAAGCATCAAACATCGATGTCTGTAGGTAATAAATAATTTATATTTATTCATAAAATATTATTATATAGCCCCCTTTACTAAGGTTGGGCACTCTGAGTGAATTTAATAACAAGCAGTACTACTATCTTCATTGCGAGGTCCAACACGATCTGTTGTTGTTGATCACTCTTCGCCGCTTGCTGTCAATACTCGCCGACTTGGTATTTACAAAGTTACATTCGTCCTAAAATTCCAACCTAATTTCTGGTAGCCAACTAGTAACTCCCTTAACTGCGTACACACTTCTTAATGAGTAGAAGGGCATATTGTTTTAGAAACTCATTCTTCGCTAATTATTTACCAGCCTTTCGAGAAGGTACAAATACACAGTACATTTTCCGTGCTCGGTTTCCTATAACATAATTCAGACATATTATTGAATTGATACGTGTGATAAACATTCTATTTAGAAAAAATAATTCATTTACAAATAATAATCTGCGGAAAACATTAAATGCATAATAATGATCTTCGGTCATTTTACGGCTTTACTTCGTGAAATAAAAAAACACTTAAAACAAATAAAATGTTACTGATTGGCTTATATCAACTAAGATCTGTTTCCGTTTAGTAGAAACCCAGCTAGCTGTTTTAATTATTCGTGAAATTCCACCTTTTTCCGGCTTTTCATTCTTTATCTTATATAAAAATTACATTAAATAAACTGTCGAGCTAGATAGGGTACTTATCTATAAAATGATTTCCACACTCGGTTTGAGGTATTGTGAAGGCGGTGGCTTTTGTTTCTGTCGGGCTATGTTATTTGCTCTGTTCAGCTCTAGAGGGTCATTTAAAGACCTGCTCTTCTCGCTTTGCTACGGAATTAATTCATAGCGTACTAACTGAGACGTCCTCACCGATGAATGCCAATTAGGCAACTCAGGCCATTTTTAAGAGGCCAGAGTTCACTACCTCTTGTGCGCTGGCCTAGTCTCTCTACCTTCCGTCCTAGTGCCACATCTTCCCGCGTTAGCAGGAAAATAGATACACGGTTTTGTGTACTCTTTAGTTCATATTAAAACCTAGTTTTTTACCTACCTTCTTATAAATTTTGTTCTGTTTAAAAGTTTCTTGTTTATTCCTTATTGCAAAAGGGAAGGCTTTTATTCGATGGAGCTTCTTCTTGTTTAAGTACATTTCATTCAGTATAATTTCACCCATTTCACTCTAACTCTTACACTCGGCAATATGTCTCCATCCAGGCCCAGGACAACAGCTACTACTTAATATATTAATTATAAACCAATTCCAAATGAGATGTAGAACAGGTTATACGTTCTGTGCTCAACTATTTTGTTTGTTTAAAGGCTGAGTCAAAATTGTTATGAAGAGAAATTCTGAAAGAATCATGAACATCAAACAAAGAGAAAAATGTTATTTGTTTCCGAGAAAAACAAGTTTTAAAAATATTGAGAATGGAGCAGCTACATTAGAAAACAACAACTTATGACTGAATAACACGTGGATGTTATTCAAAATACAACAACTTATGACTGAATAACACGTTGATGTTATTAAAAATACAACAACTTATTACTGAATAACACGTTGATATTATTAAAATACAACAACTTATTACTGAATAACACGTTGATGTTATTCAAAATACAACAACTTATGACTGAATAACACGTGGATGTTATTCAAAATACAACAACTTATGACTGAATAACACGTTGATGTTATTAAAAATACAACAACTTATTACTGAATAACACGTTGATGTTATTAAAATACAACAACTTATTACTGAATAACACGTTGATGTTATTCAAAATACAACAACTTATGACTGAATAACACGTTGATGTTATTCAAAATACAACAACTTTTACTGAATAACACGTTGATGTTATTAAAAATACAACAACTTATTACTGAATAACACGTTGATGTTATTAAAATACAACAACTTATTACTGAATAACACGTTGATGTTATTCAAAATACAACAACGTATTAATGAATAACACATTGATGTTATTAAAAATACAACAACGTATTAATGAATAACACGTTGATGTTATTCAAAATATAATGTGTGCAAAAACTAAAATAAATTTAAAAAGTTTAAACCACATAGAAATGACCAATGTATGAAAGGTCAAGCTTTTTCAAAGTCATATTTCGTATTCAATCGATTTATTGTTTTTGTTCCTTACAACTTGCATCTTACCCGGAATTTGCATTGTCAACAGCCTTTCAAAAACTTACTACTACTATACCCAGCAATGCTTCAAGCAAACTACCATTCTCTACTATATATATATATATATATATATATATGTATATATATGTATATATATATATATGTATATATATATATATATATATATATATATATATATATATGTGTGTGTGTAATACGGCGCGTTTGAGGTATGTTGAAAATAAATCAATACAGCAACTTACGAAATGAAAACAAATCGAAGAATGAAGTTAGACGATCACCCGCAACCTCTGCCTGTACACTAGCGTCCTATTTTGAGAATGTACCGAGTCAATCTGGGTAAACTGTATGTTTAAATGAGTCTTAAGCGTTACTAGGTATTATTTGGAATTACCTAATTGTAAAAAGACGCTATATGTTCCCCTGCTTGAATGGTTTATTCGTATTTAGAGGTGATGGTGTGTGATGTAGTGCATTGACTTTGTTGTAATATGGGGCGGTTCGTTGTAAAATGTCGGAGCTGAATGTTAGGTAGGAAGTTCTCTTGCTTATATTGGGTATAATGTTCTTACACAGAAGTGGGGGTAGCAGGATTGAGTATAGACATACCTGAGCTGTTCGGTGGGTTTGTGGTATGGTCTAGGAAAGTTGTTAGTTAGGTGCGGGGGTTCGTCTAAAAAATCCACGCCTGTGAGATTAGTATCAATGGTGATATTAAATCTTTGGTCATCGAATCCCATTCATCGATTTGTGTTCATGTCGTGAGTCGAATCGCTGAGTATTTGAATGGACATTAATGGCCTTTTAGAACGCTAAAAAGTCAATCCATGTCAATGAAACTACGGTACCCTCTCTGACATATGTTCAAGAAAGTTTTAAAATAAATAATTGATATATATATATATTTATTTATATATATATATATATATATATATATATATATATATATATATATATATATACATATATATATATAAATATATATGTATATATATATTTATACCTCATGAACGTTCTGGAACTGTAACAATATAGATTTCGAACAAAAAATTCAAGGCGGTTATGTCGATTCGTAGAACTATTTACATGTGTTGCAACTGCCAAAGAGCCTGCTCACCCAATTCAGCAGCAGACTAATCTGAAGCGCAGAACTCCGGATAGTTCATTTCAAACGAAAGCAAATAATTCTACTTGAATGATACTATTTAAATTGTACCGAGAGAGGGAAAGGGAGCAATGTAAGAGGGGAGAGGGAAAGAGGAAGAGATTCAGATATGGCGAGCAAAACGAACTTATTGATACTTGAAATTTGACTTCATTTTAAAATTAACTTTCACCTGTTTAAAACAATCTCAGCCGAATGTGTAGTCAAACGTGGGACACATTTTCTAGTTAGTGTACATTTGTTTATCTAATAGAACCATCGCTTATTTAAAGTCCCTAAAGATTTGAACTATTCAAGCTCTAGAGAGTTAGCTTCATCCACATACAAACAGACGAGTTCTCTTTATCGCCATGTGAATAAAATCAGGTGACTAATTGTCATATGTCTGTGTGTGTAATTCACGCGACTATGTGATTTATATATTCTTTTTATTTATTGTATTTACTACAAGCTTGTCTGGGAATCTTCTACTTTGATTTTTTTTACATTTAATTTCTTAACTATGTCGTTGATTCCTTTTACCAAATTACATGATTACACAATTGTTAAGTGATTAAAGTATTTATTCTCCAAAATTGTCATAAGATTATGAGTGTAATACCCCCTATTTAAAAAAATGATTAGATATTTAAAAATTCCATGGCGATTAATGAGAAAATTTAAAGCCAACTTAAATATTTTTATCGACAGTTCAAAGACTTTAAAATAGTATTCAGATTACGAATAGTCGATAATACTTAAATCATCTTTTGTTTATTTGCAATTATTAACAAAATATTAAAATGGCTCATCTGTCTATGAAAAACTGAAATGCATTCGGTTTGATTTAATTTCGTAAGTAAATTATACATTAACAATTATTTTTAAATCCCCTTTTGTTGTTTACGCTATGACATTACTTATTTCTATAAATAAACGAATACTAGTAAAACCAATTTTATTTTAGGTATAGGAGTAAAACACACAAAACACAAAGACTACACAGGCACACGCGATAAATGAATGTTTAAGTGTAGTATAAGACCATTTGAATACCTAACCTATTTTACCAAGCTTGCTTTTAGAAATCATTGGCACCAGCGATTAATGCATCAAGTTTAGTTATTGTCATTTTTAAGGGAAATAAAAATAAAAAATTGCCCCCTAAATATAAGAATTTGTTGGTATAGCTAAGATAATATGTTAAAAAAACATTTTTAAATCGTCTAAATTAGTGCTATTTGTTTAATATTCATTATTTTACTTATTTGAATTTTTATTTTTTGTATATTGTGTGATGGCGATCTATCCTATTTCAGGAATATATGGCCTCTTCAAGAAATCATGTATTAAGAAGATTACGACAAAGTAAGTTGTTTAAAGACTTATGACCGGGACATACCAATCGAGGATCCGTTTTCGACAATCAGTCCGGCAGAAACTGAACCATTTCATTAGCCTATTATCTTTCGAGCTATGATATTGGTCCTGAGTAATCATAGGAAGTCCAACCTCCCAGGCTATGCATCCCCTCTTTCGGGAGGAGTAAGTTGATTGCTTACTGCCTAGGACGCCCTGACCGAGGAATGTCGGAAGAGCTGCCTATGCCAATTTTAATAAGCTACGGTTTTCTTTCTTAAAGGTTGCTGGCTTCATTCCCCCAACTTCTAGCCTTCTACCACATCTTTCTGTGATAGTAAGGAAGTAAATGTAAGCGGTCTTTTTTATAGCGTTAGTTGCTAAGAGAGTCCGACAGAACTGGGCCATTTTGGTGATCTTTTACATCTCGGGTTGTAGTATTGGTCCTGGGTAGACGTAGTAGGTCCATCCACACAGGCTTTGCCTACCTTCTTTTGAGAAGTGTTTGTTTATTGCTGAATCGAAGGATCCGTTCTCGAAACTGGGCTATTTGTATGGTCGTCTTGGGTAGCCCTAGGAGGTCCACTCTCACTGTTTCCTCCTGTTTTTCAGTGGTTTGTTTATTGCTAACTTCCTGGGGCGACCGGCCAGGAATTCTGACAAGGCTTCTCAGGCAATGTTTAGTTGTCAATACTCAAGCTAGCGCCTCTAAAGAAAAGTTTTGTCCGCCTTGTGCCACCTCTTCCTGAGGTGGGAAGGAAGTTAATACTCATTCTTTACTTCTGTAAATACACCGTCTTGTACACATACCACCTTGTTGTCATATTTATTATTAGCCTTTTAATGTAACAACACTGGCGACGAAGAACATGGACCTTTTCAGCTCAACATAACCTGCATTTATGTCACACACAACACTGGCGACGTAGACTCGGACGTATTTGAACACAAACTAACCTGATCATATGTTTTTCGTTTTTTAATTCTTTATCAGGAACATTAAAGCAGGTTGTAACGAGCTTATTTCTTATCTCGCTAAGACGTTAACAATTTATCTCTTCCAGTGAGAAATGCTACGACCGTGCACTTAAAATATATATATACACTGAAAATTCGGCAGCCTATTTTAAGTGACAAATAATGGAGGAAATTAAAAATGCTATTTTGGAAGTTTTCAGGCACGAGCACAACCATCAGCTTTGATTCGAAGAGAAATTATAATAAATGAAACTGGAGCAAATGAAAACATTTTATGAAATTATTTTTAGTACTTAACATGAACAGAAAAATTCTATGAGGGGTCAAAATGGTGAAGAGGAAAGTGCATTTTCACAAAATGCGCTATCGATTAATTTAATTACGAAATTAAGTTTGCCTCCTATTTCGAACGACACGCAAATATTTATAACAAACACTGTGTGAATTGGATCGATTTGAAGAAGGTTCGTTTGGTATCATGTACGGTTTATCATACCAAATGTTTTAATTATCTATTGCCATAAAAACAACGATCTTACAACTGTTGAAGCGATACAATTATTAAATAAATTGTTTAGCCGTAAAAACTATATTTTTTCAGAAATAATAGAAATGTATGAATCTCACAAGTAGAGAAGATAATGATAATTTTGCTAGCGTAGGTAACACACACTGCGATGATTTACAATTGTCGGAGTTGAGCGCTAACAATTTTAAATGCCTTATGTTTGCTAAAGGTTTGGAATCTAATACAGATGCAGCAATAAGAAGAAGGGATCTTAACGTTTTATTAGAGTTCGCCAAGATGCAAGAGAAAATTAACAAAGCGTAGTGTTACATATTATGAAAAATTCTTAACGAAATTAAAATTAATTCACGAACAAAATTTGATAAACTAAGGAAAATAATCTGCCTCCTAAACCGGGTTTTGGTTGCGGGCAATTACACGCATTCAAATATTATCCATATAAAATGTAAAAGTGTTTAAATTGCGATCGCATTGAACACGACGCACACACTGAAAAAATAAAAATCTTTATTAAAATGACTAAAAGTGACAAAGTTGAAAATATTAGAAAAGTTTGTCCAAGTAAGAATATTGAATCAGAATATTAAAATGCAACTTGACTCCGGCTCAGATTAGTCGATCATAAATCTAGAAACCTGAAAAAAAATTGAAAACCATCTCTCATGAGAACTAGAAAAGTAGCCAAAAGCGTCACTGGCGAATACATATAATGGGAGGGCGAGATAATAACTGAAGTTATATTGAAAGGAAAGACTTAAAAATTGCAAAATGTTTGTAATAGATTAATAAAAAACTTTTTACCACGAACTGGATAGAAAAGTTTCAATTAAAGTATATAAACATAATAATGAAGCTAATAACTATCTTAGTTTTACAACTACTACCATATCACGCCGGCATACAGAGCATCCTGTAAACCCTCGCTCAATTTACACACATCTACAAAAAAATAACTGCTATCCCTTTGATTTAAGGCAAATTCTAGTTAATAACACTAAAATAATACATTCTTAAACCAATAAAAAAATACTGGAAGCTATCTTCATAAGACCACAAAAACCTACAATTAATAACATCATGTATGAAACCAGTAGAAACATTTTATAATGCTTAACGTAATGCGAATTTATTCTGTGATGCCACTCCGGCGTCGATAAATTTACACTGACAACGTATTTCGTAAAACAATGCGAAAACGTTGTTTTACGTACGTGTTTCTCCGCTGTCTTTTTTTTTCTTTCTCCATCTCGAAAACGTTCGTGATATCTATTGAACATTGATTCAATGTTTTGATTTTAACACAATAATGACCATTAGAAAAATAAAAAAAAGTTTTAATTAAACAGACGAATTTTGTTATTTTTAACAATGTTTGCATAAATGAGAAAATGCTACTTAAATACACACAATATATATATATATATATATATATATATATATATATATTATTACGCAGAACCTTCGTCGGCACCACAACGGTGGCGAACACGTGACAATGATAAATCAAAAAAGGTAAACATGTCCGACAGTGGTTCGTAGGTTCTTAGGGCTTAATATTAATAACAAAATACAGAGGAATGGGGATTCTCCAGTTCAAGACATTACATAAAAATAAGGAATAACAACGAACAGGTAAAAGATGACTCAAATACCAAGTTCAAATTCAAACAAACATTTATTTATGTGAAGCTAATAAAAGGGTCAAACAACAACAAAAAACTTCATAATATTTTAGGGGGAAGGCATAATGTCTAAAGTTAACAAGAACAATCTGTAAACAAAAAACGTGTCCAGACAAATCAAAAAAGAAAAATCAATACTCACTTACACAAAGGTACACGAATTCTCCACGGGAGTTGAAAAGTTTAATAGTCCAAGAATAAAACAATAACTTTGGAGTTTTGTTCGGCGCTGCACACTCCTCATATAAGAGGTATAGTCATATTCTCTCGGCGGTAGTATAAGATGTTCTAGTACGCGACAGATCTTGCTGATGTGGAGAATTCGTTTCGGAAGATTTGGGATTCGCTTTTGGCTGAACAACAATATAGAAGTCCTTCTGGGCCACGCAGTTAAAAAGGGAAATTTCATTTCTCCATCCCTGTCTGCGTCTTCTTCTTCTTCTTCTTCTTCTTCTTCTTCTTCTTCTTCTTCTTCTTCTTCTTCTTCTTCTTCTTCTTCATTACCCTGAAGCGACGATCAGCGTGAGTTGTCTACGGCTGCCAGCAACTAACGGGTCGATTCGATAACTCCCCTTTTCATCTATCTCCGCCGATATACGTAGGCGTGTACGTAGGTGTGATGGACGGTTCTTTTTTCCCCCATTCACTAGGTTACATGCAATTAATTTGAAATCAGGGCAATGCGTAAGAGTCGAGGGTGGAAAGGGGAGATCGGCCGACAGGAAATATAGTTTAACTACTACTCGAGTAAGAGTTTAAGATATGGAAGGGGGTACCGGCCGATAGAAAATAACATTCAACTTATTTTCGTGATTTGTCCGGATTCAAAGGGGAAATACAATAACATATGATGAAATAGACTCTACTCGTTTGGGTTATATTTATGAAATACATAATGTTTCTCTTATAATTTTTACTTTACTATTCATTCACTGTAATAATATATATATATATATATATATATATAAAGATCCTCTAGAATCTGCACATACAAAACGGAGCACGGACACACATGAGAACATACCAGGAACGAACATAGACATTTTTATAAACTAAGTACAATACTAGAGGAACTTATATACCTCTCTATAAATACGTGTCTAAACCGCTTTGTACTTAACTTGTAAAGAAGCTTTTTGAGTAACAAAATATCAGTCCTCTACATATCGTCTTGCCCTATCTTGTGCTTTCTAGTTCGTTCGGATTTCGTATTTTTAATAGATTTTATTTGGACACGCATCCACACTTACATGTGGGAACTAGTATTATTTTATATTTTATGTCTTGTTCTTTTCTTTTGTGTTTGTCAGTTACTATGATTGTCTTGATAGAAAAGAATCCTGCATTGTATTATTCCATTTTTGTATGCCTCTTAGCTGCGTATGTCTTCTTTGCTGAATGGTCTTTTATTCCACATCATTTTTTCCTTGTTTTATTTTGCGTGTCTGTGATATTTTTTGATGTCTGTTTCTTTGTTTACCGAATGTTGTGTCTACATTCCGGAACATACTTATGTTATATAACGTCGTCGTATTCGTGCCGATGCTTCACAATGAAGAAAATATGTCTTTTATTTGTTTAATAGGGTGCAGTTGGTAACACTGGATGGAATAGCTAGTCAACTACATCATATGTAAGTTCTACTTCTATCCCAGCTCTCTAGTTAAAGATAACATTGATGGCTCCATGGATGTTTGTTATTGATCGCTTAGTATTTCTCTACCATACAGGGAATTATGTTATACGTGGGGAACTGACCAAAACATTTTAATCTGGAATATTTTTATTTATTTATTTTGCACTAAAGCTGGACACATTCCCAAATTGTGAGTTGTCTCTACGAGCCTACATATGCGTTTCTCCCTCTGTGTTCTAGTTAGCAAGTCAATTAACTCGAAATTATCTATATGATTAGATCGACTAATGGAATACCCACACTTGTATCATATACATCGATCATATTTACACTTAATTTCTGTCACTGCTATGACACACGACACGTAATTGCCCGCCACTGTCAGAGTATCGCATATCTATTAAGTTCAATTACGCACCAATGTCGTTACAAAATATTTGACCAATTTATATACGTAAAATAATGATTTGCGTCCGACTAATCGAAAAAAAAATAATTCGTTCCCTGTGCTATGTTCGATTCGACATTATTAACGGGAAATTTCTAATAAAATTTAAGAATTTCTTACCTACTTTAGGTTTAGCATCTTGTTGTATCGCGGGCTGAAATAAATTACCTTTTTTTGTTTTATTATTTTTATGTTATTGCTCATATTAAGTTTCAAAGTTATTGTATTGACTATTTTAAAGCTGTGTTATCGATACTAGCTCAATTTTTAGATACCTCATTTCAGAATTTAACTAACGGCTACAACAGTACTCAAAAAGTGAAAAATATAATAATAATAATAATAATAATAATAATAATAATAATGATAATAATAATAGAAATAATGATAATAATATAAACATGAGAAAAATAATATCCATGATAGATATAATAATAACACAAATACAAAATATAAGATTAGAAAGGTAATAAATAAGAAAGGTAAAAATGAAGAAAATATATATGTAAAATAAGGTGCATTGCCCCTGTTAAATATTACTGTTAAGCAAAAAGCATAATGTAGCAACTCTCATATACAACAATGAAAACCTGAATAAAAAAAATAATATATAGGAGAAACCGTACAAAATTAAAAAAAAAACTATACTAAAATCAAAAAAGATCATTCAATAACAAAACATTAAGGATAACAGGCAGAAATTTTAAAGAGTTAAGGTTATGGTTAGAGTTATGAATAGGGTTAAGGTTAGGGTTACAGTTAGGGTAAGGGTTATGGTTATGGTTAGGGTTTAGGGTTAGGGTTAGGGTAAGCGTTTAGGGTTAGCGTTTAGGGTTTAGGGTTAGGGTTTAGGGTTAGCATTTAGGGTTTAGGGTTAGGGTTAGAGTTTAGGGTCAGGGTTTAGGATTTAGGGTTAGGGTTAAGAGTTAGGGTAAGAGTTTAGGGTCAGGGTTTAGGGTAACGGTTAGGTTTTAGGGTTTAGAGTTAGGGTTAGGGTAAGTGTAGGGTTAGGGTATTTCGATAATCTGTGCCGTTTGTGTGAGCGATAACCTCGAAAATTTAAAGTTTCAAGATGTAACAAAAATACTTAATCATTGACTTTTTACAATAACTAATGAAATATAAACTCACTTAAATAAAAATATAAAATTGAACTGATCATTTACAAACATTAGATGGAAAGAAAAAACTAATAAAAATGCAAAACCTGTGGATTTCTAATAATATAAATCTTACATTTCATATATTTGAGTTGAAAATAGCGAGAGTTAACAAAGCAATAATGTGACTATAATTTAGTTATCTTAGGCTATAGTAAAGTACTTTTTGTTTGTTTAACCCACTTCGAAGTGAAGAGCGGCCAAAACCTTATTTTAAAGAGAGGGGGAAAAATTGATTGGCTAGACGAAAGGAATGTTTAGAGGAGTTACTAAAATAAATGACTTCGATGAAACCTACACGTGTTTGTGTATCTTACTTGCCGTAAGTGTATTCCTATACTACTAATAAGCTGTATTTATGTAGTCAGCTCTTTGGAGAAAAAAGTCAGCTCTTTGGAGAAATACTTGAACAAAGCACATCACTCAAAAAGATCCTGGCTTAACAAATAAAATAACATTTTTCTGAACAAGTTGCTAGTTTAGAGGTAAAGGGCTATTAGGGTGATAGTTAGGGGTCATTATACATAGGACGCTCTGCAGTGAGATGCCTGTCCACATTAGTTTTAAATTTCTGTATGTCGGTACAGTCGCGGAAACAGGGAGCACGAAGGGAGTTCTAAAAGCCGGCAGCTTGAGGAAAGAAGCTGTTGGAGTAAAAGGCTCTTCGACATCTGGGAACCTCCACAGTGAATTGATCAGATTTAGATCATATTCGGGTTAGTCGAATGTATTTACGTCGAAGGACACCAGAGCAGCAAGTTCAGCAAAGTACATTCCATTGAAATACTTGTGAAACAAGCACAAGGATGCTACATTGCGGCGTTTGATCTTGGTGAATAGTAAGAGACCTATCAGATTAGAAACTTTTGTTTTAACATTGTCTAAGAGGAAGTGACTAGTGGATGGTGCACTAGCCTAGATGTGAGAACACTACTCCATGGGCAGATGTTAGTGTTGTAGAGATATAGGATACTGTCAGGGGTGATTAGTTTTTAGCAAGGTAGAGACAGCCCATTTTTTCAGCCTTGGCAATCTCTTCTATGTATTTATTCCAACTCATTTAACCTGTGAATGTTAGGCCTAGGAGTTTGAACGTTGGCCTCTTAGGTAGGGTGTTATTAGCCATGGCAATCAATGGTTGAAGAGATGTCTTGTAGTTGTCTTTGCGGCATTACAAAATAACCATATATTTATGACCCCATTCCACTACAGAGTGTTGTTTTTTTCTAAGAATTCAACCATTGCCTGTTTTGCCCACATTACGAGATTAGAGCGTGGTATCGTTAGCAAATATACCCATATCAGAAACAACGTTATCAGGGAGGTCGTTTATGAAAATCAGGAACACTATGAGTTCAAGGATGGATCCCTGGGGTACACCTGCATTTATGTCATGTTATTTGGATGAATGACCAACAAGGACAACCTGGATCTCACTGTTCGATAGGAAGGATCTAATTATATTAAACGTTCGTCCAGTAATACCAACCTTGGAAAACTTTTACTTTATTCATCAACATAGTCTGCTTCTTAGGTGACAAACTGATTCCAAAGTTTCTTTATCGATTATATGTCATTTTCGTAGAACGATTTTTCTTAGCCCTAAAAATACACGTCAGTTTCTGATATCACTTCTGTATTGGAGCCAAATATATTTTCCTGGAGCATTATTTTGAGGTTTGATGTTTTCAAACCTATGACGACTGGGGAAAACATCTGGAGAATAGATTCGAATTTTAATTCATGTAGTTTTGCCATAGTTGCCATCGACTTGTGACACCGAGCATAGTCTTGGTGAAAGAGCATTTTGTCTTCTTCATTATGTCCTGTATTGTGGGTATTCAGCCCTTGAAATGCGGCAATAATGTTATATGATATTCATTATTGATAGTTCATCTTTTCTAAAAAGTAATCGATGAATAAATACATTGGGCACCAGAAAGAACGTTTTGTGCGTATGTTAGCGTTTGGACAGCTGTAACCGATTCATCTGACTGTCGATTTACCTCCAGAGTTTAGTGGTGGTTCAATGTTTGATCCATTGTCAAATATCGACGCAAAACACTTTTTGTTTCCTTCAAACATTTGCTAACAACGCTCTGAATCGTCGACGCGTTGTTGTTTTTAATCGACTCTGAACGAACGCGGTCCTAATTTTACATGAAACCTTTTCATTGGCAAATGTTCATACAAAATGGAAAACACAGTGCCTTCTCATATGTTCAACTACAATTTACGATCGGCCAAAACGAGTTCAGGGACTTTTTTCATATTTTCCGTGCAAATGGCGAATGTGGAAGACCTGGACGTACACCCTTATTTGTGTTTGTACAATCGCGTTTAAATTCAGTATACCACATTTGTTGCGTTGTTTCTGACGGGACAGATCCGAATAACACTAATCAAGCCATTGCATCGCTTGAACAGTATTTTACCCATCATCGAGAAATGTGTTACAAAAACACGGAAATAAAAAATTCCAATTTTTTTGAAAATGCGCAACAGTATCTTCACGTTACTAAATAACTGGGTTAATATTCTGACACGTGTCATTTGAAGGTTAGTACTGCATAATAATTATATAGATTTTTTATATTAATATCTATGATTAAAGCCCGGCACTTACTGAGTGATGTGCTATCTATATCTATATCTATATATATATATATATATATATATATATATATATATATATATATATATATATATATATATATATATATATATATAATACGTCTACAGTATTTTCAGATATATTAGCATAATTACCATGAGTAAAATACGTAATTATTATTAGTTTTAATAAACATCTAAATAAACAAAACAGATGATGATCTTGTATTGTAAAATAACATTTTAAAGACATTTTAATGTAAGATTTTAGAAGTATTTACTAATTTTATTTATTTAAATTAGTAAATGGAAAACTCAACAATCCAATGTATTGAACAATATTTCATGCTAGTGAAAATGCATCTTTACTCAAGACACTGACACGATCATCACATGACACGTTGTAAGCATTAATAAACTTGTTTAAAACGAGAATACTGTAGAAAATAAGAGTTTTTTTAATCATTAATATTGTATCATTAATTGCAAAGAAAAGTATGTTTTTTTGAATGTACAAAAAACACAACACAACATCTTCTCACTAATTTAACTAGTTCAATAATATTACTTTAAGTAAATTTCTCATCATTTTTAAAATCTTTTTACAAATCTACTATAAGGATTTTTCTTTTATATTTATAGTTCTCGTTTTTAATATTTACAATTTTTAGCTCTAATATATCTTATCAAATTTACCTTATTATGTTTCTAATAATTATTTTGTAATTAACATTATTTAGTAAGTGATTTTCACTCCATTCTTATTTTGTAATGTGCTTCCATAGAATTTCGCCTTCGATTTATTTTTAATATTTGAATACATAAAAGATATTTTATAAAATAAAATAATTTTCTTTCAATGAAATATAATTTTAGATTACTAAAATTACTTTGAATTTATTTAAATACGAATTTCGGACACATCACGATAGAAAAAATTAAAATCTAATTATAAACCTTAAAATCCGAACTTTAATCAAAATTAATTTCGGTATAGTATTATTTACCTGATAGTATAAATGTTATGAACATGTGAGGTGTCCGGAAAGAAGACATTAACTCGGTATATTGAAGAAAGTAAAAATAAAGAAGGTGGTTGAACGTCTGTCTGTAGTATTAAACTTCCAGGTATTTAATTCCCTCGCACCGCAGGAATATGTGACACAAGGTCGGAAAGTGGGGGCAGAGTCAAGCCAGCGCCCCTAAAGAAGAAGCACTCTGGCCTAGCAAAAATAGCCTAGGCAGTCCCGTCGGCATTCCCCGGTCATGGCGCCTCAGGCAGTAAGCGATAAACTTACTCAACCCCAAAGAGGGAAGGCAAGGCCTGGGAGGGTGCACCTCCTAGGACAACCCAGGACAGTATACCTCAGCCCGGCAGATAAAAGGCCATCGAAATGGCCTAGTTCCTGCCGAACTGATTCTCGAGAACGAATTCTCGACTGGTATTACCCCATCCCGACGTCCTCAATCAACCGAAGTTAATGAGAGTCTGAAGAGGATTGAGTGGTTCCAACACCAAGTGCTCTAGGTATTTATAGTAAAGCGGAAGAGTTCATGTAGTCTGTAAAGAAAAGTACCTTAACACCTCCTCCCAAACATTAGCTCAACAGGAGTCTCGGTATCATTTTCGTTTTGGATTGATAACGATAAGATCCGAAGACTTTTGTTTATATTTATATAGTCGCCATTCTTGGGCTTCTTGAGGTAACTGTATGTGGAACGTGTCGTATATGGTATGCATAACTTTTTCTTCCTGACGTATCCTGTAGCTGTCATGTGACAGTCGTTTCATAATTTGATTAAGGTGTCTCTTATGAGAGAACGTAGAGCATTGGATTATGTAAACCATATTTCCAATAATTTGTTATATTGTACCAAGTATCAAGAAATATATGTTATTTCTAATCATCTTGAAAAATACTTTTTCCGTGAGATGTAACGTTTTTCTGTTGGTACAATAGAGTTCCGTCTTTGTTTGTGTTAACTAACTGTGCCAGAAAAATAAAAGAATTTAAAAAACTTTTTACTGCAATTCAATTTCCAATCGAATTTCGTGCAACCCACCCTCCTCTCTGCATTTCTATCAAAAGGTTTTCACTGTAATCCCATTTCCAACCGAATTTCGGCAATCCACTTTCTCTGCTTTTCTCTCAAATGTTTTTGGCTGTAATTCAATTTCCAACCGAATTTCGTGCAACCCACTTTCTCTCTGCCTTTCTCTCTCCAATACAAATCGCTTCACCTTCATTCCCAACTGTCCTCTTCATTTATATCAGCTGATATCTACATATGCAAATCAGAGACCACCATAAAAACCTGCACCTATGAAGAGAAGCCCTTTATTAATCTGCAGACACGACATGCGAAGCACCTCATTCTTTTTCCTGTTTTGGTAGCAATATCTTACGCGCAAGCATTAGTTCTACAGGAGGTGATACGACGGTGTGTTAATACTTGGCGTGATCTTGTATACCCGTAAGAACTTCTTCAGGGCCTTTTCCGTGGGAATGTCGCATTTAGTCTAGTTTGTCACAAAATTGGCACTCACGCGAATTTCTTTAGATTTTTGTCTTACATAGACAATAGGTGTTGCCCATTGGTTATATTCTACTTTAGTGAAAATGCATGTATTAACTAATCTGTCTAATTCCTTGTTTACTTTTTCTAACACAGTGAAAGGCAAATCCCTTTTTTAAAATACAGGTTAAATGTTCGTTTTCAGTACATACTTGCTGACATCGTTTTATATCAACATAGATCGCTACAAAAACCATCGGAAATTCTTTTACAATTCCTTCATTAATTTTTCTGATTCAGTCGTCACACTCTCCACTTTCTAAATCCGATATATTGAAGTGCTGAATCTAGTCTGTGCGAAATAAATTGGTAGGGTTTTTTAATACGAACAATTAAAATTTTTTTGGTTTTTCCGTTTAAAATGACGTTAGTAAAAATTTCACTCTCGAATTTAATTTTTTAGCTTGTCACAGTTCTGGCTATTTTTTTTCGCATGAACCAGAGTCAAGTTGTAACTTGACATTTTTAATCAGTATATTTACCTGTACGTCGTTATGGCATTTACCTGTACGTCGTTATGTCATTTACCTGTACGTTGTTATGGCATTTACCTGTACGTCGTTATGGCATTTACCTGTACGTCGTTATGTCATTTCCCTGTACGTTGTTATGTTATTTACCTGTACGTCGTTATGGCATTTACCTGTACGCCGTTATGTAATTTCACTGTACGTCGTTGTGGCATTTACCTGTACGTCGTTATGGCATTTACCTATACGTCGCTGGTGATACCAGATCAGGCTGCCCTGTGGCTCCCTGAGACGAAATTCACCTACATTGATGTTTTTTTTTTGTTGTTTTTTTTTGTTTGTAAAACTTAATTATGTTCTACAAAACCAAAAACAAAAACAACAGCCCCTCTCCCTTTCTCCCTCCCCTTTTTTATTTTTATTTTTCCTACCCTACTCCCGGTCCTGGATATGACCTTAAACTACATCCGATGGTGAGATCCGGCTTACGGACTTTGGGGAATGTGGAGCCTCCTCTTAATTACCATTGCTCCCAGGTCCACCCTGACCCGGAGTGGTAGTACCTGTTAGGGTCCCAACTATGGGTTAAATAGAAACAGATATTAAAAGGGGAAAAAAACAAAAAAGAGAAGAAAACAAGACCAGATTCGGCATTAAATAACCCAAAAAGGGTTGATATGCCGTAAAACAAAACTACCAAACTACCAAACCTGTACGTCGTTATGACATTTACCTGTACGCCGTTATGTCATTTCACTGTACGTCGTTGTGGCATTTACCTGTACGTCGTTATGGCCTTTACCTGTACGTCGTTATGGCATTTACCTGTACGCCGTTATGTCATTTCACTGTACGTCGTTGTGGCATTTACCTGTACGTCGTTATGGCATTTACCTGTACGTCGTTATGGTATTTACCTGTACGTCGTTATGGCATTTACCTGTACGCCGTTATGTCATTTCACTTTACGCCGTTGTGGCATTTACCTGTACGTCGTTATGGCATTTACCTATACGTCGTTATGGCATTTACCTGTACGTCGTTATATGTATGCCGTCATATTCGTTTGTGTTCTGGAATTGAATCTGACTTTATTCGTTATGCAATGTGAACTCTTGTGTCCGACTTATCACATGTAAGACAATTTTAAAACAGTACGGGCACGAGCATGGGCAGTTTATGACCCAATAAAGGAATCAACAACGGAAATTACTACTAGGCGGTAAATTTCTGAAGTCTTCAGTTATTTTATCTACTGTTTAATTTGCCCATTTTTTTAACTTGTTTAGTACTCTACGTCTTATTTCTGTGTCTTTGGCTGATACAAGATTTTGCACGAATATTAAGCATTCAAAGTTACCGGCACTAAGTTCATCTAGTTTGATTTTGTTTTTTAACGATTGACGCGAAAGTCGAGTGATCTTCGCTGACTTTTCTGATTAAGATCACGCACTCCACCTTTTGTAGAACAGGGAACTGTTAGAGATTAATAATTACGTTAAAATTTTAACAGCTTCAAAATATCTCATGTCGGAATAAAATATAGTCCACGAATTTAATATGTTCGTTGGTCCCTAATTTTTTGAGCAATAATCGAATTATTTCAAAATAATGCCTAATTGTCACAATCTATTTTGGATACTTTTGAAATATAAAGCAAAAGTTTTATCCCTGTCTAAGGAATAAGTGAGATTGTCAATTGCACTCCAAACGGCATTTTGAGGAAAATAATTTTCGTTCTCGGTATTTTAACTACTATGCCATATTGTTTGGAGTAATACGTCTTCAAACTGTTGCTGTCTTTCTTTGACTTTGATGTTGTTCCAGTAGTCTTTTTACTGTTTTCCTAGTTTTTCGTTATTGTTTTGTTACCTTTTATGTTTTTCTTATTGTTATTTCAGTAAAAACTTTTTCTAAATATTTCTTCGTTTGTAGTTATTGTCCCATTTAGTATTTAACGAGTTCTACCATGGTTGCTTTTTAATTTTCCATGTTTAGATGTGTCTTTATAGAATACAGCTTTTAAAAGTTTCCACTTTCATATTACGCTGCTAACGTAACATTTATTGTAAAAGAAATAGTATAAAACCTTTTTGTGGTAAAAAATCATTTTAGTAAGGTTTCCACGGAACTATAGTTTATACGGTTAGCACTGTAGTCAACAGTAAAAATAAAGTTTTTAATTTCGGCAGTAATACTTTCTTTTCTTTTTGAGAGAAAAAATAATGTATTCCTTTTTGTTAAATATTAACAGTGCAAAATTTGGCTCAGACTCTCCAACTTACGAGATTTTTTTCTTTAGTCCGCCGATAAAGCCTGTTTTTAGAAGATTGTCGGGTAATGTCGCCTTTTTTTCTCCACGTTCCTTTATTTGTAATGTTTTCTTAATGTTCCTCGTCGCCAGCGTTGAGGCCCTTGAAGGGTTCCGGGAAAGCGGCACGAACTCGGGATTAAGCGAAACAAATGTTTACTTTTTATATCATTATAACTATTCTTTATTTAGGTGGGCACTTAGTATGATAAGCGATATAAAAGATAATATTTCGTCTTTGAAATTAATGTTAATAGACCTACAAATGTACACGTCTTTTATTCAAAATAGATACTATATTTTTACATTTATTTATTAATTAATAAAAACTTACAATTTCATTAAGGACGGATAATTCCTACTTTCAGTAAATTTCTTTTCAGATATTGTGTTTTTGGAAAACAAACAGTAGTTTCATGTTTATTTTATTGACACCTGATATTATATATATATATATATATATATATATATATATATATATATCGAGATATATATATATATATATATATATATATATATAGAAGCTTTGAGTCATTTTAAACAAAAAAAAGAAAAGTAAAATGCAGTTTAAATTCCCAGAGAAACTTACTAAATCCAAGATATTGCAGACTTAACATTCGTTGGAAAATGAATAAATAAAAAATAAGTAAATAAAAAAAATAAAAAGAGGGGGTTAAGTATCGAAGAGTTACACAAAAACAGGAGACCTTATATATATATATATAGTAATCCAGGTAAAGTAAACATTCACAGGATAGGAATCCAAAGACTTTCAACCGGGCTTATAAAATATGCCCGATATCAAATAGAGCTTTCATATATATCGTCATTTTGATTTATACAGACATGTACACAATCTGCGACACTAGCATGTCGATGTTATCGATCAACAGCTGTTATAAGCAGAGATCTCATCAAGAAAAATTAAAATCTGATCCTTACCTCAGATCATATTTCCAAAGAATCGTTCCTTCTAAATATAATCTGAGGTAAAGATCGGATTTTAATTTATAAAACTCTCTATGATAAAAAAATGTATAGAGAGTCTGATAAATATCCCCGACAAATGGTATTCATGCTTATAATATATGTCGTCTAGGTTTTATTGTTTTGTGATGGTGTTCGCGGATACCACAGCAGATTACGAATGGAACGCATTACTTGAAGTTATAAATGAGCTAAAATCTATCATTTCAATTTCTCTTTAAGCTTACATGAAAGCTTAATTTAGAAACTGTGATAACTCATTTGCTTGTGATAAAACTAACTCCGAATATCAACCGGGATATCAACATACATATTTCCAAGAACCACCCTCGTATGTAACACATGACAACGTGATCCCAACAGACTAAAGCAACTCCAATGTCAACAAATGCCTTCCTCATAAGTAATCTAATTCTGTTTCTTCTATTTATCAGTTTCAATTCTCGAATGATATTCTTCACTATTTAATCTGACAATAAATCCACCTTTTTAACGCTTATCCTCGAGTGGCTTTTGACATGTATATGTGTTGACTTATTAGTAAAGAGTTACATTTAAAATAAATCACTTTTCATTATTAAATTCGTCACGTGTCACATAACTTTTAATTTAGCAGTTACTAAGATTTCGAATCGTAATAATCAAATGATATAATATGAACCTTATTTTCTTTTGTTATGCGCGTGCTTCTTAACACAATAAAGTACGTGGGAAACTGACCTTGTATGGAACAAATCCATGGAGCAAATAAATATGAAAACAGTTGGCATCTATTGCTGCCTTACATTAATCATAATGTTGCTACGTTTAAGTCAAATCGACAGATCTGCAAAGTTAAGCGTCACTGTGCATGGCAAATTGTTGGAAGTCAAATTGGCGACAGACTGGCGTACTCTCATAGAGATAATTCTGGAGATCCGTCTCCTTCCATTTTTATTTTGAATGAGTAGTGTCATTTTCGGAAATGTCATGACCCAGCAATTTCAGAGGGTTATCCCTTGCCTATAATTTTGTGTCGCAACCGACTAGTAACAACACGTTGGTGTGATATTAAGGTGAAGTAATGCTCGAGATTGTTCGACGGAATTATTTGGGGCAGTGCACCCATCTTTTGCACAACGATACACGCCAATTTAAAATCCATGAATTAAGACATGAATTATTTATACGGGAGTTTTAAGAGTGTTGTTATAGGGTAAGATTATTGGGCTGGCGTCAGATGTCTGATAAACCGTTAGAGATTCGAATCTCTATATTGACGTGTATACACACAATGCCACGCGAATTCTCTCTCGCCCTTTCTCTCTCTATCTGTACACACATACACTCTCTTTTTTTGATCTCTCTCTCTCTCTCTGTTTCTCCCATCTCTATATCGTGTACTAAACTAATTGATAAGAACATAAAATGTGTATTAGATGTATATTTAAGAAAGTTTCACCATTCCGCTTTTAATTAATGAAGAGTATATATATATATATATATATATATATATATATATATATATATATATAGTCTCGGAAGTTTCTCAACCATTAAAACTATGTTAAAAAATACTTATATTCTCAAGTCTTTCAGAGGAAAATCACTCATGTAAGTCAATTTATTTTTTACAGTTATTATATTAGTTTGTTTCTAACACTATTTTAAGGGATCATCACTTGTTTACCATGAAAAACTGTTTCGGGAATTTAAAAACAAGGCAGTATTTTATTTCATGGCTTCCCAGCAGAGTTGATCAGACCCCACTTCCCTTAAAAGACAAAAACATAAACGTTCCTTATACTAAATCTACGTTTTGTTCCATATAAATGTTTTGCTAACTTATATTAGTTATTTTAAAAAAAAATTCTTTACCTGTGCTGTTCGTCTGTCTAATAAAATTTATCCGTTACTTACAAAAACGTTGCTGCATTTTAAAGTGTTTGGACGAATCCATTACACTATTATTTAGGTGAGTTATGTATTATTTTTAGTTTTATATTATAAATATAAAAAATATCAACACATCAAAAAATAAAAAATAAATAAATAAATAAATATATATATATATATACATACATACATACATACATAAATATATATATATACTTTTAGTCCCTCCTTCCCTCCCTCCTCCTCCTTTGTTGTCCATTCTCCCGTTGTCGCCAACCTCAAATAAATATTAATCTTCCTTGTTCACTTACAGTTTTTCTAATCTGCGTTCACAACTGTCGATTTTTTCCTTTTCTCAGTGTTTCAAATCGGCGTTTATAAGTTAACCGTTAATTTTTTATCTTTTTCTTATTTTTCTTTTTCTTTGCTCACTCCCAGTGTTTAAAATTGGCGTTCATAACTGTCGATTTTTTCTCTTTCTTCTTACTCTTCTTTTTTAACATTTTTTCTTTCTTTCTTTCTACTGTATTTTTTATTGTTTTTCTTTTTCTCATTATAATTAGTAGATGTGTTATATATACGTTTATACATATTCTATATTATTTTTATTTATATATCCTATGATTTGTTTTATCAGTTTATTTTGATTAATTTGATAATATTTCAAAGCATCAGGATGGCGAGTAATTGCTTTATTTAATTGTCCAAATATTTTATTTTGATCGCCACCTTGGTTAATAATTCTTATTATTCGATCAGAAATTGGGTGCATGAAATCTACTTATTTTAAGGTAACACGAGCGATCCTCAGAAATTCAGACATAATACTCCCGTAAAATATATACACAGTGCTAGTACTATTTTTATATGGCATTCGCACGATACGAAAAGGGAATGAATTTCTTTTATCAAACAGTTTATAGAAAAATATTTTATCTTCAATTTTTATATCCAAATCAAGAAAAGTAGCTTGTGTTCCCTTATGTTCACAGTTTAATTTTAACTCTTTAGGATATATTAAATGTTTAGTATTTGAAAACTCTTCGCTATCATTAATGCAAACAAAGTCATCAATATATCGCCTACATCCATGATAACTATACGCTCTAGATATATGTTTTTTATTAATTATGACATATATATATATATATATATATATATATATATATATATATATATATATATATATATATATTCCAGTCTATGTAAATATAGATTTGCCCAAAATGGAGACGGATCCATACCCATTGGAATACCTATGGTTTTGAGCAATAATTTATTCCCTATTTGAAATTAACTCTCTTTTATAAGGTGACTTATAAGCATTATCTAACCAGTTTTGGACACACTCGTCTTACCATTTTTATTTTTACACCAAAAGGCTTTAGATTTTGCAAAGTCTATGTATTTACCTTTTCCTCCTGCAAAAGCTAAATCTACAGTATTACCTAATATATATATTCTTAAAAATATAGGACACTTGGAATGCTATATGTACAGATAGAGACACATATATATGAATATTACGTCTTATTAAGCAACATAAAGATCAAAGATATCAATTATTCTTAGAAAACCAAATGAAAATATGTAATAAAATACAGGAATATATGACTAAATGTATACATATAAATAAATATTTGTTTTGCTATTCACCTGTGGTCATGCATAGAGCAGATTCCAAGAACCATTTGAAAATATTGGAATCTGTCTCTATCGCTATTCGACAAACCTTCCTTGTGCCGGCAGAAGGAATTTGTCAGATCGCTAAATTTCTTTGGGGAACTTTGAACTCCCTCCCATTTTCACCCTAATGTAGTGCCTGTTAATCGGTTTTTTAACGAAATCATTAAATTCACTTCTTTTAATCACTCCATCGTTAATTCTGGCACATTCAATTCCCCGTTTGCTCTTTCTTTCGACGATATTATTGATTAAAACTATCGATTTTCTCCTGACGAGATGATAGTCGAAAGGGCCTTTGAGAGATTTCCGCGCATCCTTTTTACATGCATTTATAAGTTTTGTACCTCAAACATATATATATATATATATATATATATATATATATATATATATATATGTGTGTGTATATATTATGTCATGTATCTAAATAAAATGTTATAAGGGGATATCATTTTTATGTATCAATTTTCAGTATTTACTTCAACAGTGCTCAATACGTGAGTAGAGCTAAGTAGTAAGTTATGAAAATATATTTATGGCAACTAAGCTACACAGAGGGTTCCGCGTTTCAACCCTGGAGGGAATCATCAGGCTAAAATGCTATTTTAGCCTGATGTTTCCTTCCGGGGATAGAACGTGGAAGCCTCTGTGTAGCTTAATTGTCATAAATATATTTTCATAACTTACTATATATATATATATATATATATATATATATATATATATATATATATATATATATATATATATACAACCTTTTAGCTTATCAAGATAAACTAACATACCAAGTTTTTTTATAATTTTTTTTCGAATTAGTATATTTTTAAAATATATATTTTTACAAATAATTCAATTATCGTCATGATTTTTTTCTTTATAGACCAATCTGAAGAATCGAAATACAGGTAACCACTTCTTATCACAAAAATCCATGTAAAAGCGTGTTCTATTCGTTTTTATGCTGAGCTAAGCTACACACATATACATATAATCACAATAATACATTCAAAAAGTCTGACTTATCTAAATATAATATATGCAAATATACAAATTAAAACTTGACCGAAAATAAAGATAGTTTTTACATGTATTTTCTTTTACAAATAGCGTAAGTCAGCGTATGTACTATCTCGTGTTTACATTTCGTTTATTCATTTTAAAACCGACGAGTACACGACGCGTTAATATCGATACACGTATGACAATTTTCTTATCGTAACATATTTAATCGTATATATATTTTCTTTAAATATGTGTCAATTAATAGTGAATATCCAAATTTTCTTAAAAAATATTTATTTAATTATTTATTGATTCATCTTTCTTTAACCAGTAAACGTTATGACATGGAGAATGCAGTTATAATAATGATGTAATTATATAACTTGCTCTATATGGACGATTTTATTTAACAATATGTTTAGATATATTTCATGCTGTTGTTAGAGATTAATATAATATCAATAACAAATAATTAAGAAAGAAAGGAATGTGACAAAAAAACTGGATATAAACATAATAATGATAATAAAAAGAAGAAAGAGAAGAAAATAACGATAGGAAAAAAAGAAGAAAAAAAAGGAAAATAAGAAAAGTAAGAAGAATAAAACGAAAAATAAATAAAAAATAAGAAAACAAAAGATAGAAAAATAAATATATACATTGACTATTGAAAAAATTGAACAATAAAAATGTGCATGAAAATACATGAATATGTTTGTGAAAAAATAATTGAAAATAAAAACTTAATCTGTGTTGACAGAAAACAATGTGAGAAAAGAATATTGCATAAAAGTAAAGATAAGAAAAAAAATAAGACCAGGAAAATAGTTAATATAGAATCCGAATTCAAAATGATGAAACGCCACCCCACCATATAAGTGTATACAACAAACTGGCCTGCAAGAAAAATTTAAAAAGAAATTACTCACGTCTGTGAAAACGACCACATCGTGAACATAGACAAATGATACAAAATATAAACTCGATACACTGTATGAATATTAAAATAATACAGTTAATATTAAAATAAAAACGGACAAGCAACAAAATCAGACATATTAGTCAACTAAGAAGGTACGAACACTGAAATTGTAGCGTTCTACATCCCAGATGATCAACCTGAAGGCAGCAGAACTCTAAATAAATACGTAAAACGTCCTAGAACCCGAGCTATAATACATGAGAATTACAGTAATACGATTAAGGGTAGCAATACGAGTCCTGAAAAACCTGTGAAAAATACAAAATAATTGGAATTAAAGAAGCAAGTAATAGCATACAAGCGCCAACATTGATAAAAATATTTCACATATTAAGAACTATCATAGATTGCAGCTTCCATCCTGCATTACAAAGTGATACTGATGGTCCACAAGTAAGCTGTAATAAAGTTGCACAACTGGAATACAAGATGAGGGATAGCACTACGATGACCATAAGAGAAGTGAGTTTAACTGATTGCAGTAATGTTGATTGGTACTGTTTCAGAGCCAAGAAAAATGTAGACCCTGTGGACAAAACGAGAAAACAGTGAAGCACTTCATAAGTGTACATTTCAATCTTACCCAAAGGACATTTTAAAATAGACGAGACTGTTGAGAAAGACATCCACTGTGAACTATGATTGAAGTTTGAATACTTGTACACACACAAATGCAAATAAAATGATCCAAGCTCAAACATCAGACATGATAATAATCAGTGCAAAATGGAATAACTCGCCAAATAGTGCTTAGGATTAGGTTAAGGGTAAGGGGCATGTTTTGCCGATTATATAATAAAGTAGTGAACCGTGGCACAAAAGATTAGATGATAAAAACTTAACAGTTCAAAGTGATAGTATTCTTTAACTTAAAACTGATTAATTAATGTCAATAGTAAGAATATAATTAATTATTACGTAAGACTTCTACTGACAGAACGGAACTTACATAGATTGCTTTACGAAGTAAACTCAGAGAAAAAAATACGGAAACTAAATAAAACTAAATAAATTAAATTAAATTAAAAATAATTGTAAAATAACTAACAATTGTCTAAATTCTCTACATAAATCTATAAATAACTTAGAAATAAAATTAAATAAACAAATTAAATGAAAAAAAAACCAGAATAACAAACAATATCAAAATTATTAACAATGTCTTATATATTAAAAACATTAAATTCTAAAAGATTTGCTTAGATTTCACAATAATCACAGTAATGAAGGGGAGGTAAGTGTGAAAATAAATTACTCACGGGCAAAAATAACACAGATTAATTATAACAGAAAAATAATTTTAAAAAGGCAAGATACACTGAACGAAACAAAGAGAAATGTTTTACATTAAAAAAAATTATCCAAAACCCTACCTATTAGAAACATCTGGATTCTTAAGAAATGTGAAGTCATGATCTGCTGATTGAAAAAAAACGGAATTGGAAAAACAAATAAACCAGCTTGTGTTCTATGTGGTCCGATGGTCGCTATAAGCGTGAAACGATCTATTATAAAACGTAATGTATTTAATATATATATATATATATATATATATATATATATATATAGATAGGGGGAGAGAGAGAGAGGTTACAAAGAGACAGACGGAAAGAGAGAGAGAGAGAAAGATAGAGATAGAGATATATAGATAGAATAAGACAGAGTGGGTTAGCAAAAGTTACAATGAACGTTAAGTTGTTTTCTCTCCAGGTCAATCGCTTTGAAACTTGCATGTATTGATGTTATAATCATACCTAATGCTATTATATTTACCCTTTCAGATACTTTTACTCATATTAGTCATCAGGAAAGCAAACGTCAAAGAGTGTGTGATTTGCTGAATGCACTCGTCACACCTAAGAAGATTTCAAGAATAGTTTGAGTGTCCATAAAGACTGTTCATAATGTAAAGAATAGTATGACTATGAGCAAAGCTATTATGAAGAAATCTGGAAGTAAAGAAATAAACAAAAAAGCACGAAAGCTTTTAGTAAAGCTGTCAAAATAAAATTTGTAAAGGATTCAATCACACCCATGAGAAAACTAGAGATGAAACTTATGATAAACAAGATCATTAGAAATGCAGTAAAATATGATTTGACGTTAAAATCTTACACAAGACCACCAAAACACTACATGCAAACATATATGAAGAAAAAGAGATTTAATAAATGTATTACATTGTGCAAGAAAAAGTCCTCCATTATATCGATCTTTTAAGATGAATATATTATCAGTCTTGATCGCAGTAATGGCAGTCCTACCTCAAAATAGACAGCTTAGATTTAAGGTACGTCAGAACAAAACATGCTGCTTAAATTATGGGGTTTAGTGTTGTGGATTCCAATAGAAAAAAACTGCCTATAAAATTATACAAAGTTGAAAGAAGAATCAATGTTTCTACTTACTACACGACTCTGAGATATCAAGTATTGTTGCTTGAAGCAAATTACCCAGGATGGTATTTCAGCCCATCCCTTTAGAGAAAACAAGATTTTCGCAAATAAAAGTTTAGAAATTTTTGCAGTTAGTTATGTTTATATTTTTATTCATGTGTATGTATAGTAATATATCTAAACTGATAATTTTAACTTTGGGAATACATATGCTAGGCGCAACGAGTCGTAATATAGACTACATTATCTATTTTAATTTAGTCCTCTTTAAAGGAGGTAAAAAAGTGGAATTACTTAGTGATAATTCAAACACCTTCGATTTTTGTGAAATGTTAATGATAGTATTTAGACATCAATTAACAAATATTCTTCAAATTTATGTTTCTAAGGGGAATTTAAAAAGATTTTCAAGGATATAATTTGAGCACACTTCCTATTTGAAAATTCATATATTATATATTTCATTAACCTTTATCCATAGTCAATGGATATTAATTTAGCAATATTATTTTAAATTTAAATTTCTTGAGAGGATCGTTTAGACATTTGAAAAAAATCAAATTGAAGTAATGGATACATATCAGAAAGGGGAATAAGAATCCAATATCATTATATCTTCATTTTTATCTTTGTAAGGGTAGTAAAAGTGCAAAACTGGAATTAATTAAGGAGACGGGAACTTTTCTAATATATATATATATATATATATATATATATATATATATATATATATATATATATATATATATATATGGAAGAAAAAGAAAGAAAGAGAGAGAAGGAGAGAGAGAGAAGGACAGAGAGGTGGAAGTGATATAATCATTTTGAGACAGCCCATGCTGAGTTGTTGTTTCTCGCCTTGAATAATCTGGAGCTTTCTCTCTATACACATATTCTGATATTTATTTCATAAATAAATATGTTTTATAAATCATGGTTTATATATTACATTACATCATACATGTAAATACATACACTTATTATACACATTATATATTCATATACACATATGTATATACGTTAAGCTCTTGAAATATATATTGTATGTAGTTACAGATTTCATTATATTACAGCATAAAATTTCATTTCGCAAATTCCAGTGACGTTCGTTCGGTGTCAATTCATACAGACATTTACATTCCTTTCCGTGTGTTAGTAGAAAATAACACTTAATCACGTGTTCCAATTCGCCAGTATTTCGATCATTTGCAGGAAACGTGGAACATGTGTACAGCGCCGTAGGTGGCTTAAATTACAAAATTTACAAAATGAGTATGCAGCAATATAAATGTATGTGTGTATGTGTGTTCATGTGTATGTGTATGTGTATGTTAATTTTGCTGGTTTGGTCATATCGACAGGTTGTTGAAAGAACGGTTACAGCACAATGTGAGTATGGCCAATTAGATAATGACTGTCGTTAGCAGGAGGCTAGCAACTGACATAAAATGCCATGAGGATGAACTTGAAAATGTGTGGTTAAGACGAAACTCAACTATATTACATTGCCGTTCAACAATCCACGTGGCGGCAGATCTCTCTACAAGGTATGCATGATTTAATATGTCCGGAATCATAAAAAGCGGATGATATCTAAAGTGGCATGAAACGAACACCAGATCTACATAATTTGCAGATGCTTTCATCTGATTTTCCTGTCACCGACTGTTTGGAACAGGGATAAGACTGTATGAGGATTATATGTTGATAGCAGTACGAACGGTATGTCCTCCGATCGCTTTATCACATCACAGGTGAAGTATGCGATGCGAATGGAATACCCAATGATTCCGTTTATAAAAAATATATAAAAATGGTTTTCCAAAGTTCGAATATTTACGAAAATGACAACAACATGTTGGAATAACAAACAACGAATTTCTAAATGCATATAAGATTTATTGAAATAACCAATGAATTGTTGTCATAGGGTAAACATCGCTTAAATAGGAACAAGAGAAGAAAAAGAAAATAAATGGTGTGCAGCATTTGTATGTTTTTTTAGCAATATGAGAAATGTTACTTATCTGAATGGGAAAGCTCTCTTTTTACTTTGCATTTAACTTCTCCCTTTTTTTCGTTTTTGTTTTACGATTGTTTGTTTCGCCTCACCTAAGAAATGTCATTTGTGCTTTCATGTTCATTTTGTAATTTCAAATTCTCTTATAGTAGAATCTTTTGGCTTTGGGGTTTATTCCACTGAGTCACTTTATCCGGAATATTCGCCGCTTATTATTTGATGTCAATAGATCATCGGCTTAACATATGTTTATTTCGTATCGTCGGCTTTGTGCATATGTCGCCAAGATCCAACTGGTTTAACATGTATTTTCATATCGTTGCTTTACTACTTTCAACGATCATGCACTTCAGCCTTTTGGGGAGAGCGAATTATTTTTACACCTTTCTTGGTGGAGATCTTTCAGAAACTAAAGACTTTTCGTTTTTCACCTGATTTCGGCGTCTTGATTTATCCGTTATTTTTCTTTTTCCTTCTATTCATCTCAGACGCTGTTTTCATTTTTCGTAATTTAAAATGCACGAGCTTCTCGCTCGCGCGTATGTGTTTATCATGGTTAGGTAGATGCTGCTGAGAAGTGACGGTGGTTAAGTGGATATAGACGGACTGAAGACCTGGGTGTTCCAGTCGGTTCCACAGTACTACTTTCACTTAAGGATGTTGGCAACCTTCTCGTGGTCCTTCCCGTAAGTACCCGATGTCTTTCCAGAAAGATTTATAACTAGAAAAAACATCGGGGAAACTAATGCCAACACATAGATCATCTGATTCACACGAAAGAAAAAGAAGAGAATGTAGATGCTGCTGATTATACTGAATAAGCATGATTCAATTAAAGTCGGATCAACAAGTTACTTTGTGTCTGTGTGTTCGCTCTTGTTTTGTTTTGTTTTGTTTTTGAACAACTGGCGTTTCTTTTTTAACGAGTCATTTTTTATTATTTTTTTAAGTGCGCTTATATGTCACAGTAGAGACATAACTGTCATCGTCGAAAAATTAACGGAGAGTACGTGTACGTAGGCGATTCTGTGCCCCTAGATACTTGCATCCCAACAACGACAGAAATATATGAAACGGTCGGTTATTAATGTCGGAAAAATCCAGCTTCCTACAAAGGGGTACACTGGATTGTGGGGAGAAATTAAAATTGCCCAAGTTAAAAAGGATTTCGTAATCTAACCGGGGACAACAATGATAAAGTGTACTTGTGATAATATGAATAGGCAAATACCCCGGAGAATGTGAAGGAAATGATTCACAAAAAGGAAAAGCAATCAGAAGAAAGATGAGTGGCCAGGCGATATGAAGACCGGAGGAATCTTTCGAATTCTAGATACGTAATAGCGCCTGACAGTTGGGAATCAGCCGGACCGGTAGGGTGGGGGAGGGAATGACTCAAACAAAATACCGGTCATAGGATTTCCGGTCGTAATTTAATATATGTGGGAGTCATGGTTGTTCGAAGCAGATTTCGTCTCTGAAAGATATCTAAGAGTTTGGAATTAAAGGATTCGACGTTCAACAAAGAAGATACGCATTATAGACCAACACGACCAGACAGCTATCAACACACACGTTTGGGAAGCTTTTTCCGCGCTCGCGTTAAACCACACACGTCTAAAGCACAACTGAATTATAATAACAACTTGTCTTCTGCTGTTTTTACCGTAGCGCGACCACAAAGGCGATCATCAGGCTGCATAGTAATGAAGTTTAATCCTATAACATTACACAGTTTTTCTTTAGTACCTGTTTTGTTCAAGGAACTTAAAATTAACATAGCGTATACACCGCTCGATTGTATTTAATGAAGAAACAATAACAATTACATTGTCAAATGCTAGAAAAATGTACGGAATGAAATTTCAGTTGTATTATTTTATAGTTATCAATATTGAAGGACATGCATTTGTACAACATTGAAAATAAGTTTCGCGCGACTTGCTGACAGAATTGGAAGATATGGAAGTTTTCCCGCTTGCAGCCTTTAATCCAGCCGTTGTTTTATCGACCTACTGTATTGTCCGATTAATGTTGCATGTCATGAAATGTCACCGGGGATTCGAGTCTTTCAAAGAGGATGAAGAAGTCTGTCAACCTTGTTTTCATACTAAGCTGGGTGGTTGCTACTTCGATTAATACTGAAAGTTTGCAGGTGGTGGCAGAAGGTCATGAACAATAACAGTCTTGATTTTGAAGTAATATGTCATCATACATCCGTATTTTAACAAGGCACACGAAATAATTAGGTATAAGTCGATTAATGACACTGTGACAATATTATGTTTTTCTTTGTGTGTATTTATTAGAATATGTATATGTTATAGTTTTTTTTTTTTACATAGTTCACTCCAAACAAGGCAGGCCGCAACTGTAGACGTAAGGAGCTACTGAGGAAAAATGGAGAAGGTTGGGGGGGGGGTCAAACTAAATTGGGATCTGCGCAGCGAGATGTCTGTTTTCATTAGTTTTAAATTCTTGCAAGTCAGGACTGTCGGGGAAACAGGGGGCAGGGAGGGAGTTTCAGAGGCCAGCATCACGAGGACGAAATCTATTTGAGTAGAAAGTTCTCCGGCATCTGGGGACCTCCACAGTTGACGGATGAGATTTAGATGAGTGTCGAGTTTGTCTAGTTAATTTACGTCGAGGGGCACCAGAGTAGCCAATTCATCGGAGCATAATCCATTGAATTATTTACAAAACAAGCACAACGTGGGGAATGAGGCAAAATTTGAGAAAAATGACACGAGTATTTAGACAAGCCATAGACAGTGTTTGCCTATCGCTTCAGGTTGTACATCGCTATTGACATATACACAACTAGATTCTATTGGTTGAGCGATAGTGTCATTTAACCAATCTGAATAGATAATGAAGAACGCATTTCTAAGAAACAAAAAGTCAAAAACATGACTCGAAAGTTTTTAGAATACAGTCAGAAATATCTAAAAGAAAGAATATAATCCAAATGTTAACAACAAAATAATTATTTATCCAATATTCATAAAACAGACTCTTGTATGTGTGTAAAACATTGAACATTTTTCAACACTGAAGGAAGCATTTAAAATTGTTGTTACGTTAATTCTATCGATGCACGTATCTGTAGGCCAGTAAAAGTGTGGAGTAGAACGATTGTACTTTTTTATATATAAAATTCACAACATGTGGAAATTGCATACATATTCTTATAAAAATATGACTCGGTGTATGAACCCGATGGAATGGGTTGTAAGTAGGATGGGTGGTTTTTGACTCTTGTGAATTTGGCGAGAATTTCAAATGTAAATCTTTTAGAATTTAAGTGAAAATTTAATCTTGAAAACTGGCATTGTAGCATAGGTTTTGTAAAATTCGAAATTGTAATCATTGTTTTTAGTAATTGTTACAATTGTTTGAGATGCGGATAAATGTTACAATGCTTCGACATGGGGATTGTAAAGATTGTGTAGCTATCAAACATATGAAGTCCATCTTTTAGTTATTATCTTCATTATAATAAAACATATATTGAAGCGGACAGTGACTGACCTTTTTCTGTTTCAAGAGACAATGCGTTCCATAATATTGTATTCAACTTACGATCTGAAATGAAAGTGTATTATATGCCATCAGTCAAAGGAGAAGGATCTCCTCTATATTGAGGATTTAAAAAAAAATTGTGCTCTAATCCAAATTGCCCCTTAAAAACCGACATTTGCCCCCGTAAGCAGGCAAGTAAATGGGGACAATTATGACCACTTAAATGTATGAATACAGAGATAGAACGGTGTTGTATAGGAATATGAAGTTAACTGCTCTAATTGCTATACTAAGGTTTTTTTAATATTTAATACACCCTAATTATTTCACTCATTGTCAAGGAAACGGGATGTAGATTAACTGATGGTATTGGAAAAATTCTTTTACAGATACTTCTATTTTAAAAATTAAGCAGCTGATATTCCAATCTTAATACTGCAAACTAGTCAAACTTGCTTAACTGTTACCACGAGAACAAATGCCCCTAAGTGATGGAGCTTTCACCAATGAGGGAGGTGAAATGCAGCATAAACGTCCATTATTGTTTAGCAGGTAAAATGCAATCGCCAAGACGACTTTACATAAACCTGGCAATCATTATTCAAATACTAACAGTTTATTTATATATATATATATATATATATATATATATATATATATATATATATATATATATATATATATATATATATATATATATATGTATATATATATACATAGAACATATTAGCATTTGATGATTTGATTTTCAAAAATCTTTACAGAAATAAAAAAAAACTAGTTGGCTCAATGGGTAGTAACATCTAGTCGTAAAGTTGGTCGTAGTGGAGATGTAGCAACTGGAGTTTCTTTGTTTTCCTATTTTCGTTGTAGCTTAGTTAATGTAACAAACACAAGAGAACAACAAGCCTCATCATTTACTCTGGGATTTGGTTTATCTTTTACAAAAATGACAGAAAGTAAAGCTAGATAAACTGCATCTTCCCGACCAACACTCCTGGGTTGGTATAACTGTCTCGAAACACGACGCCCGTTCACCTTGACGTTGAATACCCAAGACAGAGAAGCGGTATCGTTTCACTGCTCCGTATTGTCTCCCATTAGGCCTAACACCGTAAAGGATTTAAGTCTAATTTGCTATTCTCTTTCTTGCTTCCTCTAAAAACTTGGAATTTGTTTCGCCTTGCTCGAAAAAGGTACTTTATTACACGCCAAGTTTTGTGTGACAGAAAGGATGTACACACATTTTTACACATATATAATCATTAAAATAATTGTCTATATTCTATAGTTTAGATATTTTATATTTCACCAATCATAATGTTTTCCATATATACAGAGGAGTCTATATTTGTTTTATTCTTGAGGCAAGCAATCTTTTACCAATAAAATTACCTATAAGCCGTTACGGTACTGTAACATTTGATGGTATTCTTCCAAATTCGCAAAACACTAAGAATTTCTGCTTATATATATATATATATATATATATATATATATATATATATATATATATATATATATATATGTGTGTGTGTGTATATATTTATATATTACATATATATACACATATGTATACAAGACAAATAGCTGTACACATGTATGTATATAAAACATTGTTTGATGTCACTTTATGAAGAGTAAAATTAAGATATAATGATAAACATCTTTATCGTACATTATCAATCTGACTGACAGGTAGTAATCTTGTCCTGTTTAAGACGTAATAAGAATAAGCGAAAGTTTGTTTATAAGCTAAGTTGTGTTATAAAATTGCTGAGCTGAGCTGACCTAATTCGAAGAACCTGAAGGCGACAGCCATTCGAATATAGAAAATCAAAATAAGTAAAAATTGGAAATTAAAAAGAGATATTCAAAAAAGTGCAGACATTTTGGCCATATATTTCAAATAGTCTTATTTTAATGAGTAATGTAACTAATCATGTGGTATTTATCGAGAGAATTGCTCTCTCATTTCAATATTTGCCTTCATATCAAATACTGGGCCGGAGAAGTTCAGCTGGTTTCCAGCAAAAACCGAAACATGTCTGTAAATTTGTAGCAAAAATGTAAAATTTAAAAGTTTCATAACAAATCATTATTCAGCGCTTAAAATAAACTGGACTATACTCCGTGGACATAAACTTGCCTAGATTATATATATATATATATATATATATATATATATATATATATATATTTGAGGCACGCATGAAAATGTATTTAATTGAATTATTTTTTTAAAGTAAACACATCGTGTAATTTAAATGAAAATATCATTTATTTAATTTTAGTTTATAAGCCTATCACATAATTGAAACTTTTCCATTCAATTCGTGCACAAATTGTTTGTATTGTTTATCACAAGTTTATTTATACTGTGGAAATTTCTAGATGTTTTTTAAGTAAGTCAACGGTTACTTCCCTTTGTTGAAGGGTCAGGGGGGCCCAACGTGCAGGTCGAAGGTCATATGGATATTGCGTGGGTGTTATGCCGGGAAGGCCATGGTGTGTCACGTGATTTCTATTTTTAGCAATGATGCATTGTTGTGTCTGGAAATATCGGCGCGAAATTTAGTTAGAACAGATTTGAACGTTGGGAAATCAAGACCTGCGAACTGTTTCTCCGTCCACATGGGGGACGTTAAATTTGAGAAGAATTTCTACTTGAAGAAATTTAAGAGATATGATATCTCTTGGCAGAGTTGCCTGTTTTGTATGAAATATTTTCCCCTCGGTCGAGAATGTTATCCTTGGGAGGAAGTTTCAAGTCAGAGACTTGGAATGAAGAAGTTGAACGAGATAGCTACGGGAACGAAGTTGCCTATGTTGAAGAGCTTAGCTCCCGAGAATTGAAATACTTTGCTGTCGAGAAGATTCTAATCAGAGATTAAGAATCATAGAGATTGATCGTCTTTGCAACACCGATCGATTTGAGATATACAACTGTGCCAGTTGGATCCGTACATTCGCGCGTGATTGCCATTGAGGACAAACGAGGAAAATAGCGAGTATTATGTTTAGTTGAAAATCGTATTGTTCTTGTGACGTGTATATTACGTTGGACTTGCTAAAAGAAAGTTATTGAAGAAAAAGAAGAAAAAAAAGAACTTTCTGACGGACGTTTGATAAAATAAAAATAGAGTTGTTTTTATCGTGGAAATTATGTTCGTCCTTCAGCACGGTTTGTTAATTTTATTTCTTTTGATTGTAACTTTGGTGTAAAGAAAAAAAGAGACTTTTGATTGATTTGTAAGAATACGGACTTTATAGTAAGTTCATGTTTTAAAAGGATTTACTCCTTATCTTGATTGTGTCAATTCTTGTTGTATCTAACTTTAATGTTCAGAAGTACTGATGTGTATTTTTTTAATTTTTATTTTTTGTATGTTATCCAGGAATAATTTATTTATTCCAGCTTTGGAAAAAAAAGCAGTCCAGGCTACCTTTTTTTTGTAAATAAAACTTTATTTTAACTTTTACGAACATCTTGTATAATTCCATTCCTTATCTCTTGTTATAATTTTTTTTATGATAATTGTCCTAGATAACATAACCTTCGTTTAGAGCGGTTTTTCGTTAACGCCACAAAAATTCCGACATTCTGCTTTTTTATGTTCCATTTTTCGTCTGGGTGGACGAACTTCAGAACGATATACTGGAATAATTAATTTTCTTTCTATTAAAAACATTCTGTTTTTTTAAATCCTAGATTCGTTTGGGTGAACGTATTCAGGCGATGTGCTGGGAATAATGTCTATTTTATTCTATTAAAAGCATTCTGCTTCTTGTTTCATATTTCGCGTGTTGGAAAAAAATACTCGAAAGTGTGCTACTAGTTTGGATTTGGATTAATTTTCTTCTATTGCTGTTTTTTGGTATCGAGTCAATGAAGGAACTTACTTCAAGTGATAATCTCCTTTCTGCCTTTGGCGCCTAGTTGCGTGTATCAGACGTGGTGCACGGGATTCGGCGGCCTATCATTACAATTTAAACGTAGTCAAATACGAGATGTTCAGGTTTTAATACTGTTTTAAGCTGACTGCTTTTTTTTCTTTTTCTTTTTATGTATTTTATGTGAAAATTGCATTTTCGAAAGTCTGATCGCCATTTTTGTTCGCCACGTGGAGTCATTTTTGTAAATTTCCCGCGTATTCTAAGTCGCCATTTTTGTGAACTGTTGAATGTTGGATATTGAATGATTTTTGTGTAATTATTTTTCCCTTGAAAATTTTGCTTTGACTGACAAGTGGAATTGTTAGAATTACATTTGAACTACTTTGGTTAACTATGGTACAGCCTTTTTCCTTTTTTTTGTAGGAATCTTACTTAGATAATTTTACGTTGTCATTTTCCCGCCATTGAGAAGACGTTTGGCGCCTATTTTAGGTTAGCCCACACCTGATCGCCATATTGTATTTTGTTCATAATGGCGTCTACCCCCACTGTTAATCTCCTTGTAGAAAGGCGAGATATTGTAAAAATCAAAATTGATACTATTATTGATGTTTTTGGGGGTGGCGAGGGGGAGAACCGGGAATTTGTTTCTTCCCAGAAGGTTAGGGTTAAGGAACTCTTTGCGTCCATTGATTCGCTCAATGAGCAGATCACAAGTGCCTATATTGAGAGTGAGTCGCGCGAAGAGATGTCTGAGAACTGTCGGAGCGAAACGTTATATCGTATCCATGTGGATCGACGTTTCAGCGAATTGGAGAGCATGTGGAAGGATGAGGGCTCCCCACATAATAGAGAAGGGGAGAAGTCTAAAGCGTCCCTTTGTAGTGTGACACCAAAACTTGTCTGTCCTGTTTTCGACCCCATGAGTTTGGAACGCGACAGATTGGCGTATCTCAACTTCTCGAAGGAGTTCGAAAATTGCGTGTCAAATATACCCAGTGAGTCCACGAGGTTGATTATTCTGAAAAATCACCTCAGGGGCTATGCCCACCGAATAGTGGGACATCTTTCCATTTCGGATGCCAACTTAGAGGCAGCGATGGAGATCCTAGATAGAGAATTTTTAGATAAAAAGTTTATTGTAAACTCTATTTTTAAAGATCTCCATAGTGCTAAGCCTCTTGGGGATTCAGATACTAACTCAGTGAAGAGCTTTCTAACTAAGGTGAAAGCTTAAATATACGAGCTGAAAAACTCCTTTGGTATGGATTTTCTAGAGGAGGAGGCCCCCGGCAATCTGTTGCTAAGTAGCATTATTTTTGAAAAACTTCCTCTTTCTGTGAGACGGGAACTTATTCATACCGTCAATTGTAATTACCCATCTCTGGGAGATATCTTTGATAATTATTCTGAGGTGTTGCGCACGTTGGACATCGTCAAACCCAGGATGGTTAAAACGGTAAAGCCCGTCGCCAAACCGCGTTCGTCTGGTTCCTTTAGATTCAGGCCCGCTAGTGCTGTTAAGAAGCCCTCCACTTTGGAGAACTTTTTTGTAAAAACTAAACCCAGTCGACATAAGTGCTTCCTTTGCAGTAGTGACTGCCATATTGCTTACTATTGCGGGAAGTATCCCTCTCTAAGGGATCGGTTACAACGATGCCAATTGACTAAGTTGTGCACCCGTTGTACTAGCCCGTTCCATAACGCCGAGGCGTGCCCCGGTAAAAGTGGTCGTCTCCGCCCCTGTTGGAAATGTAAAAGTTGCGAACATGCAGGTGCGTTATACCCTGACTTTTACAAGTCTCGGCTCGATACTTACCCCTGTCTCCAGGTGGGAGAAGTGAATCTTCTCCTGCCTATAATTAAAATTGACGTGGTCAATAATGGAGTTGTGGAATCTTTCAATTGTCTGTTGGATTCAGGGAGCCAGCGCTCCTATTTGTCTGATGTAGTTCTTGACCTTTTGAATTGCCGCTCTATGCCTGTAAAGAGAAAAGACTTCTTTATTAAAACTTTTCTCGGAACGGCCAGAAGGAGCCTAAATGAACTCGAGTTGCGGGTCAAAGTTCCGAACTCTGAGTGTGTTATACCCTTTTTGGTGGACGAAGGCTTGGACCTTCGGTTTCACGTCAGGTGTCTGTCTACTGCTATTGAGAGTATTATTGCGGGTGGGGGGAAATTGGCTGCCGACTTTTCAAATGTTGAAAATGATTGTATTACTGTACATGGTTTGGTAGGTGTTGACCAACTGATGTATTTGGGACCCATGAAGTTGTCTCCCTTCATGAATGGGTCTGTTTTTGAGTTTCCTCAAGGAATTGTGCCTTTTGGAGATATGTCCAATTTTGTGAGTCCTGTTATGAAGAAAACGGATACCTCCGTTGTTGGCGCGAATTACAGCCAAGTTGTGTCCGAACACTCACGGTGTCTTATGACACATGTTTATTTTGTGCTTGAGCCGAAGTCTCAATATTTCGACCCTTTCGATAGTTTTGTTGATTCTTCTGTGGAAAGAACCGTGGACAAGCTCTTTAGTTTGGAAACACTAGGAGTTACTGAGAACTCTGTAAGTGATTATGACAAGAATAAAATTGATGCTTTTCGCAATTCGATCTCGTACCGAGACAGTTGCTACTATGTTAGTTTGCCATGGGACGAGGGAAAGTTGCCTTCTGTTCCTTCCAACCATCAAGTGTCGTTGAACGTGCTTGATAAGGTTGTCGCTCGTTTGACGAGGCAGGGTCTATATGAGGACTACTGCCAGGTTTTCTTAGAGCAGGAGAGGGAGGATATTATTGAGAGAGTGGAAGTGAATCCAGAGGATTTCACTCATTATACTTGGATTCCTCACCGTCCGGTTATTAAGGCTAATGGTCAGAGTACCACAAAGATAAGGCCGGTGTTCAACTGTTCGTTGCGAACAGGTGGACATCCCTCTCTAAATGATTGTGTATATCCGGGAATTAACCTTTTCACGGATATGCTAGAGTTATTGTTGAAGTTTCGTATGGACCGTTATGTCCTGTTGGCTGACGTCCGTAAGGCCTTTCTCATGATTCGGTTGGAAACCGAAAGAGATAAGAATCGGTTTTGCTTTTTTGTGAAATTGAATGATAAACTGGTATGTTATCGTTACAAAACATTGATTTTTGGGTTTGTGGCCAGCCCATTTATTCTCAACTTCGTCATTAGGCATCATGTTGAAAAATACCCTCATAGTTTATGTAGGGATATTCTTATGGAAAATTTTTATGTGGATAATCTTATAAAAACTCACAATTCACAGAAAACTTTGTTGGACCTATACCTGAATGCAATGAGTATCATGCAGGATGGTAATTTTTCATTAAGGTCCTGTAATTCCAATAGTGATGTTTTGACAACTCGAATGAAAGCTGACAAAAGTTTTGTCACCCATGATTCTCCTCTGGAGAGGGTGTTGGGTTATGAGTATGATCCTGTGCAGGATAATTTGCATGTGGCGGTCGGTTCCTTGGATGTGCCGGCTGATACAAAAAGGGGCATCCTATCGCAGAACTCTTCCATATTCGACCCTTTGGGGCTTGTTTTGCCTGTGACTATCAAGGGAAGGGTAATACTCAGTGAGATATGGAAAACTCAGGTGTCATGGGATCAGAAGATACCGGAGAGTTTGCAGCTCACTTGGAAGAAGTTGTTTCCTGAGTTGATGAATCTGCATAGTGTGAGGATCCCCAGATGTGCTGTTGATTCCTCTGCGCCTGCCACGTTAATAATCTTTTGTGATGCTTCACAACAAGCCTTTGGCTTTGCGGCTTACATTTTCCAGTATGGGGCTGCTAAATTAATATTTTCCAAGGCTAAGGTGGCTCCTTTGGCAGAGAGAACTTTGCCGTCACTTGAGTTGTTGTTCGTCTTTTTGGCGATGAAATATATCCCTAATCTTTTGGAGGTGTTTCAAAAGGATGTGGTCAAGAAAATGGTGGTTGCGGTGGACGCACAAGTCGTGTTGTCCTGGATTCTGTCCGAGACAGTTGTGACAAAGAGTATATTTGTCCGAAATAGGTTAAAAGATATTCGAGTGGGAGTGGATAAATTGTGTGAACAGGGTTTGGAAGTGATGTTCAGGTATGTGAACACTTCTGACAACCCTGCCGACCTGATCACCAGGGGTATTTCTTTGGCGAAATTCAAATCTCTATTGCCCTTTTGGTTGTCGGGGCCGCAGTGGCTGGTCGGTGAGAATTTTAATTGGCTAGTGTATGATTTGAACTGTTTGAGTTCTGACAGTCAGAGGTTAGTGCTGACTAATGCCATCTCTGTGGCTCCTGTGATTCAGGAATTGTCACCGGTAGTGGATTTTAAGAGATTTTCTTCTTTGGGAAAACTCATAAGAGTTTTGTCCTACGTGTTTAAGTTTGTATTGAAGTTGCGGAAATCCATGAAAAAACCAGGCCAAGTGGCCAAAATTTATTTGATTAGGTTGGAGCAGTCTTTGCTTCTTCCCAGGGAGAAGTCCTTTTTGTTGAACCCCTCCAACCGTGAGATTCCTCCGTTGGTGGCGAAGTTGGATGTTTACCTGGATGATAAAAGTTTGATAAGGTCTGGGGGAAGGATTGGTAAATCCAGCCTTTACCCTCCGGAAATTTTACATCCGATTTTGTTACCTCGAGGCAGTCATATAACTGATTTGATTGTTATGGACTGTCATCTCAAATGTAAGCATTTGGGTATTGCAGTAACCCTCAGCAAACTCCGTTTGTCAGGTTTCTGGATACATAAATCCAGGCAGGCAGTGAAGTCGGTTATCTCTGCCTGTGCTCTGTGTAAAAGATACAATGCCGTATCTTTCAAATACCCCAAGGTAACCAATTTACCTAAGCACAGAGTTAATTTTATGAAAGGGGACCGCAAAAAATGTATATATTGCTTTTTACGTGCTTCAATGTGAGGGCGGTTCATTTGGAGTTAGTGAGTGACATGTCTACTCACTCAGTGATATTATCATTGGTGAGATTTTTTAACATTTATGGGGTGCCTTCCCATATATACTCAGACAATGCTAAATCATTCGTTGCTGGATGCGGTTTGATTAAGCAAGTGCTGGTGTCTGACGAGTTCGAAGAGAAGTTTAGTACCTTTGACATCAAGCACCAGACGATACCTTTATATTCTGCTTGGTTCGGCAGTGTTTGGGAGCGTTTTGTTAAGACGGTGAAGGTTTGTCTTTATAAGTTAGTGAGTCGGCAGAAGTTGGGTTATTTGGAACTTCTTTCTGTGTTGTCTGATATACAGAATGCTATTAACTCACGTCCTCTAACTTATAGATGTTCTGGAGATGATGGTTTGGATATTATATCTCCAAACGCGTTTATTCGCCCGTATTGTAATAGTGCTGTTTTTATAAATTCTGAAGAATGTTTTCTTGAGAATTCTCCTCCTTCTAGGAGTGACCTTTTGGAGAAGTTGAAACAAAGGGATCTTCTCTTACAGAGATTTAAGGTTTTATGGTATGAAGAATACCTGCTCGGCTTGAGAGAACTGAGTGGTGATCTGTACCAATCTGATTTTGGTGATGCCATCGCGATAGGCGATGTGGCTCTTGTTAAGAACCCAGCCAAAGCTCGCCCATATTGGTCCTTGGGTAGAGTGATAGGTTTGACTCCAGGTGATGATTCTCATATTAGATCTGCCCTGATTAAGAAGGCAGATGGTTCCTCTCAGGAACATTCTTTGAGACACCTTTTTCCGATGGAGTTGTCGGTTACTCATTCCCATCAAACCTCGGAGGTTCCCGAAGAGCCTTGTGGTTCCGAGGTTCCTGATGTGGTCCAGCCGGATGTTGCTGGTGGAGATCATGCCTCGACTTCCAATTCTAGACCCATTCGAACTCGCAAGAAGGTGAGTGAACGGGATGATGATTATTTGTGGTATTGATGTGTACATGAGACATGTATAAACATTGTACATTTTTTTCTTTGTCGGGAGAGTGTGGAAATTTCTAGATGTTTTTTTAAGTAAGTCAACGGTTACTTCCCTTTGTTGAAGGGTCAGGGGGGCCCTACGTGCAGGTCGAAGGTCATATGGATATTGCGTGGGTGTTATGCCGGGAAGGCCATGGTGTGTCACGTGATTTCTATTTTTAGCAATGATGCATTGTTGTGTCTGGAAATATCGGCGCGAAATTTAGTTAGAACAGATTTGAACGTTGGGAAATCAAGACCTGCGAACTGTTTCTCCGTCCACATGGGGGACGTTAAATTTGAGAAGAATTTCTACTTGAAGAAATTTAAGAGATATGATATCTCTTGGCAGAGTTGCCTGTTGTGTATGAAATATTTTCCCCTCGGTCGAGAATGTTATCCTTGGGAGGAAGTTTCAAGTCAGAGACATGGAATGAAGAAGTTGAACGAGATAGCTACGGGAACGAAGTTGCCTATGTTGAAGAGCTTAGCTCCCGAGAATTGAAATACTTTGCTGTCGAGAAGATTCTAATCAGAGATTAAGAATCATAGAGATTGATCGTCTTTGCAACACCGATCGATTTGAGATATACAACTGTGCCAGTTGGATCCGTACATTCGCGCGTGATTGCCATTGAGGACAAACGAGGAAAATAGCGAGTATTATGTTTAGTTGAAAATCGTATTGTTCTTGTGACGTGTATATTACGTTGGACTTGCTAAAAGAAAGTTATTGAAGAAAAAGAAGAAAAAAAAGAACTTTCTGACGGACGTTTGATAAAATAAAAATAGAGTTGTTTTTATCGTGGAAATTATGTTCGGCCTTCAGCACGGTTTGTTAATTTTATTTCTTTTGATTGTAACTTTGGTGTAAAGAAAAAAAGAGACTTTTGATTGATTTGTAAGAATACGGACTTTATAGTAAGTTCATGTTTTAAAAGGATTTACTCCTTATCTTGATTGTGTCAATTCTTGTTGTATCTAACTTTAATGTTCAGAAGTACTGATGTGTATTTTTTTGATTTTTATTTTTTTGTATGTTATCCAGGAATAATTTATTTATTCCAGCTTTGGAAAAAAACGCCACGAAAATTCCGACAATACTTATATATATTTACATACATACTCACATGCATACTTATATATATATATATATATATATATATATATATATATATATATATATATATATATATATCTTCCACTCTATGTGTGTTTATCCTGGCTAGTTTCTCTGTCTTCTTCCCTCTTATCGCCTTTATCCCCCTCGCCTACCGCCTCCCCTATACTAGCTCAATAGGTGTGAAAGTGAAAAAGAAAATAAATAAAAATATAAAATAAGAATAAGAAATAAAGAAGACTATGTCACCCACTTGTCAAATCATATTTCAATGTCACTAAATGTCTTCTCATATAGTCCAATCAGATCACCTTTTCCTTTTCCCATGGATGGTCCTTCAAAATAACATTGTTTCCAAATCTTCACTTTTTCTGAAGACGTTCGCTAACACGACCGAAACCGGTCAAATCTCTTGTTCTTATTTTTCTCCTGCATTGTAACCTGTTTTCCGCTTGTAATTTTTCACACATGTTATTTACTACGGCATTTCATTTTCATGACTTATTGTGTAGCTTACCCTATATATATATATATATATATATATATATATATATATATATATATATATATATATATATATATATATATAACTCAGACTATTGGAAGTGACGATAGATTGAATAATTTTAAAATGCTATTTTAGAAATGTCATGCGCGAACAAGATCAGTGTGTTTTTTTGTCAAATTTAACACACTTTGCTTGTTAAAATCCAGTTTGTTTGAACTTCTCGCTCTATTGTTATAATTAACAATTATCTACTAAAATCCAATATTCCAGTTGTAGTAATGGTTATGTTGTATTCGACATACATTCAAGTTTCGTGTCCGAATTCCTTGTCGCCAGGGTTGTGCGAGATACTTTCGAATTATGTGGATCCGAATAAGTCGAGTACCACGTCGCTAGTGTTGTTACCTTCAATGGCCGATCATAACTGTAAAACACGGGGGTATGTTTACAAAGGTTTATTTGCTAGAAGAATCCATCTATTCCTGAAATAGGATACATTAACATCACACCATAACAATACCCATATATAAGGTGTGTGTATGTGTTCGTATGTGTGATTACATATAAATCACACTGAGACCTACAATAATATTTTTCTCCCTGTTAACCTAGGCCAGCATTATTCTTAGTTTTCTTCATTTTCTTATTGATCGTTAGGGTCTTATAGCTAGTTGCTACATCTAAGATGACATCCCATCTTTTAACTTCCAAACTCAGTTTAGACTAACTATTTTGTTCGACCCTTCTCAATCCTTTCAACTCGTCTCAGTCGAGCTCTACTGACGACCCCGTCTAACAGCCAACGTATCTCGATTATATCTACTCCCGACCGGAAATACTTGATGCTCGGTATCTCTTAGCTTACTTCACTCGGAAAGCAAATACATAATTCCGAATTATCTATCTTAAATTCCTTCTCCGTCTATTAATGACAAACTGTTCGTGGCGTCGCTTTGTCTGTATACTTCAATGGATTAGCTGGTTTTATATTGCGATTTATTTCCAAGCTGATATATATGCAGTTACGTAGTTTGCTATTGTTTTCAGTTAAAAAATAAAAAATGAAAAATGTTTACCCCCCCCCCCCAAAAAAAAATTGTTTACCTTCCCCCATACATAGTTTTTTAAAAAGGGAGAAACAAATTAAGAGGCGCCTCGGTCACATCAAAGAACTCATGTTTAAATATGCTAGTGAAGGCGCCTACGTCATATCAAAGAACCAGTTTCGTTATTCCAAAATGGTTACCAATTTAGTAATGGCCGAGATATTTGTTGCCTAATTTCAATTTACAACAAACCACCTTGTCTTAACCTAATGAAAATAAAGTATGATAATGTGAAAAAATCCTCTCACAATGACGTCACTTCCGGAAGGACCGGAAGGATGAATCAGCAATTTATTTTTCCAAAATGGTCATCCATTTACTAATGGCTGGGATATGCCTTGCTTAACTTCAATTTACTACAAAACACCTTGTCTTAGCAACGTAATGAAAATAAATCACGATAATATGAAAAACTCCTCTCACAATGACGTCACTTCCGAAATGATGACTTTGCAATTTTAGCAGAACTTGCCATTCAAAGTATGGTTTAAAAACACGCTGGTTTCTTAATGAAATGGGTTTAATTGATTGTATGAATAATTTTTATTGATATCACCTTATCAGAAAATATTGTAAATACATATGTAAATTTGATAATAGCAGTTATAAGTGTATATTTGTAAATATGAATTTAATTGAAGTTTAAAAGGAATAAATTATGTAAATGGCAAAACCCGTCTAGTCTCTGCGCGACCTTTTGTAAGAGTATATAAGGAAGTTGAAAAAGTATGAGATAAGTAAGATTTTCTTACTCGGTCTTTTCTTTAGCATTTTGTTCTTATTTTGTTCTTCTTTTTTACTGTCTATGCTCCACTCTAATTACCCCTCCCCCGTTGGGGAGGCAATTCCCCGTTGGTAGAGCTTTGTCTCTTCGGCTTCCTTTTGGGGCCATCTTTCTTGTTGCCTCCCTTGGCTATTATTTAACTTTAAAGGTTTTATATTTTTTGCAGGAAAGTTCTGTTCTCCTTTTCTGCTTAAGCAGCTGGCAGACTTCTACTGAACAGTTAAAGTCACATCTAACAAACGTTCAGTAGATTTCGAATCGGCGGGCCTGAATTAGTTTTCTCGAACGAGAGGGGAGGAGCAGACCCAGTTCTGTTGAAATAGCCTAACTCGGGGATCAATCTCCATATTTGTATGGAGGCTGGTCTGGGCCAAATAGGCCAAAGTCCAGGTTCTTCTGCTTCGCTCAACCTGGGCTCCAGCACTCGGGCGCCTGTTAAGACCCTGAAGGCTGGAGTGAGCAAAATGTCCCTGCACGGGGGTGCTGCCTTATGTAACACTCCGACTAGTTCTGCTGCAGTCCTCCGCAGCAAGGTTAGCTCAGCTCCTGGGGGTGGCCCAGGAGGGTGGAAGGCCATCGCCACTGTTCCAGCCGTAATACACCCCAGAAGACGGGCTTTAACTGTCAGCCCCCTTCGGGAGAGAGGAACACCCCCCAAGGGATCAGGAACGCTAGTTCATTGGACCTACAAAAATAGCAGGCCACCCCCTGGACCAGATGCCAACGGCGGCCAGCTTCTACGACAGGGAGGCTGTTAGACGTGAACTATTACAAGACATACAAATCAGCTGTAGCAGTAGCAACAACAGTCTCGCCGGCAGTGGCAATCATGTGTACAGCAGTAGCGGTAGCAGCAGCGACGAATCCTTCCCGACGCTTGGCAGCAGACCTTCTCGTCCCAGAGTAAAAAAGGGGGGTGCTACTCCATTAAAGAAGAGAAAAGGAGCAGTTGGTGTCGCCAGCACCCAGGGGAGCGTGACGAAACCAAATTCACCGCCGGTTTCGTCTCGATCCGACTGGCCGTCCCTCCCTCTTACTCAGAAGACACCGGCAGCGTCGATAGATAAATCTATCCCGGCCGGTCAAAGAACGCCTCAACCAGCAACTCCAATATAAACGTCTCCAGAGAAGACGGGAGCAGCCTGGGGGCCCCAGTCACAATTGTCCCCAAAAGAGTACAGGAACTTATTTGACTCTACGTACAAAGACCTGACGGACGGAAATATAATTCGACCCGCCCCAAGTTCTGTGGAAGAGTTAAAAAGCGCATACTAACGTTCGTCACGTCTGACGCAAAAACCAAAGCACTGACTAGGGTCCCCAAAGAAAAAATGGATCACTCCTTGGGGATTTGAAGATCCCAGCAACATACATCTGCCAAAAGGGGTTTGCTTCATGGGATTTGCTGCTCCCAACAGCGGAGATCGCCACAAAACTTGCGAAATCAGATTTCTCTTACGCAGGAATCAAAATAAAACCGAAGTACCTGAGAGAACTACAGGAGAACTACAGTGTCCGTTCTCGGCGTCTCCTGCTATATCAGCTCCAAACATTTGGGTGCTGTCATGAGCCAGTATGGGGACGTCGAAGCCATCATCCCGGTCCGAGGCTCCCATAACCTAATGGTAGGGGACTACAAGATCGAGATGTGCCTAGACCGGACCGACTTCAAAGTAATTCCACCGCGTCTCAGGTACGAATCTTGGACAATGTTTATCATTGTCGAAAGTAGACGACCTATCTGTTGGCACTGTGAGCAGTCGGGGCATATGGCCAAAGACTGCCCAACCAGAGCCCCCAACAAGCCGCCGGCTGCTCAGGTCGGGATAGCCAAAGTGGCACCAGCAGCTTATTTAACGCAGACTACAATAGCTGCACCGACAAAGGAGGGGTGGAACACTGAAGCCAGCAAAACATACTACAAAAACCAGTTCCGTTCCCTCCGATAAATCGATGCGTCCCCCGGATGACCGAAGAGTGCAGCCTCCCACTAAGTCGTCTGACTCCGAAGGGGAGGCGAACAAAAATTTGATGGCGACCGACTGCTCTGGCAAAGAAGTAGAAAAACAACCCAGAAAACTGAGAAAAGTCAAAATGACTGGGTCCAAACCCCTACCCCTGTAGAAACAGAGATGACTATCTCTGCTGTTCAGTCCCCAACGCCCCAATCCCCACCTTCTTCAACAGAACAGAACACCCCCGCCCTTTTTGATTCCCTTCCCCAGTTAACAAAGAACAGCCGGAGCCAGAGCCGGAGCCAGAGCCAGAGCCGGAGGTCTTCGTCGACGCAAGATCTGCTTCCCCCTCTCTTTCTCCGTTGTCGAGAACCGAGAGAACTCGAAGACTCCCTTTTCTCCCTGGTGACCGGATTTGTGAGGTGGAGCCTTACACATCAGCAGTCAACTTATCGGCTAGTAAAATCCATCCGACCGCTGGAGCTTCTTACTCGGGCCCGGGGTCTTGATATAGACAAGCCACAAAACTTTCCCGACGTCCCCTTCGTAACTACCTTTGTCCGTGATACCAGAGTGGGCCGGACAAAGGCGCTATGGCACATGATTGAAGAAGCGGAGGGGGCAATCCCGGGTCTGAAGTTGATGGAGGAGAAGCACGATTCATTCAAGGAGCTGAGAACTATGTGCACTGGGCGGATCCCTATTTACCTCAACCCTTCGTTTTATAAGGCCCTAAAATAAACCTTTCCTTTGGATGTCGGAGGTATTGGTCGAGACGGACGATTTACGTCCGAACTGCTTACCGGCAGTATCGGCCATGCCTGCGACATCCTAGTCCCTGATGACTTCAAGCCGTTTATCGACATTGAATAGAATAATGGACACGAACTTGTTTCTAGCTAGCCTGAATACCAGGGGCATGAGATCCTGAAGCCATGCTGCTCGCGTTCTGATGGATCTTATGGCCCGTAACATAGATGTGGCTGCGCTACAGGAGACTCACTACGTTTCGTACGGGGATTGCAGTGTGCTGACTAGACATTACGATGTCTTCTCAGCATACGGCAATTCTTGTAGTAGAGGGGTCTCCTTTCTAGTGCGTCGTAACCTTTCCGCAAATGTACGTGTTGTACACGCAGATGCAGAAGGCAGGTTGGTCGTGGCTGATGTTGCCGTTAGCAATAGTACATTCCGAGTCGTCGCGAGAGGGTTTCCTTTTTTCGGCGATTGAAGGTGTTCCTTGGTGGTTCGGAGCGGTTAGTACTAATGGGTGATTGGAATGCCATTGGAATGCCACCCTTAATCTCAAAATAGATAGGATGGGCGGGACTAGTGGGTTGGTGCTGTGTGAGAGTAGTCTGTCTGACCTGATGGCCTCGTGCGATCTTGTCGACAGATTTCGTCTCGATCATCCGGGGCGGGAGATGTGGACGTGGAACTCTAGTGGCACATCCTTTGCAAGTACCTACTTGGATAGGATGCTAGTTAGAAGAGGCGACGTATATTTTGTTATCTTGTCCCACGTTCAAATGGTAAGGTCATTCGGACCACAAATTAGTCATGGTCCGTCTGAACCTAGCAAATAGGCCTAGTCTAGCCGGGTACTGAAAGTTAAATACCTCTTTACTGGAGGTGCGTGACTTCCAGGAAAAGCTAGAAAATTTTCCACAGCGGGGCTTAGTGGGGGTGGTTACAGGGAGTAGGTGGTGGGTTAACACTAAGTCTAAGGTTAGAGACTTTTGTGTCCGATATTGCCAGCGCCTCGCATTAGATAAGGTCAAGACAGAAAAATCACCGAGCAATCGATGGTTTTTTTTATGAATTCTATTTGAGGATGTCGCACATGTTCGTCCCTCTCCTGAGGAATATATTCAACAGGGTTCCATCCCCGGTCAAATCACCAGGGGCGTGATAACATTACTGAAGAAGAAGGATGGGCATGGTGGGGGCTAGATGATTACAGGCCCATAAATCTGCTTAACACATACTTAAAGATTTTGGCCAAAGTTCTTGCGAATCGTTTTCAGATTGTTATCGCTGATTTGATCCAACCTGAGCAGACCATCGATGTGAAGGGGAAGTCGATTCAAAACAATTTGCACTTGATGCGCACGATCATAGAGAGATTAGAAGACAACACTGAAGCCGCGCTGATCAATTTAGATCGGTCCAAAGCGTTTGATAGGGTTGATCATCGTTTTCTGGGGTCTGTCCTAGAAGCCGCCGGTTTTACACCGGACTTCTGCAAATGGATCTCCATTTTGTATCGCGGGCCGACGGCAGTGGTGCAAGTAAACGGGATGCGATCGGAGTCGTTCGGTTTCTCGCGGTCGGTACGTAAGGATTGTCCGCTGTCGCCTTTGCTCTACGCCCTTGCGTTGGAGCATTTTCTCCCCAAACTCAGGGAAAGGGCGACGAGACCAGCCCTTCGCGGAATCGATCTGCCTGGTGGTGCGCGAGCCAGGGTTTTCGCGTTTGCCGATGATGTACTAGTGTGTGTGTGTCGACCTTACGAGACATATGCACTGTGGTTAAGGCACTCAAACAGTACGAAGTTGGCTGCCTGAAGCAACGCGCTTCCGTTGCCGGGCCGTTTCAACTGGACAAATGGCCTGGTCCGGATCCTCGGCGTGTGGTTCGGTCCGGGTCTCAAGCTTGATAAGAACTGGTCGGAAGTACAGTCTAAGGTCGAAGCGTCTGTTAGGATTGGGCTTCGAAGGGCGCTTTCCCTTAGGGGTAGAGCTGAGCCGTGCGCCACTTACGTCTTTCCGCTCATCCTCTATCGCTTAGCTGTACTACCCCTGCCTGACAACCACTTGGCGGCTTTTACGCGTCTGCTTTTTTCACTTTTGTGGCAAGACAGAAAGCCGCTTGTCCGAGAGCAGGTCTGCACTCAACGTCTGTGTGAGGGGGGCTTGGGAATGCCTGACTTGGCAAGTCATCGACATGCCGAAAGATTGTCATTCCTGAGTTGTACTCTGATGGAAGAAACTGCGTGGGGCCCTGCGGTTGAGAAGGTGTTTCCCAACCTCATCACCGACCACTTGGTCGAAGGCCGACGTAGACCAAGAAGACACGCGTTTCTTCGCCGAATGCCGAGCTGCGCTCAGATTGCTGCCGGGGTCCAGTGACCTTGTACAGCCTAGAAGGACCCTTTATAGGGAGTTAGTGAAGGGGGCCGCGTCTGATCCGCTGGGTGAGCGGCTGGGATGATCGGAGGAGGAGCTCTGCTCTCAGTAGTGTTGGGCACCAAGCCGGGGGTATCTCAAAATTCTGGGTTCCCTCAAACCTGGCGATTGGTTAGGAATGCTCTACCCCTCAATGGCAGGCTTCACAAAGCCAAAGTAGTGCTTAGTCCATATTGTGTTCGCTGCGAGGACGACGAACAAGAATCGTCTGAGCACGCCTTCTTTACTTGCAGCAGGCTTTGTGAGTTTGGGAAATATGTCAACGAGTTGACGGCTCGCATCGTACCCGATCAGCTGGTTCGCCTGGATGTAGCATCTGTAATCTACAAAGTGGTACCTTTGTGGACCAGGGAGAAACGAATGATGTTTCTCACGATCCTAGCCGTAGCTAGACTAGTAGTGTGGGTTTCACTCTTAGAGATAGGTCACGGGGGTGCGTCGCCTTCTGATCATGATTTGATTTTGCATTTTAAACATCAGCTTAAAATCAAAATTAGATTTGATAGGAGGAGATTGCATGTCTCGCAGTTTAGAAGAAGGTGGATACACACCGCTAGCTTATGTGTATTTGGTCGAACTAGATTTGAGTTTGTGTTCCCTGTCTAGGCATGGCGCGCGCCGTCTTTAAGTCACAAAAGTATTTAAAAAAGACAAGAAGCTTGACAAAAAGCGTGACTTCAAAGTCCCTTAGCTAGAGGTATAAATGAGCCCTGTCCTTATATTTATTTTTTGGTATTAGTAAACTTTCAGCATGCCCGTTCCCAAGATTTATTTTTATCCCTGGCCCGACCCAATTATCCTGAAAGATACCAACTGTCCTCAAAATGCCCCCCATCCACTTTTCTTTTATCCATTAGGTAAATTCCCAATCCCACTTAGGAACTGTCTTTCTTGTTCTCAGTTTACACTGGAAAACAGAGAGCAGTTCACAATTAGACAGGTAGGGGGGTTCTCAACTAACCCACTCCAATTTTTAGCATTTTTATTTAGTTCTTTTATTTTAAATTATTATTATTTTTCTTTATTTTGGGTGTTTTTAGGCTCCCTCCCCCTATCATTCATTGTATTCTATTGTAATCTGCATGTTATCACAAACAAAAAATCACCCCCCCCCAAAAAAAAACCTACTTTTGTAAATACCATTCACTTTTTCAGAGACTATTTGTATATAACCAAAAGACTCTTGCATTTAAAACGCATTGTAAATAATCATTTAGGGAATTTTAAATAGATTAAGCCCATAGAGTGAATGCGGTATCGTGGTGACAGATACTAGCACAGGGAATATACAAGTGGACGACCCTCGAACCCCCTCCCGACGTCCTTTTTGGCATTGTGCCACATCTATAAATTGCAAATTGCATATATATAAATAGTTTAAGTAAGATTCTTGACACGTTTTCTGTTCTAATCGCAGTCTCGTCTTTCTACTTTATTTACATGTTTACGGCGGTTTTTGTAGTAGTATATATAAAAGCTGGCAGACTAAGTAAATAGTAATATTACTCTGATGGAGTTTCGGCTTCAGACAGACAGACACACAGACAGATACATAATCTCCATTATCAATAGATATTTTATAATTAATTGTACGTACATAAAAGTAATCCATTACTTTTATATGCGTAAAAATTAATTTATATATATATAATCATATTATTATATTCAATATCTCTCTACTAATTTCTCTCCCTCTCTCTCCCTCTTTCTCTTTATATATATATATATATATATATATATATATATATATATATATGTGTGTGTGTGTGTGTGTGTTGAATCGGTCTACTATTAATTGAAAAAACATTAAAATACAGAAATCTGTAAGTTACAAGTGTAGTATAATAGCATGCGTCTTTTTTGACTATTACTTTAATCCACGTTAAACAAAACCATTTTACCAGTAAAGATTGAAATTATGTAGATGTGATGTCTATTCAATCCTGGTTAATTTAACGCTTGTACGTACTGATTCCCAAACTAGATAACATACTATACTTTTACTAGCTTCTACGTGTCCAACGAAGGGGCGGAAAGAGACTAATCAACCAAACAGTGAGTAACAGATTTCCGCATTTTATTGTTTTTCATTTTGTTGTAAAGCGATTCTACACAAATGTGTGTATTGCCTTCACATTCCTTTCTCAAGGTAATAGTCAGATGCTGTTAGAAAGTAGGAGCGAAAGGTCGTTATATAGAATCATTGAATAAACAACTCTAAGATGTCTATAACGATATAGCTCAAAACAAGTGTAAGTTAAGGAAACTGTTTCATACAGTTTGATGATTTAATTGTCTGTCGTGGTAGACATCTTTGTATGAACGACCAACACTTATATGCAGAACTGAACCCCTTAAAAAGTAAAAGCGAAAATGATATGGAAAATATGGTACAAATAATATAAAACAAGAAAATATAAGAAACTCTAAAAAGTACAAACTGTTAGATGATGTGACTTCCCGTAACATATACGTCATACAAACAAGCATAGTAAAACACGATACTATAAGAAGTAAGGTAAACACAGTAAAAGTAGCCATGTAGAACTACACACACAAAACCTTATTTAATAGCAAACACCATTGTTTTGCTGTATATGGTATTTAACAATTCAAAAACAGAAATATCAAAAATACATGAAATATAGCTAGCTTAAATAGGCAAATCTATACACTATAAACAAGGATTAGAAGATGTAAATCATTTCCTCACAGTACACTGAAAGTTCGGTAGATCACAATAAAAATGTAGATATCAAAATGCATTCATAACATTACACCACTGATTTGAAAGACTAAAATAAAATACAAATTAACAATAGAGAAAATATAGCATGAAGAGCCCTATAGTCTATTGTGTTTGTCATACAGAGTCATTAAAATACTAATACTAAAAAAGAATATTATTATTTATCACCATAAGTGTTGTAAGGTCATGATTGGCATAAATACGAAACTAACATAAAGGGAAGTAATCAGGTATTGACTATATACGAAAGTACGTATCTAAGACGGGCAGTCATATCTGGAAGCGGGCGAAGAGTAAACGTCTCTACTTCCTACCGGATCCCTGTTAAACGCAAACCACTCGGCGTATTCTTAATTTAGTATGTCCTATGTAATTTAGGATATAACAGTGGCGAACGAGGATATTTTTTCTCTTAACAGAGATATATTACCGTACTATTCAAGGATTTTTTTTTAGAAAATTTGCAAGGACGGCAAGAAAAAAAAAAAGTCGACACGTGCGAATTTTGCTACCTAAAGTAGTAAAAAGTACGGATTTCTTCGGTAAGAACTAACGGGAAAGTAAAAAAAAATTGTACTCGAAAGAATTTTAAGGTAAAGTTAACTTTATCTGTATGTTGACGAAAAAATATTTGGGAAGCACAAGCTGAATTCGAAACCTGCACCGTGAGATTACGAATTTCGAAAGAAAAAAGTACGCTTACGATTTTTTTCTTTAAACAATTCAGAAATTATTGTTATATTTTATTTTTTTTCTCCCCCAAGTGCAGCCGTATTTTTGTGAAAACTCTCAAAGCATGCAAAGGATGTCAGTTAGCAGCCCGAGATCCGCCAGTAAAAACTACCCCATGGCCGAAAATGGACCTACCCTGGTCACGCCTACATATTAATTATGCCGGACCTCTAAATGTTTTTTTCTACTTAATTGTAGTAGATTCTTTCTCTTAATGTCCAGAGATATTTAAAACCCGACATCCAACTGCAAGGAACACTGTAAATGCACTTAACGAAATCTTTAGCCGTTTTGGTGTACCAAAAACCATAGTAAGTGAAAATGGTACAGCATTTACAGGTCACGAATTTAAAGAATTCTGCAAATCGCTGAATATTCAACATATCACGACACCTGTTTACCATTCAAGGTCGAATGGGTTGGCAGAAAAATTTGTGGACACATTTAAACGGGCAATAAAGAAAACCTGAATATGGACACAGATGAGCAAACTATACAAACATTTCTAGCAATCTGCAGGGAAACCCCGAACCCAAATAATAATGTTAATTCATCCCCTGCAGAACTGATGTTTGCTAGAAAAATTAGATCTATCTTCGATAGACTTGTACCTGAGAAGAAAAGTTCTAAAGGAGAAAACTTGAAAGTAAAGTGCTATTCCTCAGAGGACAAAGTGTATTTTAAACATTTTCAGAATGGAAAAAATCATTGGGTGGACGGTTTCATTATGAAAAGAATTGGAAACATGGTTTATACCATTCAAGGCCCAAGTTTTGTCTGTAAAAGACACATGAATCAAATCCGTCCCAGAATTTCGCAAAATACAGAAGAAATTCCAATGGAAACATTATGTGATACATTTGATATACCAAAGCCAGTATGTATACCTGAACCCATAAATGTATCCCCTGAACATACCATACGGGGTGGACAGAATTCCTTACCGCAGGTAACGCAGACCAGAAGGAAGAGCACCAGAAAAAGGAAAATCATCAGGCGTTTAAGCCCTGATCCTAAAAGGAAACGGTACTAAAGCTAAAATCGGGAAGATTTCAGCTTCAGGGGAAGGTGTTGTAAAGGTCATGATTGGCATAAATACGAAACTAACATAAAGGGAAGTAATCAGGTATTGACTATATACGAAAGTACGTATATAAGACGGGCAGTCATATCTGGAAGCCGGCGAAGAGTAACCGTCTCTACTTCCTACCGGATCCCTGTTAAACGCAAACCACTCGGCGTATTCTTAATTTAGTATGTCCTATGTAATTTAGGATATAACAATAAGTATACATTGAAATCAAAACAATTTGCTATAGTTGCATGATGTTTCGCATGAAAAACACTTGAAATGTTGATGTAATGCCAAGTTCCTTGTATTTGCTTAGTTTTTCCGTCTCCTTGATCTTCACTCCGTGTCTGGAACGGCAAAATCGACAATTTAGTAGGATCTTTCCTTCTTGTTTACTAATATGACAATCCGGTCCTTTTTGCTCGTATCATTTTGCGATTTTCGTTTTACAGTACTCTCTCCAGTTTATATTTATACCATTTGTCCGCGCCGTTTTCATAGTACCCAGTGTACCATTTTCCCCACGCAGTTGGGTCAGATCTTGTATTCTTTGTGGGGTAATTTGCTGCATACATTTATTATGTGATTTACTGTTTTCTCGCTTTGTCCACACAATCTGAATTTACTGTTTTCCTGTTTATTATTATTATTATTATTATTATTATTATTATTATTATTATTATTATTATTATTATTATTATTATTATTATTATTATCAGTAGTAGTATTACTATTATTATTATTACTATTATTATTATTACTATTATTATTACTATTATGTTTATTATTACTATTATTATTATTATTATGAATATTATTATTATGATTATAGTTATGATTATGATTATGATTATTATAATCATCATCATTATCATTATTATTATTACTATTATTATTATGTTAATTACTACTATTATTATAATTATTACTATTATATTATTGTTACTATTATTATTACTATTATTACTATTATTATTACTATTATTATTACTATTATTACTATTATTATTATAGTTGTTTTTGTTATTATTATTATTATCGTTAATACTAATAATAATGATGATATTATAATTATGAATTATTATTATTGTTATTATTATTAATAATAATAATAATAATAATAATAATAATAATGATAATATTATAATTATAAATTATAATTATTATAATTATTATTAATGTTATTATTATTACTTTATTATTATTATTATTATTATTATTATAGTTGTTGTTTTTATTATTATTATTATTATTATTATTATGAATAATAATATTAACAATAATAATAATATTATTAAAATACGTATTATTATTATTATTATTATTAATAATAATAATAATGATATAATAATTATTAATTATTATTATTATGAATAATAATAACAATAATAATAATAATATTATTATAATTATTTATTATTATTATTATTATTAATAATAATAATAATAATGATATAATAATTATTAATTATTATTATTATAACTATTAATTATGATATTTAGTTATTATTATTATTATTATTATTATCATTATTATTATCATTATTATTATTATCATCATTATTATTTACACACAAGAAGTTATCACATTAATATTTACCGACAATAGTAAGTTGTGTTCATTGGAATGCAAGTGGATTATTCTTTTTGTTATTTTTAAACTGCTCGTAGTGTTCTACAATCTTTTGTATTACTTTACCGTAACCCGTTTTGTTCTCCGGCCAGTTCCTTGCATTTACTTTTCACCCTCCTTCAGCTTTACATGTTCCGACAGAAAAATGCGATATTTGGCAGTTATGTTTTTCTTTTTCAACTATTCTCTATGTGAAATCTTATGTTTTAATGCGTTTGTGTTTGTATTTAAATATTGCATCGGATATATGGCGTTCGTTCTTTAATATTGGATTCGCTTAGTCCTTGTGTCATTTTGCATCCGTTCATCTTTTATTAGTTAGCACAGTTCATGATCCCAACCGTGATGTCTATTTGATTTGCCTTTTGATCTCGTTTATTGTATTCACTTATGATATCGCTTATGTTACATCTTTTTCGTCCAGAGTCTAACTTTTCTGTTTTCTTGTGTTAAGTTTATCTTGACTTCTATCGACTAAAGATCGACTTAATTTCGGTGGCCTTTTATCTGTCAGGGTTAGATATTTGTCCTGTGTAGTCCTAGGAGGTCACCCTTCACAGGCCTTGCCTCCCATTTCTGGGGTGGAGTAAGTTTATTGCTTACTGCCCGAGACGCCCTCACCGGGTAATACCGACGGGGCTGCACAGACAATTTATTATAGGCTACAGTGCTTCTTCTTAAGGGACCGCTGGCTTGACTCTTCCTTCCTCTACATATTCCTGCGGTGGAAAGCAATTAAACACCTTGAACCACACCAGTCTATACTGGCAGTCACGTCTAACGTACAACCACTCTTGTTCTCTGTTTTATTATTATTTTCTTCAATATACTTCTTTTCTCTAAACTCCAAGTTCGTGTTTTCCTACCGACCCTTTTAAAAGGGGCACACTAATAATAATAATAATAATAATAATAATAATAATAATAAAAATAAAAAATGAAAATAATAATAATAGCACAAACTATACCTATACTGGAAGAATGCAGAGAGTTCTGGGACCTAGGGGAGGCCTATTGCTACCCAAATCACAGGCAAGACCAATGGTCGTTACCAGCGAGAAATCAATGATAGGCGTCTAGTGCGATAACACAAGGTTATTTGTGGAAGTAGTCGAAAAGCGGTTGAGATTACTGACAATCTGGGGAGACTTGTTGTCACTCAGACTCCAGGGAACACCACTGGTTGTTGTCGGTGAGCATTCACTGATGATGACTTGTGTGATAACTCCTAGTGAGCAGAAATAATAATAAATAATAATAATATAATTATTATTATTATTGTTATTATAAGTAGTAGTAGTAGTAGTAGTAGTAGTAGTAGTAGAAGTACACATTGCTCTCGTGTTCATATCGATGTTATATTTATTCTACAATATCAAAGTACACAACGTGATAAAAACCAAGGAAAAAGCAACGTTGAGATTCAAATTATGTTGCCTTCAAAGTTCGAACCACATTTGAATTTTTTCTCATTTAAATCCGATTCTTACTACTTACGGAACTTACCGAGAATAAGTTCCGAATGAAAGCAAAGTAATAAAAGCTATAAATAATAACACACAAAAAAACAAAAACGAGTTAAAATCAATGACAGTGAATCTACTTAATGGGATAAAGTCGTGCACTTATTTTTCATTTAAATTTTTCTTATTTCCCAACAAATTTGTAAATGTTGGTTTATTTCGTTTTGGTCTTTTCTAGTATCGTTGCTTTAAGAATATGAACTTGAATCATTTATACAAAAGTGTGGTTAAAATATTTTGCCTCTCGTCTATATAACTAGAATTTTTAAATAAAAAAAAGAATTTACATAGTTAATCATTTTTTTATAGTACATAATAGATGCTATAAAATAACCCCCCCCCCAATATAATAATTAATATATATATATATATATATATATATATATATATATATATATATATATATATATATATATATAGTAATCCAGGTAGGGTAAAAATCCACAGGGTAGAAATCAAAAGGGAATAAAACCGGGCTTATAAAAGAGTGTTCAATAAAAATATAGAGCTGTATTGTTAATGCTTTTATTCAAACATGTACAAGGTCTGCTACACTGGCATGTCGATGTTATCGATCTACAGCTCTCAAGAGCTGAGGTCTCATCAGGCAGAGAATTCTCTGCCTGATGAGACCTCAGCTCTTGAGAGCTGTAGATCGATAACATCGACATGCCAGTGTAGCAGACCTTGTACATGTTTGAATAAAAGCATTCACTATATACATATATATATATATATATATATATATATATATATATATATTATATTATATTTTTTAATATATTATTAGATGAGCTTTGCCTATCGCCTGGCCTTTGCATTCCTTTTTAGTCAGGCGCATGGGTACTATTTCAGGGACACCTCAAAGACACCCCGTGTTTGGCCTTGTTTCCTGACAATAAACGCCGTCTCCCTTTATCTTTATCTGGGAAATGTGGTGAAAATTAGTTGTCACATCGCTAGTCTGAGTGGCTCTTGTTCCGAGAGGTTTAGGCTACAGGTTAGACAGGTTGACTGGCTACAGTTTCTGAATTGTAGTGCAGTAGCCCTAACTCTTAGGTAGCGCTAAGAGCGACTGCTCCATCAACAATTGCATAATATCGTTGGTAATTGTACGTGCTATGCCGCGCATGGGAAATAACCTACAGTTATCCCCGGTGGGCCTTCCCCAGGCGCCAACTTCCATGAATCAAGTCTCGACTAACTGTCTGGTTGTGTGAGCTTATTGGCACCAAACAAGCACTTACCTTGACCTCCCCACGCTATCTATACAAAGATAACATTCCAATAAATAGAAACAAACCTAAATCAAACACTCACCCTTGCCTCCACCCTTGCGGCTAGCATTTACAAATATCCGCGGTCTTAGAACCGACATCAATGACGTAGAAACCTTTCCCTTAGTAAACTTCCCGGATATCCTAGAACTAAGTGAAACAAACCTACAATCCTCAATCTCCTCACACCATATTGACATGACTGAATACCCTTCGCACTGTAACGTAAAGACTCTGACAAGCATATGCACAGACTAGGAGTTTATGTTTGGAACACCCGCACCTTGACTAGAAAACATAGACTAGAATCAGATGATCAAGCCTACATGTGCTTGCGATTAACCTTACAGCTTAACATTTTTGTACCGTTTTCTTTCGACCAAAGAATGTTCCCTGCTTAACTTTTTCTCTGAAAACATAGATACAGCACTTTCACTTGACTCGAGTGCCCAAATACATGTATTTGGGGATGTAAATGCAAATCGCCGTGACTGGCTTGGATTCGCCAGCTATGAAGACGCAGCTGGTAACTCCACGTATAGTTTCTCCATAGCACACTCCCTCTTACAGAGTGTCACTTTTCCGACTCGCCTCCTTGATCGTGTGGACCAACAAGCCTCACTTCTCGACCTGTTCTTGACTTGAATGCCCAGGGCTGTTGTGAGAAATGCTCCTAGCCTGCGCGAGAACGCTGATCACCTTGTGGTAATGATTGATATCACCCTTAAATCTCGTTCCAAACTCATGAGCAGTTGTTCTAACCGACGCAATACTACGAACAGGCTGATGGAGAATCCATTTGAGATCACATCAGTGACGCCCATAGAGTACAATATTTTCTCTCCCTGCTAATCAGTGCACAAATGAGTTAAATAAATGGGCCAAAGCAGGCATTTAAGCTAATGTCCCCATGCTAGCATTCTACAAAAAGCCCCACAAGCCACAATAGTTCACTTCGAATTGTGCAACTGCTATTGCTTAAAGTCAGCAAGTATTCCGACACTTCAGCCGCCATGAGTCAACTACGAATAGACAGAAATTTATGGAGTCGTGAAAAAATTGTAAGACTGTTGTAGCTGAAGCAAGGATAATGTATATAGAGATGATCAGAAAACGCATTCAGTCGCAGAAACTAGGTACTCGTTATTTCTGGAAAATCTTCAATAGTGTGGTGAACAATGGGAAATCAACAATTACCCCGCTATCCAACCACAATAATATCGTTTGCACGGCAACTGATCAATCTTAACTACTTTCCCAGCGTTTCGCATTAAACTCTACTTTGGACTACGCAAACCACTCCATTCCGAATTTCTGATTGCGGACTCGAGCCACAGTTGATTACTTGGCCATCACTCTATATGATATTTGTGACATCATAAAAAAATATTTACACCCCCAAAGCATGTTGGCTTGATCTTATACCAGCCACCATCCGTCCATGTATGGGGTATTGTTGTCACATTTGGACTGGCGCAACATCCACCAGTCTCTCCCTCTGTCACAAGGTAAAAAAAGAGTCGCTAATCTAATAGGTCCTTCACTATTCACACAGCTCCAGCGCCTGCCCCATCGCTGCAATGTTGCATATCTGTGCTTGTTTTACACGTACCTCGATCAAATGCTTGCCGACGAACTTGCTGGTCAGGTGTCCCCTTGACGTAAATATATTCGACCAACTCGACGATAAGCTAGATGCCATCCATTCAGCGTAGAGATTCCTAGATCCCAGAAAGCCTTCTACTCCAAAAGCTTCTTTTCTTCGAGTTGTCGGCCTTTTGAAATCCCTCCCTGCTCTCTGTTTTCCCGACTGTAACGACATGAACACATTTAAAACCAATGGGGACAAGCATCTCGCTGCATAGCTCACAATTTAAGATGGCAGCCTATACTTTCACCATAATTCTAAGCAACTCACCTTGTTTGAGGTGAACTAAGTTTATATATATATATATATATATATATATATATATATATATATATATATATAAATACATTTTCATAAATAATTGCATATTATATATGTATAATGCATATACTAACCATAGCCGTTATTCTTTCGGCTAAATCCACTACGACTATTCATTCCACTTTTATTCGAAAATTTACAAACCGTGCACTATCTTTTTTAAGACATGTACTTGCTCAACTAAAACTATAAATCGTTTTATTTCTATATTATTTATATTAAAATTATCATTTAATAGAAGAATGATTATTATTTTTTACCTAGATGTACATGCACAAAATGTTTTTGTATATGATTTACATACGTGTTAGTAGTGCATTAATACACGAATTATTTTTATAAATGCCCAATGAGATATAAAGACATATTAGATGGGAAAATAATGATAGAAAGAAAGCTCAGAAAGAGATTGGTGATTTATTCAATTAATTATAAATTACAGATAATCTGAAGAATAAAAACAGAATTGTTTTCAAATATGACCGAATCTCATTACTGAAGTATGTTTTAAGATGAATGTTTTGTTCTTAAATGATAAATGTTGGACCATTATATCGCATAAGAATATACCTGAATCTGATGCATTCTTTTAGCTTTTATAAGAGTCAGATACGTCCTAAAATGGAATTCTGCTGCCATATTGTGGAAGATGCAGCTGATAGCACTCTTTCTTGCCTTGTAGAATAGGGAATCGGCATTACAATCTTGTAGGGGTTGACCTTTTCCCTTCCCTAGATCCTCTTTTACAGACGGGACAGTGCTAGTCTTTCTTTACACTACCTTCATCTTCATATTTGCTACTTAAGTGACCTCTAACCTCTGACCCCTAAACACCTAGCTACAAGCACTGACGAGAACTTTACTGTCTTTTTTCAGTATACCTAAAACTAAACAGAAGCTCACTGAACAGATTTTCTTTCCAAGAACTTCCCATATGTGGAACACAATACCACTAAGTTGCTTCGCAGCCGTTTATAACATATTCGTTTCCAAGTCCAATGTTAAGAAATATTTGTCGAACTGTCCATTTAAGTAATCCAATTCTGCATATTTAATTTATTGTTTTAAATCATCTCATAATAGTGTTCATCATCCAAGTTATAATCACATTAAGTCTTATCCTCGGGTTGCCTTTGGTCTTAGTATTTGCTGAGTCATGAGAATAAAAACTGCAAGCAAGTGTTTTTGGACAGTCAGAGATCTAATCACTACGCCATCAACACATGCCACAAGGAAGGGAGTTATTTTTTTATGATATATACAATAATAACGATCGAAAGTTCTCTATTCCTTCAACAAATAACATCCGAACGAAACTGTCATATGTAGTAATCCACAGGCACACACACATACATACATATATAATTGCGGCAAAGGAAATTGGTGTTCTTCACTGCTTTACTAACTCAATATTTGAGAGGTAGAGGAGAATCTTGAATAATCACTCGGATATCCATGTATCTCATATAAAATTTAAGTATTAGTCATAGGAAAAGAAGCCTTAATTTCTGTAATTTATTTGATGTAAATTAATTCAGAGAAGTTTGCTTAATTGGCGTCTAATGAATATAAATCAAATTTAATGCTAATCTGAACCGTTTAAATTTTAAAATGCTCCCTAAAAATTCTTTAACTACCCAAAGAAACTAAAACTTCCGAAAAATTAATTGATTGATGTCTGATACCTATTGTTAAAATTTCACAAAAAATAAGGGTATCAGATGTTTCCTTACACTGCTTTTCCTTAGCGATAGCATTACATCCGCTATCGGTAAAGCAATACGTAGCGAGAATCTTGACATTAAACTCACCCACACAGGTACTACCCTCGACCACGCTAAATTAAAAAAAAAACACAGTAACCACACCTATGGACTTAGCTCCCTAGTTATTACCCCATTCCCGCTCTGGGATCTGTCTTCGCACTTATACAGTTTACAGACTGCTATGTGTTAAGTTCCAGAATTTCTACTTCGGAAGCACTTTCAGGCCTCGGTACCAACGCATCAAGGAACACTTGAACACCCGCATTTAGTTTTTCTACAAACATATGTTATGTGGCAACACACAACGCATTATCCATGCACGTATAACTACTTCAGTTAGAAATATCGGTAACTTAAGGATATCGAAAGCCATTCTGATCTCTAATCAAAAACCCTCTTTAAATGACAGAGCTGGGCTTTGTTCCTCCTTCCTTCTTTTAACCTCACTCCCCCTACAATATCCGACCGTTACTCATCGTGGACCAAGCTTAATACTCCTTGCTCCTTTTTCTCTCCGAATGACCAGAACCATCTATCCGCCTAACCCCATTAGATCGCGCCTCTCCACGCTCTGACACTTCTTGTTCTCTTTATATCATTTTATTAAGGCACCCTTTCTCCTTATCCCTCACCCTTTTATCTACGCTTATATTCCCCTACGTATCTGCACATATTTAGTCAAAAAACTTCCCCACAAGTTCTACAACTTCCTATTCACACACTAAACCATCCACACTTTGAGCACTTCGACATAGTCCCTATATTATACTTAAAATTAATTAGTTTCGTTTGATATGCAATAATATATTAAATAAACTTGTAATCAAATGTTGTTTTTAATTATAAATAAATATGTCCCTCCTTTCTTTTTTAACACATTTCTGTTCCCAAACTCTAGGTCCTTAGTTAAATAGAATAAGAAGAATGTATTGAATAGACCAATTCTTTTTGACCATGCATTAATTAACTTTACTTAACTATCCTCCTCATCACTAACTGCAGCCATCTAAGTGCTGATCTCTTAACTACCTTAATTTTACCCCTTACTCATCATTTGTATTTTCTTCCCCTTCTCACCCTCTGTTGATTCGAACCTATATTTACAATAGCAACAATTAAACCTAAATATTAAATAAAAAAGTAATAATAAAATAAAATTAAAAAAAAATACATCTACATATTAATATTTAAAAATTAACTAAATTAATTAATCTTGACGATTTATAACATACTTTAACGATCGCTTTTCATCTTTCTTCCACTCCTCCCTGTCACAATTTTCTGCGAGCCTTGTCTATCTTTCTGTGTTTCTCATGTTTTGTAACAGCGGCGTCTATCTGTGTTTTCATCACCTGATACAGCCGGTTTAACTTTTGTCTGCTTTTTGATAAAGAGAGGTTGTTATTCTCAAAATCATTAAAGTTTCTGACCTTTACATATTTAGCAGTAAGTCCTCCTATTTTAACATTTAATGTCTTTATATTTAAAACTTTTGATATATAAATAAATTGATCCCAGATGTATCGTCTCTTGTTATTTATTTTCGTTCATACCATATACCACCTTCCAGTTCTAAACATTGCATTGCTACTGCCTCGGAATTCCAACCTGCATACTTACTTGTCTACCAGCAATGCTTCAAGCAAACTACAATTTTCTTATATATATATATATATATATATATATATATATATATATATATATATATATATATATAGTTGCGTTCTAAAGACACTAGGAACAATCAATCCATAATCATTATTTTGATCTGTTTTTTCAATTTCTTTATATTCAGATATCGTCGAATAACTACAACCATAACTTTTATATGTTCTTTAAATTTCTTTATTTTCATATACCAGCGAATACCTGTCATTCCTGTTTGTCTCTCAAACAAAAAATATATATAATTGGTTTTATTTATTTATATTTTATTTATTTATATTTTCTACATCTTACGCGCGCTTCACAGCACAATCAAGATAAACACATAGTTTTTATGTCTTTCTCTTTATTTTGCTGTGAAAGATATGATAGCTGTTGTTCGACGATATATGAAAATGAAGTAATTGAAAAAAGAAATGAAAATCATTGTTATGGAATAATTGTTTCTGGTGTCATTGGAATGCAACTATACCATATATATGCTCTGAAGCTTTTAATACAACTTCATCGAGCTTCCGATTTTGAAAATGTTCTGATATTATAAAGAGTATATACTTAAATAGATGTTTCTTGTAAGAACCCATGAATATATGTATACACACACAAACACATATATATATATATATATATATATATATATATATATATATATATATATATAAATGAAAGAATACTTGTAAATAATCTGTTTCTATTAATATTGTTTCAGTTTCCGCAATATCCTTATATATTCAGCGAGTTTTAAAAAACATTAAGAAATCGATACATACAAATAAAACTGAAACAATACAATGAGTGCTGTGATAAGAGAATTAAATTATTTTTTTCTTTCTTTGGATTTTTTACGGTTGTGCATCAAGAGGTTTTGTTTGAAAGCTGAATGCTTGAACGAAACACAGAATGGAAATCGCACTATGCTTTAATAAAAATGAAAGAATCAATGGCTTCACCCTGTAAATTTTGAGTCCATACATATATAACGAAATTAACAGACTTAATAAAATAGTAAACACATCTATATATGCATATATGTGTCTATTTATTTTTATATCGATATATGTATATGTTTCAGCAAGTACTAGACCACCCGTGGCTTGTTGGGTGGCTATGTGTTGTATATGTGTTCGACATCGACAGGGTTGAGGATGAATAGCATTTGATAACTACTATTAATACTTCATGAAGTCACACTCCCGTTTCATTCTATTAACGACCATTCATTTTCATATATATATATATATATATATATATATATATATATATATATATATATATATATATATATATATGTGGGTGTGTGTGTATATATATATATATATATATATATATATATATATATATATATATATATACGCAAACATTATTAAATCACACGTAGTGTTTTTGCTTGATAGGACTTTTTCGATTTTTTCGAATTTTCCGAATGGTTCATTTAGTATTTCGTGATGAAATGTAAATCCTATGTATTAGGACATCTGTAAAAAGACAAGGGAAATGGTCTCAAAACTTTAACTGCCTTCCTAACTTAAGGGAGCTATGGAGGCCGAGCATCCTATAAAACTTAAAACATATCCTGTTTTGATAAAATTAATATCGTATGTATAACATTATCCGTGGAAGACAGTGTAGGTGGTCTCAAATCTCTACGTTATCTCAATATGCCGAATATCGACGTGCTCCATGTGTAAGGTACCCATTCAGACAGAACCCCTTAAAACCGCAAATACGTATATCCGATTTTTCTTATGGGCGTTATTTAAAAACAAATACCAAATGTCTGAATTGTTTAGTTAAAAGAGCAACACACTGAACACACCGAATGTGCGCTTTCGGTTATTTAAAATACAATTGAATTATATAAAATAATATATTTGTCCTTTTTGTTAATGTAAGTGGTATGTTTCGTACGTAACGCATCCCCACCTGTCTGTTCGGCTGCTCTTTTCTCTCTTTCTCTCTTTTCTCTCGCTATTTATCGCTCTCTATATATCTAGATCTATCGATCTATATATTCGATGAAGGAGAACACCCCATTGTATGTGCGCATGACTGTCTCTAAAAACGAACATTTACTAGAAAGCGTACCTGTAATATAAGTATGTACAATTTGCACGTGAACATAATTGAAGTAGTTCCGCACATCTGCTTAAAAGACAATAATGACAGTTTTGTAACATGTTACAAAATGAAGACAATCTATTTATAAGCGTTTAGTTAAGAGTATTAGCACATATATGAATAGTTGAGTGGATAACATATCTTGCTGCCACTATCTAGGTTGCCGTTAACGTAAACTCTCCTGAATTTGATGTTGCATATTATGCTATCCCACATTGAAACCAGGGCAGCGCCGGGTAACCCTGCTAATATATATATATATATATATATATATATATATATATATATATATATATATATATATATATATGTGTGTGTCTGTGTGTGTGTGCGTTAGGGTGTGTGTGTGTGCGTTTGCGTGTAAATTTATAGATGGAAATAATTGTTTCCACTCAGGATTAAATCAGTACTCTTCCATAAAAAGAATTTCGGTGATAATTATTCAAAAATATATACATAAATGAACAGTTCTTTTTAAATACAGAAATGATTCATCCAACTGCTACTCCTCATTCACTTGCTCAATCGATAAAGCAACAGACGCCTATGACACGTATCCCGGCTTCGGATCCCGCTACGTGTAATCACACTGATGCGTGGCAGATACAACGAAACACTTGTTGATATATATATATATATATATATATATATATATATATATATATATATGAATAGATTTTTGTAGTTACAAAGTTTTAATAAACAATCAATTAATATTAAGCGCACTGCCAGTATTATCTATAGTGAGGAATTTTTAAAATAATTTATATTATAAGAGAGAGATACAGAACAACGAGAAGGGGAACAAAGATGAATCACCTCGTAACTTTCTTTTTTTCTCTATGAGGATGTTTTTTTAAACGAGTATCGAGAAAAGAAAAAAAGGAGGTAACAAGTAAATAAAGACGTCTTTACATCGACACTTTCAAGGTAATCGTCGACTACGAAGGGGAATCACATTAAAAATGTGGTCAGAAGACCATAAATAATTATTGAGGGTATATAAAAAAATTATGAAAAAGAAAAATAGGAAGAGACATTCTAAGTTATGGGTGTACTCTTTTTGTTTGCATGTATATACATATATATATATATATATATATATATATATATATATATACTCTGAAAATACTATAAAGTGTCGCTTTAAACGAAGTACGTTTTTAAGTAAGTATGGAGGGAAAGTTGTTATCCATGCAGTAGAACTCTCTTTGCGTTGCTGTTATTTTCCAGTTATACAACAATTTTACTGTATTGGTGTTTCCCAAAGTTGACATCCTATCCATCTATTCATCTGTCTCTACATCAAAGTCTGGTATTTATCTGCTTCAGTAACTGTTGTAGCAGTGTTCATGAGATCCGACAAAGATCACCCATATCTCAATACTGTTCCTTATTGGTCAATCTCCATACATATTAGTCTATTATTGTTGAATACTAGACACATGCAGTATGAGCGAACATACCTGACACACTCTGTACACCCATTCTTTTAATCAAACTTGACTTGTATATTCATATGTAGCTACATTAGAAAATCAAAGCGTGTCAGACTAAAATAAGCATGGCAAACCGACGGAAAATAAAACTCCCATAAAGATGAAAAGTTACAGTATGAAACTAAATAACGATATTAAGTATCGTTTATATATTATATGAGTTGGTAGATTGGGCTCGTTGTTTTATTCTTAATACAAAACACTTCATACACACTAAAAGGAATGGTGCAGTTTTTATAACTGAGCTAATAACTTACATTCATTAATACTATTAGGGGATGAATATTATCTTAATTGTGAGTTGGTTTATGTGTGAAAGCGAGACTATATCATATTACACAAATATATGTCGCTATTTTCAAGATTATCTTTATGATTTTATCTCTATCATTAATAATTATTGACGTATGTAAATAATATATAGCTTAGGTATTTTATGTTAATACGTGCGTTTTCATCTTTCAATCAATGCTGGTTTTAGAGACGAGTACTGACCTTTCTTTATACTTCATGCTGATGATTTACTGACATTCGTTGAGCTTATTGACATCGTTTGTCTTTTGTGCTCGTCTTTTGGCGTGCTTTAAAGTTTTCGGTAGAATTCGCAATTAATATTAAGTATTACTTCACATAAATCGCGACGTGAACACTTTTACTTTGATCCTTACTGGTTCGAAACTAACCAGCTTAATCTGATACACGATGCAAAGCAAACACAGTCCTTCAACAGCGCATGGTAGAAAGCAGGGTATAATCCCGATATTGCGTTTGTATATCAGAGTATCACGGGATTAAGAAAGAATATACTTCTGGAGCTACTGCTCAACACAACACCGTCAATCAATGCTGAAATCACACTAACCACAGTTCCATTTCGAATGACATTCAATTTTGAGAAAGCGAACTGGCCTGGCTTCCAAAAAAGTTTACTGAAACGAAGATTTCTCATCTAACAGACTCAAAAAACTATGACGGCTTCATCAGGTGTGTGCGCCAAGTAGCCCGGAAGAACATCGCAAAAGGCTGCCACACTCCATAAATACCTGGACTCTATGCACAAAGAAGAAAATTATATGAGCTATAGAAACAGCTATATGAATATGACCTCTTTTCTGAAAGTACGATCGAAGTAAGTAAGTAAGAGACTCATGACCTCTTTATTAAAGGTTCGACAACGGAAATGGCAATATATGTTGGAGAAAACTGATATGACGAAGAATAGTGAAAGCGCATAGAGTCTAATCCGGAAAATCAGCAACGATCCACCAACTTCAATGCAACAGCTTTACCACATAACTTCCAACTAAGTTGCACATCAATTGTTACTCAATGAGAAGTGCATTACCAAACAACAAAGACCAAACAGAAACCAACTTCAATATTCCCAGAGCACTGGAATGATTGAACCGTTCTTATATAAATAGCTCGATATCGGCATAATTGCCCTTAAGGTTGGTAAAGCTATCGGTCTAGATTATATTTTCACATAGAAAATCAAGCACTTTGGACCTTTTAAACGAAAATGGATCCTTCAGTTGGGTACAACTGTATGATAACTAGAAATATACCACAGATCTGATGAAAAATCAAAATCATCGGTTTTATTGAAATCTTGTACAGATCCAGAGCAAGCAAAGAGAGTTTCCGCCCGATCTCCCTGTTATGTCACTTGTTTAAGCTGTTTGAGCGCTTAATCCTCAACAGATAGGCCTCAGTTGCTGCACTAGCCATCATCCATCAACAAGCAGGATTACAGCCGGTAAAACCTACAACTAACCAGCTCATATATCTAACGCAGCACATCGAAGATCGGTTTCAGAAAAGAACTTAATTGGAGCCCCTTTGTTAATCTCTCTATCGCGTATGACACCGTAACCCACTGCATCCTTTTGAAAAAAAGATCTTGGGGCTGACAAAAGTCACGCCACTCACAAACCTGATCGGCGCCATCTCAAAACACAGGCGCTTTTATGTTTCTCTAAACAACTAAAAAAAATCGCTGGTGTCGACAAAAAATGTCTTACCTCAAGGTAGTGGGTTAGATGTATTACTACATAACATCAACACTAATAACAAGCAATAAACAAGAACACTGAGCGGTTCATCTATGCTGACGACCTTTGCGTAACCTCCCAAGAGAGTACGTTTGAGTTAGTAGAAACCAACCTCTACCACGAGAGTAACCACCTGCATGAAAACTCTGCAAAAACATAAGTCTGTTCGTTTCATGTCAGGGGCCGAGAGGCCAACCGACGCCTAAACATAAAGTGATCTGGAATATAACTTGAGAATCGCACTAACTTTGTCTACCTAAGTGTTACCTTGGACCTCACATTCTCATTCTGGGAACATGTAAAGTAGACATAAATGAAAGTCTGGAAACTGATCAACTCCTAGTGAGGAGACACAACACACACACTAAGATGTATTACCTTAGCCCTGTGCTATTTCATCTGCGGAGTATGCTTGTCCTGTTTGGGAGATATCAACGCATGCCAAAAACATAGACTCAGCATTGAACAACGCCTACCACCTGATCACTGGCTGCATGACGCCTACCAACGCGAACAGTCTCCACCTCCGTACTTTCCGATGTGAGACGAGAAGTTTTCAGTCGAGTAGAGATCACAAATGCTTCTAGTAATGAACGTCATCTTCTTCATGAACATTAACCAACGGTCCAACGACTATGTCGAACTCCTAACATCATCTGAGGAAGAAACCAAACTACAGCTGTTGATCAGACGGCGAGAGAATGACCCCGTTCTAATGACATGAGTCCCTCCATCCTGGTACAGAGACACTCTGGCTCCAGTGGAAATCACTCCACCGCTCGAGAACGAGAGTGGAGTGATCGAAACTTGCTATGAGTAGATGGGGCTACAGAACTTGACCTCACAATCTGTGAATGTAGAGAAGAAGGCCATACGACTATCTTGTCTACTTCTTAACCGGTGCAGCTTGAAATATCTTGCAGAGGACACCATAACTATGAGGGAAACTGTCATATAACCACAATCGTTCAAAAATATGCAAGGAAGATCTTTCACATATTAAAAAATGAAAGTTTACGATCTGAAAAGATGGTGATTGGTGATTAATCTTATATCAATTTACTAAACAGTTCTGACTTTACACATTTTAAAATAAATTACTAAAAAATTAAGTTATGTAATCCTGTCGACTAAAATTGAATAAATACATTTCAAAAAGTGTCATTCGTTTCATTGATTTGAAGAATCATTAGCTGACAATTTTTTACGGTAAGAAGCTGATAACATTTATTGTTTTAATAGTTTTCAGTAAATATATAAAGAAATAAGAGCCATATTCTTCTTATTTATTCAAATAATATTTACCTGCTGATGAGAATTATGTTTACAGACAGGGAAGTGTTTTGTTTATAGCATGCATCCTAAGCGACATTTATTATTTCAAAATGAATATTATTATTAACAATACATTAGATAGATTTATTTAAAAGGCGCCGGTAAATTATATATTAAATTAAGACTACTGTTATAATATACACAGGGATAAATATCTAATGACAATCATACTGACATTCTAACGGAGTTGGCTTTACCTACCTGTACACGACTGAAACATCTTTTAAATCACTTTAAAAGTTGGGAAGACCGTTTAAATAAAATAACTACTTCTCTAACTCTGCCACAAAGCGAAAAGATCAGGTCTATCTAACTCAAAGACTTTCACTTATACCGTGAGTTGTCTTTTCTGTTAAGGGACTTGTAGTGTTCAGTGAGGCCATCAATAAAAGTTAAGGTCAGACATTCAAAATTATTGGTCTTGATCTGGCAAATCAATGATTCACTTTTGGCGTGTATGTTACTATTTTATAAACTAGAACTTCGAAACATACACAAACAGCAAAATATATGTTATAATATGTATGTATATATATACATATACACACACACACACATATATATATATGTATAAATATATAATATATATATATATATATAATATGCAGAAAGATATAAAAGAAGCAGGAAAATCTAAGAAAGATTTAGACGAAAAAGGAAAATGACTTGCGGTTAAAACAGTATTTGGTGGAATGTAAGATGCAATTTAAAGCGCAGAAAACATTCTACTGTTGTACACCTGCTGCTCGTTAAAAAGTCGAATTTCCAAATATTACTGTCTACTGCCCCTGGCAAAAATGGTTGAATCAACACTCTTCGATTATGTCCACTCAGGTTTTTAGCAATAAATATACTAATAACCGATAAAACGCAAGACATTTTTATACCCTAAACTCACTGCACTGAGGTTTTAAACTAATGCAATAATTCTCTTAAACCCATTAAGAGTAATACAGGGTAAGACCATCATAATGAAATATATACAATTCAACTCAACAAAACAGAATTAATATTTAATAGTGGATAACATAGACAATTTCTCCTTTGACGTTAATAGCTTTGCTAACAAGAGATACATATGAAACTGTTCAGTTAGTCAGTTTTGAGAAATGTTGTCCTGTTTTCTGTTTGGTTTTGATTACAAATATCATATTAGGATTGGGGAGACTATCCCACCTACAGTTCCAAGTTTTATTTTTAATATCATTTTAACCGTAGCGAAACCTGGAAGAAATCTAATTAGAGTCAATTTATCAAATGTTCGCGAATATCTCGTAAGGCACTTCAATCTAACGTTATTTTACTGTCTTATGAAATAACGTTTCTAGATCATGTTTTTAGTCTGCGAATTAAGAGCGCAGACGCGATAGGTAAATTGATAAGATGGCAACCTGTTAAAACGCGGTATTAAGTTCGATTCACCTCGTAAGACATAAACTCATTTTTTTTCATTTATTCTTTTTTTTAATCGAGGACAAAGTTTAAGAATGATTGTCTATCAATTACAATTTTAAAAGAAGGCGTAGATGTTTTATACATTTATTTTTATTCGGATTATTCAGCCGATGTAACCATCCGAACTTTTTCAGGTATCTCTCCTCGAACTCGGGGAATCTGTATGCCAAACTCAAGAATCTGTACGGAATTTCGAACGAAAACCATTATTTAATCTACGGGGCTCGCTTGCTCTCGTTCCGTCAGCCATGACCGGGTAGTAGCCTCAAGTAATTAATTATTTTATTTTTAGTATCGCCCGTACTATAGATTGAACCTTCAACTTCCAGAAGACTATCAGTTAGAACTCATTATTACTTAGAAATATAATCCCTTGCGCTACGTGTCATTGTGGATCTACCTGAAGAAAAGTTAGAGGTTGCATCGGTTAAATCACTTTAAGCGTAAGATCCAATGTGAGAATAGTTATTTGAATAATCAAAATATTCCCACGTGTCAATCTTCATTTACAAAAATCAAAACATAAGCTTGTTTAAGTCACGTAAATTATTAATTAAATTAAAAAGATTCCGTGGCAACGGCAGGTAATGGCGGCTCCTAACTAATAAAATTGGCTTAATTTTTAGAAACTTGTAAGTATTTAATCAAATATAGAATTTTGCTGTTATATTAAATTTTAGGTAAAGTCTAACGCTATTTATTTGATGAATGTTAGTTGAAAGAGCTTAAGCAATCATTTACCGAAATTAACTTTTTAGGTGATTTATTAGCTTTTAATATTGTTGTAGCGATCGGCAGTTTATTATTACGTATTTTTCTGTCTCAATCGTTTATAAAAAAACTTGATGATTTTGAGCAAGCTGCTTTCTGTAAAACTTGTTTCAATTTCTCTGGATGGCGATTAATACTTATTTTTGTCATAGATAGATACATTTCCTTGACCATTTCTAAAGTATCCACCATAAATTTCAAATTGTAATAAAATGCGTTTGATGGTCATATCATTGACTTTATCTACCCTTCATGAAAAAATGGTGCAATTCTTTTTTTCTGGAACATGATGCATTAGAATAAATATTACATAATCACCCAATCAACTTTTTACAGATAGAATCATCCTGGATGTTAGTTGGCATTTGTTGTTTGTATTTTCACCTGTGCTAGCGCTTTAAATGATAGGCAATCTAAAATCATAAATGATTTGGAAATGTGCTTTCTCTCAGGTAGTCATCGTAACTTATTTCATTTTACAGAACCAGACAAGCGTACGAGTATCATCGCCTTGGCTGGTTATTGAACTAGCATTAATTATAACTTCGATCCAATCGCCCACCGGTTTATCTTGAAATTACTTTAATCTTATTTTTTCTGCTTATGTTAGTTAGTTCAGAGTTCCATTTGCCTTTTCTGTATGCGAATCAAATGTCATAAAAGATAAGGGGACGGATGAATGAAAAGAGAAATGGTGAAAGACAGGTAATAGGATGTGCGTCGCGGGAAGAGGGCACATAGGAAGTAGTAATAGAAGCAACGTAAGAGAAGGAGAGTATAAAGATGACGTAAATCAACAAATGACGTTGTTAAGGTCAAAAGAAAATGTTAACGTTTAGAGCAGTAGTATAACTAGCAGCAGTAGATGCAGGGCGATGGGCGGAGAATGAGAGGATGTCGTCAAGAAATACGTGATGTAAATAAAGAAGAAAAAGAAAAATGTTAAAATTATACCATTTTATAAAAATTGTAAGAAAAAGTTAAGAACTGGGAACATGAATACATAGAGATACTAATTACTTGTAAACTCCTGGTACCCTCTCCAGTTCAACTTTCATAAAAGTACTGTTTCGATCAATTAGTTTTGTCATACATTTTCTTTTTTAACTCAAGATTAACGAAGTGTTCATCCTGGACCTTCATATTGTTTGTGGTCAAATAGAACGATTTTATTTTTTATCACCAAGTTTTAAACATATCTCACTGAGAACAACTATCGTATTTCACCACACTTCAAAAGAGATTGCCTCCATAAAGGTGTTTAGACAATCTTTTCTATTGTCGAAACAGTGCTTATATTGACGACATGTGATCTTCAATTAGGTATTTTGAAATAAGCAAAAAATCCTTTTTAGCTGTAGAACGGTTAGCTTTCATATGTAGATTTATGCTTGTATTAGTTTTAAGAATTCACATTTTAACGGAGTATAATTTTCATCCAATCGAGAATCTCCACGTTTCTATTAACCATAGAAAAAAATAAATAGAGAAGGTAGCAGTAGCAGAAGCGTAAGAAGAAGAGTAAGAGGATCACGTAAATAAATAAATGATGCAATGCAGAGGAAAATATTAGCAAAAAAATAAATGACGTAAATAAAAAGGAAATATTAATAATTAAATCATACTTAATCTAATGTATTTATGCCAGCAGGATTTTAAATCATTAAAATGGGATGATTTTAATATCATTTTATTCTGTTTATCTCTACATTGGGTTATTCCATTATATATTCCTATACATGACTTTGCAGCGAATTATACCATTGAATACTCATAATTTAATGTTTATTCTTTAGGGTATATTATTGTAAGAAAGGTTTTTCAGCAATTAAATGAAATATGTTTGTATTTTATCAGGAATCAGTTTACTGATGCAAACAATGAGACCAAGTGAACATACTCTAATACAATTATTTTAATCACGTATGTAATAAGATAGGAAAAAGATAAGCAAGACAGGAGCACAAGAAAAAAATGATAAATAATTAAAAAATATATGTTGTAGGATAAATATTGTAACTTTAAAATCAAAAGGAAAACATGAGAAAATTTGTTAATTTTAGAATCAAAAGTATAAAACTTGATATAAAGAATAAAAACGAAGCATAGGAAAATTTAAAAAGTGAAACATTATGAGAAAATAAAAGAAATGAGAAGACAAATAGCGGTGGATGAAAGTAAAAAAAATAGGTAGTTGAAAATGGGGTGACTTTAAATTGTAAAATTTTGCAACTACGGCACCGCCCTAAATTAAAATTGGTGTTGCAAACACGTCGCTCGAGATTGAAAATATCAAATTATAGTGCGAGCCACTGAGTTAAGACAATTGAATTTTAGTATTGAGCTCAGAGGCTGATGTTTAAACAAAAAGTAGATAATGTTCATATTTAAAGGTGAGGAATTATCCACACGGGGATATAATTAAAATACTCAGCCTCGATGTGAAACTCGTCTCTCTAAGAAATTATGTTTTGAAACCATATAATCGAAGCATTTGAAAAAACTATAACGCAACTCTATCTCATGAACAATAGCCCAGTCTAAAAATTATTATTTTTGTTCTAGGAGGGTGATTTTCATTAACATATTTAATAAAATACTCACCACCCCCTCTCTCTCTCTCTCTGTCTGTCTCTCTCTCTCTCTCTCTATATATATATATATATATTATATGTATCCACATCAGATTTTATAAGGAGATATCATTTTTTATGTATCAATTTTCAGTATTTACGTCAACAGTGCGCGATACGTAAGTAGAGCAAGGTAGTAAGCTATGAACATATATTTATGGCAATTAAGCTACACAGAAGGTCCCGCGATTCATCTGCAGGGGGAACCGTCAGGCTAAAATGCATGAAGTTACTTTTGCCGGGTGTTTGTATATACACGGCTAGCTAGTTAACCAATCAGATACTTTGTTGTTCTCTCAGCCAATCGTGTGAATTTCCACGAACATATATATATATATATATATATATATATATATATATATATATATATATATATATAATATATATATATATATATATAATATATATATATATATATATATATCGTTAGTCTATTATATTTCTATGAATATTTTAATAATATATCTATTACCAAATGGAAAACTGGCGAAACATATATTTTGTACGTCATAAACATATGTATAAAACAGCAATCGTGTGATTTAAATAGAATAGAATTAAAATGATTATTTACGGGGCATTTTTACAAACTGCGTGTTTGCCTTAACGTAAGGGAAGACATATCAACATTTTCCTTTTTATGAATAAAAACTGTATGAAACAACAAAATGGATCAAAACAGTACTCTTATCAAAGGATACAGTCTTACAATAATTAACTGACCATTATTAATTTTCTGAAACAGCGTCTAGGCGTCAGTGTGAGTAATATAGGATGTGTTTAGTTTAATTTAATTTTGTGTAAACGGGGCAAAGAGGAGGTTGGAAGACTTTGTTAAAATTTGGACACATCTATTTCGTATAAAATTTTGACAATAGGTATTAAGACATCAGTTAATAAATATTCTCCAAATTTTCGTTTCTTTGGAGTATTTAAGAAGAGTTATAATTGAGCACTATTTGGCACAACTTTCCATTTGAATATTTTTTTTTAGATTTGCATTTAATTGGATTCAGATTAACCAGACAAAAATCAAGCAAGTTTCCTTATATTATAATTTTTTATTAAAACCTCTTAAATGTCAGACTTTTTCTAGAAAAAAATCATGTAAAGGATTTTGATCCAAATTGAAATAGTGATTCTAGTACCATTATTTGATTTTTTATTATCGTAAAAAAGCATAGTCGTGCGACCGTTTCTGTTCAGGAAATTATTTTTACTCGTCGTGGGACACTTATTCTTCTAGTTATATTTAAATGAATCAGATATGTTATTCAACTTTCTAAATAGCCGAATCGTTAGCAATTAACACTAGTCCAGCTGACAATACTAAACTAGTAATGACAATGAGAGTATAAGCGTTAAATATAAAGTATATATTTAAATAAATGATAATAAAATAAGCATCTAAAATACTTTTGATGGAGAAACAAGTAAAAAGGTTTATGTTTAGAAGAAACTACAAAAAAAGAGGGAATTAAGAAAAAGCAGTGCAAACAGAATCAACGAAAGCGACTATTGGGTGCATTGATATATGAAATTGTCACTGCGTATTTAGATTTACCATGGGATACTCGTGTTTATGGAAAACCTTACAAACGTTATTGGTGTCTTCCGTAACAGAAAAATCTAATGTCTATGCATAAAAGCATGTCGAGAAGAGGTGGTTGCAGATATTGCGCAAAGCGGTCGTTACAGAAATGCCTATTTGCTGATGGTGCATATGTGTCTGATTTTCATCGATCTGTCGGCTTCAAATCTGTAGGAAATCGGTGCAATGAATTCAAAAGTGGATCCATTATAAGCCTTGTGCAAATATATGCAACATGCTCGAAATAAAGATGCAACCTTGCATGCGGCTAAATTGATTGGCTTTTGTGTGTGTAACGTCATATCAACCCGTTTGGGATTATCTCATACCCAATCATAATGCTTATTTAAAATATTTATTACGTATGATTTGGTGATTACATGTTGTTATTTTAAACACACAAGGATAAATATTGGTTCGATACATGGCCATACCTATAACAGGCCGGCTAGACACACATCTGACTGCTTGAACTGGGGGCCAGTCAGTCGCCAGATAAACTTTTAGCTGGTAGCACTTCGTTGTCACTGGTCCAAGCAAATTTCATTCCGAAACTAAATTTTAACTCAAATTTATTTCAGCTGAGGTTCTGTTATTTTATCATTATTTACATTTGGATTATAAGTTCGTGAGTTAAAAGTCAGAATTGATTTTTTTACATTGACGAAATATCACTTTTACTTTTTTTTTAAAGTATTGTCTTTTAGAATTTGTTAATAAATCGTACATTCTGAATTTCAAATCTTTTATATATTCTTAGGAAGCTTACTTTATTTAAATGTAAACAGCTCTGTTAATTCACGAAATATCACTTTTATTTTTTTATTTTAATATAATGTGTTGAATATTTCTAAAAATGCTCAAAATGTGTTGTGTTACAGCCTGTCAAGGCAATTATTATGAGTAAAATAAGGTTCGAGTGTTTTATATCCCAAAAGATCAAGATGAGAGAGAAAGATGGTTAAAGGTAATACCAAGAGCTAACACTCCTAACCACTCAGACACTGTTTGTGAAAGGCATTTTCCATCTGGTTATGAAACTGTGTTTGTTATGGGAAGAGCACGACCCAAAGATCCTCCATCAATATTAAATAATTTGCCATCAAATGTGATACCAAGTCCTTTATCAAAACTAAGGACAACAAAAAAAATTCCGCTTCTGTGCGAAGTGTACAAAATGAGGAGTTTGCACATTTGTTAGATAAATATAGAATTGATAATTTTACAAATTTGTGTGCTGATATTGACCGTCATGATTTTGCGCCAGCAGTTACCTGCTACAATTCTAACAATACACAGTTCATCCAGTCGTCATTTTTTTTACTGATAGTATTCCGATTTTTTTTAATTACATTTTTTTTAAACTTAACGTTTGAATGTTTCCATGCAAGTATACTCACACACATTTCTTTTGTTGAAAAACAAAATAAATAAGTTTCAACATTAGTTTCAAATTGAGAAAGCAATTCGTTACCTTAGTAACTTGAAAATTGAACTAGAGAAACAGGTTTTGAGACAACATATCGAAGTTATATAACCACGAATAGTTGTCAAAAACGTTTACGAGTCGGAAATGCTTGTCCGAGCATTTGAATATTTTGCCAAATCTCGGTCTCTTTATAACAAACTTCGAGATCATGACAAATTACCCAATATTAAAACACTAGTGAATATGACCTCAAACGTTTCGAATTTTCTTGCTGTGTTCAGCAAACTGTCAGATAAACAGAAAAAATGTATTATCCTAGTTGATGAAGTTTATATTAAAGTGAGTTTTCAATATAAAGAGGGAAACATATTTGGTGTTTCCAAAGATTCTGAAGAAGCATTAGCAAAAACTGTATTGGGTATTATGATCAAATGTTTACATGGTGGACCAAAGTTTTTGATTAAGATGATCCCAGTTGCCAAACTAAATTCGGAATGTTTGTTTCAAAATGTTAGAAATGTTGATTTAGTCAATCATTCGAAAGGTAATGTAATTGCAGTTATTTGTGACAATAATCGGACTAATCAAGCTTTATTCAAGAAATTTGAAACTGTTAAAAATAAGCCTTGGGTTACTAAAAATGGTATCTACTTGCTTTTCGATTATGTACATATATTTAAAAGTATTCGAAATAACTGAATAACTGAGGCCTGATCAGAATTGTTGTTTTATTCTGATGGTAAAAAAATGATAGCAAAATGAAAAATAGTGAAACAACTTTTTGCGCATGAAAAAAATCAATTTGTTAAGTTATCAAAACTAACAGAAGTAGCGGTTCTTCCAAAACCAGTTGAGAGACAAAACGTTTCCCACTGTTTCAAAGTGTTTTGTCATGAGACTAACTGCAATGAAAACTCATCCATTATTGTCATTTTTTTACTGATAGTATTCCGATTTTTTTAATTAAAATTTTTGAAACTTAACGTTTGAATGTTACCATGCAAGTATACTCACACACATTTCGTCTCTGTTGAAAAACAAAATAAATAAGTTTTAACATGATACAAGAGAAAGATAGTTTTGAAATCTTGGAAAATAGTGAGTGTAAAAGATATTTATGGAAGTGTCAAGACAAAATGATCCATTGAAAAGCGTATTATCAGATCGAAATGATGGAAATTTGACATTGCTTGTAGATTTTTGGAAGTATGGCAAAACAAATGAGGGGAAAGCAAGGGAAGAGAATAAAATCCTTCACAAGAGACTAGTATGGCTATCAAGCATACATGTAATTGCTTAATTGACATTTACTTGACAGTGGGTTCAATCTTGTTATTCTTGGATTTACCACCGACTGTTTTGAAACTGAATTTTGTAAATTGAGACAAGATTCTGATGGTACTTATTTTATTACCGTACAAAATGTTCTTCAGAAATTCCATATTCAAAAAACAAAATTACTTAAGTTGAAAGTTGATGTAAGAGAGTATAGCCATGATTCAGGCCATACTTGCTCACAATGCGGATATCTGTTGGATGAATTGGCATACACAACATTTTATCACCTGCTAGACCTAGAAACTAGTATCTCCAAAGATATTAAAATGTCGCCTTTTCATATAGCAGGATGTATATCACACAAAAAGAGGGTCTTACAGAGGAGGAATATTCAATGATACTGCTTTTTATCATGAATATGGAAGTTTTTGAAAAGAATAGATCGTGTTGATTTAAAAGTTCCACTGGATACCACTGTTCAGTGGGAAATTTAAATTACTACTTTCAGATTTCGAGGTGAAGAACTTTCCTTAGACATTTTTGTAAGTAGTGTCATCCTTGTTTTGCCAGAACATTCTGGTTATCGTAACTCATTGCTGTGTACCCTGTCCATTTAATAGGATCACCTATAGATTTTTAACTAAACCTTCTATTTAATCTATGGACATTGTATTATCACATTTCATCTTCCATTTCAGTGAATATGTTTGCTTAGATTAATCGACTATGAGACAGCACAAGAGATTTGGATACTTAAATTTTAGTTTGAACTTTGTTTTTGGATAATTTTATGATGTGAAATGAATACTATAGCCAAAGTGTTGTGTTAGAAAACAACCAAAATGAGGGCAGTTTAAATTTTTGGTTAGTAAACCACATATCACATTTGAACAAACTTTTTTCAACAACAATATACAAGTCATGATCTTTTGACACAAGTACAAATTCTCTTTAAAAAATCCCACATTTAAATAAAAATCACTCATTGAAATATGCATTTGCCTTTGTTTATTCAAAGTTACCTATCTCTTCATTTATAGGAATTCATCAACAATTGTCAAATTTATCAATTAGCTCATTGTGGTTCTTATTATTTTGTATGCAAAACACATAAAAACATCAAGCTAATCTCACAGGGAAATTTTCCCTTTGTTTGCAACTTCTATATCGAATATTTAAGAAAATTCACATGGCCCCCAGTAAAAGACTCCAGTTGCATGATTGCCTTGCCTGTAGTAGGGATGGCCATGGTTCGATAGCATTTATAATATCATTGGGGCATAGATAATAGTGTTTAAACATAAAAAAGAGGACAACATTAAGGGGAAATCTAAAGCAAATATTCTGTTTTAAAAATAAAACATGAGTTTATATGTCTGAGAACAGATAGACTAAACCAGAATATATGCATTCCTCATACAAATAGTATAGTATGATGTTACGGACGCTATCTGCAAAATTGGTAAATGTGACTCACATATAGAATCACATGGTATTATCTTTTCTGTCCGTGGTCAGGCAATTCTTGTTTCAATGCGGATTGTTTATTTCAGAAGAAGGTGCATTTCATCTACATTTGTGTCTTAATCTGACCTCGTGGGGATACAATTAAATAGAGACCAGCTTCATCGATATACAACTTTCATCGATTTATATCCAAATAGTTGTTCGTTTTACATTGTTTACATAAAATCGTCTACAACACGTTTTGAAAATTAGATTAATATTTTATGACGCAGGTAAATATACTTTTTGGTGTATTTTATAGACTTCCAGCACTGCTAGGACAAGTCAGTACAATGTGTTATAGTTCAGGTGAATTACAACACATTCTCCACTGAGATATTCGTCTTTCTCGTAGCAGGTCATTATGTCTTATTAGCGAGCAATTTCCGCAAGGTTCTATATCAGCATTGCTACAAAGAAGCGTTCTACGCGATTTCCCAAACGGTCGAAGGTTATTAATTGTTTTGTGGGTATGCGCTGGCCAAGAAAATCCTGTGGCGCTTTCAAATCAGTTATGTAGCCTAGAATATTTCTACTGATTTCTATTGCCCCTTTATATTACTTTAGTTCAAGAAACCTGGGATATGTCACTTGTTGAGATGCACACAGACTCTACGTGAAATCCATACGAAATGGCTTGATTAGTTCGAAGGTTATCTTCTTTAACGAGAGGAATGTCTTCAAGGCCTTCACATGTCGCATGGCGAGCGTTAATTCTACGCAAGGTCACCGAAATCTTTACAGAAGAAATAGACTATTATACATTTACTGTTTTATATATTCCCAGTAGCTTAACTTAAAAACATTCTAAATTGTGATTTAATAATCAGTATTAAGCTGTAGAAATAGGTAATTCATAGTAAGAGAATAGTGAGATAATATAGTGTATCCTTTCTCATTGATTAGTATGTATTCATTGATTGTCTGAGTGAGTTAATTCGTAGTCCAACCTGTGAACCGTTTATCGGTCTCTATGTGAAATTCCGTCTTAATTGATATTATGCAGCACAGACTCCGTTAATTAATTCAATTACAAATTTATTAATTCAATTTCACAACAATTACCGATCAGAACCTCATAAGTATACCAACACTGCATCGAATTATCTAAAACAATTTTAGTGGTCATCTGAAATGTATTCTCTCAAATTATAAGAGAGAATCTGATGGAATAATGACAGCATAGTATTTTCAGACCTCGTTTTAGTCTCTAACATTCTGTATCTTATACGAGCACTAAATACACATCACGTTTTGTTAACAGAGGTTGGAAGAGTGACGATTGAAGTATAATAATGAATGGCAAGTACAAATGAAAGAAACATTATAAAAAGAATAACAAAACCTATAGATTTATTAAATTGATATTAAAATGATATAAAAAAAGTTATTTACATAGATGATCGACAGTTACAACATTTGAATGGGTGTCACATTTTTATAAAAGAGATGTGGTGTAAGTGATCAATGACAATAATTTACAACCTGGATCTGCCAAGATTGAATCCAGTTCGATACACATTAGCACTTTCACTTAGGATGTTGGTAACCTGAACTTGGTTCATCCGGTAAATATCCGATGTCTTTCTAGAAAGAATTCTTACTAGAAATATATCATGGAAACCAATATAAACAAGAAATTAATGAATGATCTATTTATGAAAATGAAATAGTTGATTTCAAATATGAATAAAAGAAAATAAATCTAATACAGATGCACATTTAAAAACCATTCTATATTTTCATATTGTGAGAGAAACTTAGCTAATTTTTATTTTCATGTTAAGAAACATTTAAAAATTGACATGAAAAATCTTGATCTTTCCTGAGTGACTCATCCATACAAACATTTACTTTGAATGTAAAAGTTAGTGTCAAAAAGAGTCTCTAATCTAATAGGCTCCTCACTATCAACCACGATCTAGCCTCTGTCTCTTCGTCTCAATGTTGCATTCTTGTGCTTGTTTTACAAGTACTTCAATAGAATGTGCTCTGATAAACTTGCTGCTCTGCTGCCCCCCTCGACGTAAATACACTCGATCAACCCGATAATCAGACAAATCCCATCCATTAACCGTGAAGGTCCCCAGATTCCGGAGAGCTTTTTATTGCAATAACCTTTTTCTCGTGATGTAAGCCTTTGGAATTTCCCCCCTTCTCTCCGTTTCCCCGACTGTACCCACATGCATGAATTTAAAACTAATGTGAACAGACAACTCCCAATTTATGATGACTTTCAGCCTAATACTCAGTAGCTTCTTACGTCTACAGAGGCAACTTGCCTTGTTTGGGGTGAACTAAGTTAGAAGATGAGCTGCCATTGACAATGTGAGTATGAGCATATAATATGAATGAATGATTCTAAAGCAGTCGTCGTAGATATAAATGGAGAAGAAACCAGCAGCAGAAGTACCGATAGCATACTGGAAGTAGATGCATCTGCCATCGTCCCTGCTGATTTTGTTTTATTAGATTGGGCTGGTGTTTAGAAGAGCATGAGAAAGTTTTAACATTATATTATATATATATGATTACAGTATTCCGTTAATAGAAGTAGTCTTATTTCTACAAAACAAATAGATTTACTATGAGTGACCCAGTGATTCAACTTTAAATAGGGTTAGTTAAGAAAAACAAATTCAATCAATATGTAAAATACAAAATGGTAACATTATGATTATAATTAAAAAAAACAAGAGCAACTTTTTTCAGAATAGTTTCGTACACACATATTTATATCTACCTTGATTGGATCAACAATTAAATTTGCTTCAGTCTAGAAGGATTTCCGCTTCACTGACAGGAGAACGTAATAATAAAGTGTATTATCAGAACAGATAATACACTTTGAATTATTGATTTGCTAAAAAGAAAACGTATATTTTTAAAAAATAGGCACAAGGATGTTGTGTTTGTTAAAGTTTTGTGTATTATAAAAAAATCTTGCTTAAAAACATGAAAGACAATTTCTGTTATTTAATATTGGACATTTTCCCCGCTTTTAATAATAATTTAACCTAAAATATGTCTGATTGGTAAAATATATATTTTGTTGGCTTTATTTTTTTCAAGATTTCTCTGTGATTCTTGTATAAATAATACGTAAAATATAATAAAGCAAACACGTTTTTCCTAATGTTAAGTTACTTAATTAAAAAAATATTTTTGAACAAATCTCTTTAAATTTAAGCATTATCAGGCTTTTGAAAATAGTTAATTCAATGTATGTACGAGGAAATGTTTGTTTCCTTAAAATAAAATAAACATCCATTAATCAAATATTTTTTATTTAATCCAGAAAATATATTTTTCATAATATGGCCGAAAAATATCAATAAATTATTTGTCAAGAATGAACTTATTCAGTGTCAGATATCCATTTAATTTTCTAAAAGTTAATACAAAAATATCTGGCCAAAACGCTCTTCAGGGTAAAGAAAACATATCGAGTGTGTCACATTCTTTGAGGTAGACTTATTCTCCGGTTGCAGATTCGCTGGAGGCATTTTTCGCAAAAAAATCCATAAAATTCTATCACACGAAAGGAAATTAATTTATCTACGAGTTTACAAATGTGTATTATTTTTTATAGCTTATCGGTGAAATACAAACAACTGACTATTCGTTTTTTTTAAGATTTTATTCCAGCCCCCCCCCCCTCACCCCCTAACTGACGTAAACAAATTGTTAGTTGATTTTTAATATAATTTTGGTGTATTGATATTTCAACTTTCTGAATCAGTGTAAGTTTTTATTCGAAAATGTTATCAATAAGAAAAGCTCTAAATATCAGAAATGCCTTATATAAACGACCTTACATCGACGCCATTTTATGAACTCTTCCGATACGTGGGTCTATATTTGCGAAGGTAATTTTTTCTTGTAGTGTTGTGGCTGTGTTTTATCAGGCGCTTTAGTAATTGGAATTCAAATCGGAATCGGTTATTGCATTAGAATCGAGAATTTAAAACAAAATCAATAATTGTATCGGAATCGGGAAAATATTGGAATCATCCCATCACTAAATATAACATATCATAGACCAGGTTTTATATAACATGTATGTTCATGATAAAGTATGTGGCGTTCATCGTTTGCCACTTCATAATCTCATCTTATTAAATATTTGTTGTTGTTTGTAACAACACTTGTGTCAAATCCTTAAAGATACAACAATATTTTCCAAGTTTTGTCATTATGTAATATAGCCCTAATCTTCTTTAGAAGGATCACGGTCCCAAGAAGTCTTATAGAACACAGTGGACGAATATTTACCACGTAAACAAATATGACTGGCGTATGTCGTGTAGCGTTGTATTGTTGTCTAGATGTTGATTCGTAGTAAGAGTTGGCGCATAACGTTTCTTTCCACATAGGTATAAATGCGTTATAGTAAAACTAACGCAGTATATATATATATATATATATATATATATATATATATATATATATATATATATATATATATATATATATATATATATATATATATATTAATTCATGTGTTGTTTAAAACAACAGAACTCTTCTGTTTGGTAATACGTTTTTTTATTTTTTCCATTCTTCGAATGATTTTTGTAACGTTGACATGGAATGAATTAATGCAGGATCCGTATGTTTGACAAACGTTTTCGATTCTCTCCGGAATCATCATCAGGTATTTGTAATGGCACAAAATGAATAAAAAAGCGGGTTAAAGAATGGAAGTTTTTAAAGAAATATGCCGGCAAACCGTTCACGTAAAAAACGAACGTCTACATTTTGAAATGTAACAGATGAACTAGTTCTTAATTAATTAATTAATTTTTTATTTATATTTTTTTAATTTTTATTTTTAATTTAAAATAGTAACTGATTTAATTTGGTCTAGTCTATTAATTATACAGAAAAGAAAAATGGGAAATATAGGCAGTGAGTAATTTTAATAAGATGTCACTTTTTTAAAATTAAATTAAGCGACCCCGGTTGGTGTCACCGAACTAACTTAAACATTTAAAAATGGTTTTACCTGTCTCATATTAAATGTTATTAATTTTAGGTTGCTGTGTTTTTATGTATATGGCTTCAAGTATTTTTAATTGTTTTAAATTTGTTTCGGAATGTATTATTTTTGTGTTCATCACTAAAATCTGTCTTAATTCAGATGTAGAGCAGTTGTATATTTGTAGGTGCTGGTAGATTGAACTAGAATTCGAGAGGTGCATAGTGAGGCAGCGGGATAGGGTAGTTGTTGTAAATCCTATGTAGCTATTATTATTTTGGGAGGTACATCCTCCAAAAGGGCATTTAAATTTATAGACTACATTCGTTCTTTCTAGTGTTTTTGGCGTTGGAGAGGGGTTGTTTTTTACTACAAGGTTTTGAGTTGTAAATCTTTTATAGTAAATAATTAGTTTAAATGTGTTTTCTTTAGCTGTTGGTGATATATATCGATGTGTAATATTCTTCATAGCTTTTTCCTCTAGTCTGAAATTTGGCTGCATTTGGTTGCGGTAATATATGTTAATGTAATTAGAGTTGTTATGTTGTATATCATTATTTGTATTAGAGTTTGTCAAGTTTTTTATCATTGATTTTATTAATTCGTCTACGATGTAGTTGGAAAATTCATTGTTAATCAATACTTGTTTTATATTTTTAGTTCGATAAATAGTGTTTTTTTGGAGGAGGAGATCAATTTTGCTCGGTTTAGTAAATGTTATATATTTATATATATATATATATATATATATATATATATATATATTATACTTAGTGTAATTTTAAAAATTCTTCTCAAGGAGTTTCATACTGAGGGTTCCACTAACACGAAACCCCTGTTGGGCGGAGGGAAGATGAGGCTTGAACACACAACTGCCTTGTCTCGCGGACAGAAGTAAAGAGAGAGAGTCACTAGTCTTGTTTCTGCCACGGCCAACTTCCGGAAAGCGACTTCCTATTCCCCACGTCACTACCCGTTCTTCGCCATGTTACTTCCATCCTGTAACCTTGTTTAGCTTATACTACTTAAATATTGTAACAGCAATACTGTTAACACTTTTGTACGTAATGCGAGATTAGCTTCCTTACAGACACATGTATTAATATGTTGATTTCCGTACAAGTAAGCATATAGGATTAGATTCTGTATAATGTTCTAGACAAATCAAGTGTTCTTGACATTTTATCACATGTCATTTATTTATTTACGTCATCTTCATATTCTCCTTCTCTTACGCTGCTTCTACTATTACTTGCTAATCTAAAAAATAGTATTTGTCTTTCCCTTTACTTTCCTTTACACATTCTGCTACTGCTAGATCTTTTTTTCCAATGGTCGAGAATGCAATGTTATTGTTCTTATTTTGAAAAGAAGATATTTGTTTACCATAAACACTCCACATTTAAAACATATAAACACACATATGAAAAATATGGCGTAATTTGATATTTTAATTTTATTACAAAAATCAAATTTGTTATAAAACTTTTTAACTTGGTGCATATTTATGGGGATACGACAATAGCAAATAAAAGAACGATTTAACCAACAGGAATTACAGGTTGTTGAATTAAATAAATTACCGTCGTCATGAGATTGTAGACGTTGTGTGTCTGTTCAGGTACTTCCCTAATATTAGTGTTCGAAAGGTAGACATGATTGTGGCCGAGGAAAAAGCTCGGTGAGGCTGGTCGCTTTCTCGAATCGACGTTGATCGGATGTGTACGTCTCGTCAAAGGGTGGGGACTTTTTAACATACTGAAAAGACAATATTCTGGAAAAGTAGTTAACGAGTTTGTCCTGAAAACAACATCTATCCAAAGGGGGGCGAATAGAATAGCTACGACTTCTCAAGAATGAAGGGCGTCGGTGGTTGCACACGGAGCGTGGGATAGCCAGACACATTAATAGAATGGGTTGCTGGTAAAATTAATAGAAAGAGTTGTCAAAAACGATGGCCGAACCAAAATACAGAGCTATTTATGATCAGACTCAACAACAAGCGTCCTGTAAACACAACTAAACAGAGCAAGTAATTTAATACGATCTCGAGACAGCCCACTAGATACAAATCCAATATGAAAAGAGTTCTCTAGGGCAAGGAATGTGTAGGATATAAATCCGCCGAATTCTGGATTTAATTGCTACTCGAAGTAGTAAAATGTAACAAAACGTTAGTTTTATGTAGGAAAATCCAAACTCCTCGAGATGGCATTTTAGAAGTGTACAAAATATCGACAAACAGACCCGTCATAATTTCACGATGGTGGGAAGCAGTATAATGTCAATAAAGCAGCCCACCGCAAGAGCAAGAAGATAATGTCTGGGAGAATTGTCCCCTAGGACCGAACCACCCCATAAGCTATTCCAACAAAGAAGCACGTGTTTAGGCCAAGGCTAACCCTACGTGGTCAGAATAGTATCAGATTTTCCTCCGGCTTATGCGAACAGGCCGATGTTTGCATTATGGGATATGGCAAATAAAATTTGTCATGAGGATATCTATTGGTATTCAATAGTGATGATGAAAATAACAGTTGAAACTATAAATTAAGAAACTAAATACTAGAAAATTTCTTATTTAATAATATAAGTGTTCCAAAATAAAAAAAAGCGAAAAGAACACGTATTATGGAATTTGTAGATGTAAAACAAATGAAAATAATTTTACATCTGATTGAACTAAACATCGAAAATAAATCAATTAGGAATTTTGTGTGTGGAATTTAAAGTTGTTTAAAAATTGTAGATTACGCAATGTTCGGATATTTGGTCCAGAAAAAGGTAGTTTACTTAAAAGAATACTAAAATGCAATTATAACTCATTTAAGGAATGGTTACGACGTAGACGACATGATAAGCTATACAAACAAAGGAACGATAAGATGTAAATGGTGATTCATTAGTTCATATCTTATTAATCGGATAATTTTAGTGTTGGCATCGGTTTCTTCGATATTTATCGAGTTATACTTCTTCCTAGAAAGACATCTATTACCACGGGAAGTTTGCTAAAATATTAAGCGAAACTGTTTGTGTGGAACAAACTGGATTCATACTTGCACACCAAGGTTTTCAGTCCCTGTTGTTAAACACTTAGCCACTGTCACCTTCCAATTGTGCTTGAAAAATATATTGAGACAAAAGGTGGATTGAAGTACTTTGCTCGATAATCAAAACGAGTTGCCATGAAAAAATTAAACACATACACGCACGCACGCACGCTCGTATTAAGGCGAAGTCCGTCAAACAACATATTTCTAAGTAGCTAAAAGATACAATAAAACTAAGCCTACATACGTACTACAACGAATAACATCACACGAAAATGTCCGAGTAGCAGGAAGATACGATAATGCTAAGCGCGCACACGCACGTATACACTGCTCTAGCAGATAAGTCACACACGTATCTCTAGGTAGCGACATATATAAATAGAATAGATAAGAGTACTTTTTTGTTTGAATGCTAATAAAACAATAAGGATGAACATTCTTAGTCGTTCCTTGTGTTAAATCTTTACTATTAAAACTTAATAACAAATAACGTTAGATTAAAGAAAATCACAGGAATTTATAGAGTATGTGCGTAAACATCGTTACATTGGCACGGCAGCAAGATGTGATACAAAGTCAGTTAAATGTAGGGAAATTTAGTTCCAACGAAGTTACAGTGTGGAAGGGTAGACAAATTACCGTGAACGGATCTATCGTCGATTAACTGATATCCTCTTCCGGGGAGGAAGATATCATGCCTGCGAATATCGCCTAGTCGGACCGAAGTACACCATACCCCATTGTAACATAAAGCTTTGGAGAGTTCACAGTGGTCCTTAGTTTGTCAAAATTTCTTCCGGCTTGTATTATATACCGCCGAGAACCACGAACTATACGTTTACTTCAGGGCTGGTCGGTTGTGAAATCAGAAAAAATAGTAACAAGGTTAGCTGGAAATAAAAATGGTACCGATAAATTATTAGGTCACAATAAAGTATTATTATACTGGGATCTCATCTATTGTACCAACTAGGTTAATTTTTCTCTTTGCTATATTTTGTAACCTTGTAATTTAGGTTATAATCAATAATAACTCGTAAACAAAATGGATGAACTCTCAACAGACACGTTTAACAGATTTATTAAAACTGAACACAGAATGAAATAATGAGTTAATTGACCGCTGTACGCGAGATGAAATATACACAGTCTCCAGACGTGGTCTGTTTACTTTTCTCTCCAGGTATCTCTTCATTTTCAAGGGCGATAACTCCGAAATGGTTCAAGGGAGATAAATCGTTTTCGTTAGCTGTCCTAACACTGTATGTTAATTTTAATGTAAAAACGAGCAATTCAATGAAATGGAATATTTATTGTAATCAGCTATCTGAATGACATCCGAACTAGCGTGATACGACTAAAATTATGGTCCTGTTTGTATTTAAATTCCGAACAAGGACATCAATCATATCGTATGATGATAGACATAACATCAAACAATGCCAATCACTCCAATAAAGATGCGTCCATTAAGGTAGTTCAATGTGAATCCTAATTGTAATCAAAACAAAAATATAACACTAATAAAAATGAGTCTAGTTCAAAAGTTTATTCAACCTTCTAACAAGGCGCCTCTTCATTAATGTTATTTCCTAGCTTTTAGTAAAATCAGATTGTTAATTCAACTTACTAACTAGACACAACGTTGTTAGTGATCTTGCTTTTCAGTTTGTTTATTTTCTTACATATGAGCGAAATTCAGGTGAATGTCTGTTATTATAAATGTATTATTACATTAAATATACGAAATACTTGTTCCCAGAGCGTGCTTATATTTTCTAATGTAATATTACTTGAGGTTAATTGTGTTCTTGTTCTATGTGAGTTGATTTTATATTTTGGCTATCCATCCAGTAATTGGATGTATGAAACAAAAGTTCAAGTTATTTTTAGCAGTCTTCCGAATTTTGTTTTTTTTAATGCATTATGTAAATATTGTTCTGTGGAAAAACACTGTAATCAATTGCACGAGTGAAATACACTCAACATTAACATAATCAAATAAATGCATTTCTAAAAGAAATTCTGCGATGAAGACATCATAATTCATTTTGTCATAGAATTACATTAACATGCGACAGGAATTCTCTTACAACCTAATATCAAATATAATCTTGCTTTTATATACATACCATTGTCAATTAGTTCCACAAACTCAAATATTGCTTCTGAGAAAATAACTAAGAATTCTGTATCGTGTATGTATGTGTATACTAGAAAACATGTGACCAATAGAGTACGGATTAAAATATTTGAATCAGTAAAGACGGTTTACAAAATCAGTTTAATATTAAAAACCGACGAAATACTAAATGTGTCTGTTTCTGATATATATATATATATATATATATATATATATGAGTTATGCCTTTTTTTAATTGTTTATTATTGGTGATAATAGCGTTATACTTGTTGCCTTTCTATTTTTCACTTCCTAAGTGATGACGTGTAATGCAGAAGATTGCAGTTTTTGTCGCCCGTAATTGTATAGGACGTACTTTCCGTTGAAATACGTGTCCATGGATTATTTTATGTACGTATACAATATTTATACATACATATATATATATATATATATATATATATATATATATATATACATATATATATATATATATACAGAATGAGAGAGAGAGAGAGAGAGAGAAAGAGAGAGAAGGGTAGTGCAGTATTAGTACATTTCCAACGAGAGAAAAGTATATATGTAAAGGAGTGAGGCTATGAACATTTGTCAAATGTTTTTTTCAACATCTATTTATTATTTTGTTATTTTATCATTTTATAATTTTATATAGAGTATTTGAATATTATGTCCATATATTTTTTCTATCTTTTCATCAAATATCTTCTGTAGGTTGGCCAGTGTAAGCGTGGCAGATGTTGGTGCCATTTTGGTTCCCATTGCTGTACCTAGAATCTGGATGTAGTTTTAGTTATTAAATTCAAAGGAGTTATTGTTGAGAATAATGTTTATGCTGTCGATAATGAATTGTTTGGTGAATCTGTGGTGTAGTATTTTTGGGTGTTTGCCCATCCAGTGTTATATAGCTTGTTTACCTAAATCATGGGGTATGTTGCTATATAAGCTGCTGATGTCAAATGTAACTAATTTAGTCAGGGGATTTACTATTTATGGTAAGGAGCCTAGGAAGTGTATGTCGTCTCTTATGTAGCTCTTGACTTGATCGGTGAAATATTGTAGTAATATATCAATTAAGTTACTCAGTCTGCTTTTTGGGCATGATGGTCCTGCTACTATCGGTTTAAATGTAAGGTCACTGGGATTCGGGAAACTAATATATTCTGATGCCTGTGTGTTGATGACATTACTTAGCTCATTTGATTTATGTATCTTAGGTAGTCCGTAGAAGTTGTTTATTTCAGTCATGAAGTTTGTTAGTAAATCTTTTTCTTTCTTAGATAGTATTTTATTGTATGTTGTGCACAGTTTTGTGATTTTTGAAATGGTGTTGTTATCAATGTTGGTGCTAATTGGTTTGTAGTAATCTTTGTTTTCTGGTACCTCTATAATTTTCGATTTATAGTAATGTTTGTCCATAATGACTACCGCACTGCCTTTGTCAGCTTCTTTTAGAATTATGTTATTATTATTAAGGATGTTAGCTAGTGCTTGGTTTTGTTTAGATGTTAGGTTACTGGTAGATTTAGTTTTACTCTGAGGGTTGATGTTCCAGAAGTTTTCAAAGTAGGTGTTTAGTTCTTTCGTATTGTTGTGTTTGGTAGAGAAATATATTGATTTGTTTCTCACTAATGAATAATCTGTTTTGTTTTCGTTATTTTTTAGTGTTTCTATTAGTCTAAAATTGCATTCAAATTCTTTAAAGTCCTTCCTCAGTTCCGTGATGTTACTTTTGGGAGTTGGGTAGAATTCGAAGCCTAATTTTAGTATTTCTATTTCCTCCTTTCTAAATTTGTATGTGGATGAATTGATAATTTTTGACAAGGAGGATTGTAATTCTCTAAAGCTAAGATTAAAATAAATTTTATTTATTTAAACACCACACATTGTTATGTTTTTTTCAAAAAATATAATACTATTACGAAACAATGGTTTAAAAAATATATATAAATACCCTTTCTAATTCAAATTGGCGCAACCTCGCTTGCAGGCATAACGTGATTTTCTGACACTAAAGTCCATTACCATCGGACGATGAAGAAAAAGAAGAAAAAGGAAAACACTCTTTGACAAGGAGAATTGTAATTCTCGAAAGTTAAGATTAAAATAAATTGTATTTATTTTAACACCACACATTGTTATGTTTTTTCCAAAAAATATAATATATATATATATATATATATATATATATATATAAATTATAAAAAGAAAAACTATACACACATTAAGGTTGTACACATAATAACTTATTTCGACCCCTTTAATTAGGTCTCCTCAGATGTATAGACAACCACGTCAAAAAAACAAATAATGAGAGAAATTGATCGTCTTAAAAAGATAAATTCACTTTTATGATTGGTCTATGTAAAAAGGAGGTAAATGTTAAAATAATCGAGGAGGGGTGACAGAAGTAAGATTAATTTTTTAATATATGCAGAAATATAAAAATATAAAAATATATATAAAAGAATTCTTTTTTGCTATTTAAACAAATAAATCATCTCATTTAAAATTTCGAATGTGAGCTTTATGGGTAAAAATATATGATGAAATATTCGAGCGTTCACGATTAAAAACAAGAACATTTTAAATAGACGAGACGAACTGATGGCTAAATGTAGACACAGGCACAGGTTTAAAATCAACAGCACGTTTTAAAGTTCTTTGAAAATAACAATTCTTTTAAAGTATAGTTACAATAATAGTTATAACTGTAAAGGTAAATGTTAACAAATTAGTAATTTTTTATTTTTTTTTTTTTTTTTTTAGTAAAACTCTAGTTTGTAAATTAATCGTGCTTAAATGTCGCTAAACTTTAATTCCGTATTGACGTTATAACCAATTAAGTTTTCTTATAATTTCCTATATAAATCGAAGTCTTCGTCCTGAATTTTCGTCTTTTTATTTCTAATCATAAATAATTAATCGTGAACGCCCGAATCTTTACCAATTTTGTAAATAAACCGTTTTTAAATTGTCGCTAAACTTTAATTCCATAGTGTAAATCATCTCGAATCTTGACGCTATACAACTTAAATTTTTAATATGTTCTAATCTAAACCGAAATCTTCGTCCTACATTTTCGTCTTCTAATTTTTAATCGTAAATAATTAAACGTAGTTTTTAATCGTGAACGCTCGAATATTTCATCATATATTTTTACCCATAAAGCTCACATTCGAAATTTTAAATGAGATGATTTATTTGTTTAAATAGCAAAAAAGAATTCTTTTATATATATTTTTATATTTTTATATTTCTGCATATATTAAAAAATTAATCTTACTTCTGTCACCCTCCTCGATTATGTTAACATTTACCTCCTTTTTACATAGACCAATCATAAAAGTGAATTTATCTTTTTAAGACGATCAATTTCTCTCATATTTGTTTTTTTTGACGTGGTTGTCTATACATCTGAGGAGACCTAATTAAAGGGGTCGAAATAAGTTATTATGTGTACAACCTTAATGTGTGTATAGTTTTTCTTTTTATAATTCTGTTTTGCTCTGTTTAAATTACATTGAGCTCTGTTATTCAGATTCTCTACACAAAATTGAAATCTACACACTATATATATATATATATATATATATATATATATAGCTTTGAGTTAAATAATAGTGCTACTCTGGTGATATTCCCTTATGTCTGTAATGGACCATTCTAATCTTTTTTACCTGCGACGCTTAATAAACAAAGTGACGAAAGCAATAGTGATAGACACCATATAAAAGAAGATCGTTGTAATCAAATAATGTAGTGAGAAAGGGTGAAATTGATAGATAGAAACTTGGTGATTAGTCACTTGATGAGTGAATTGAAAATTAATTACAACAATTAAAATAGAGGTTTGTCAAGCATAACTAAATCCCAACACTGAAGAATATTTGTGCATGTACTTTCTTGTGATTAACATATATAGGCCAAAAGTTTTGGGGAAACAAAACTTAAGTAACTTAGCGTAAATATACAAATATATATAATATTAATAAAAGAGTTGTGTCAATTGCTATATTCATACGTCTAAATATATGTGATAGACCTTGTGTACATTCCGATCATCGATAATATTTTAGTAGTAAAAGTAAAGATGCCTACATTTTCTTTAAATCAAATAAAAACAAAATATTACGAAATAACTGACTAGTAATACCTACATCGTTGGCAACATTTTAAATTAAAAAACAGGAGTTAGTATTTCAAAAACAAGATATTTATTAAAATCATTACATGTTAACTCACCGTTTTTAATAACTTTTCAATGAAAACAGGTTCCTCTTTTATAAATGGTAAAGCACGGCGACAACACGTGATCAATACGCATAAATACTCTTGTTCCGACGTGCACATGTTCTTTCTCATATCCAGGTTCTGTTCGCTAGGCAGAAGCAAGCCATATTATGACGTCGAATAGGTAAAACGATTGCCACCACTCGATCTATTTTCTCACTCATCATGTTCGCCACAAATGCTCATATGCGAAATACAACCAACAATTTGCCAGCTTTCAATCCCATTATATGCAACCCGGATCTCATCAGTGTAAGGAACTATACTCATGTTCATCTTGAAAGATGTCCTATCACTTGTGTATTTAGGTACGTCAGGGCAACCTGTTGCGGTGAAAATAGACTTTCTTGATTTCTTGTTTTTCTACGGAGTTGACGACAAATATTCACCAGCTCCGTCTGTATAAATATCTTGAAAACCCAAGCATGTGATTCTATTTTCGTTGGTGATGGGTCCTTATGGATATTTTGAACAGTGCATGTTTACAACGACCAATGCAGAAGAGGTCAGCAGATTCTTTCATTATAAACATCCTTTGATCTTTTAGACGAACTATTGTTGTTGCAGATATAAACAAAATGCTATTGTGGCCGATCACCCGAAAAATAGCGTTTATAGAGGGCGAACGACGATGCACACTGTAATGTAAACAAACATTACGATGTTGGCAAAACGGACCAGAGTTGCTGAAAAATACTTTCAGAAATTTATTCACAGAAAATTCCTGAAATCTTTACTTTTATTAACAAGTTATTATGTCTGGTCGGAATGAAGATTAAAGTTTGTGGTCAACTCTGCATTACTTTTAACCTTACTTTTCAGACACACCTCATTTGTTAATCATGCCTCAAATCGGTAGGCCTCTTTATCTTTATAAATGTCGTAGATTGCGGGTAGATCATCTTAAATATAAAAAGTCCCCAGCGAAAATGGTAGTTTTCACTACTTATTTTTAAGCTAATACATGCTTATTGTATATTAAAAGTACAGACATATAAAGCATCAAAATATATTAATTTACGCGGATAATTGCTACACTAGGCTGCAGCATTTACCAGAACACAATCTGTACATTTCAAAGTATACTTATAATTAATGCTAAAGCTGTTGAAGATTTGTATGGTCTTGTTTCAGCCATTGTTATTCATGTTCCTCTAACAATGGTTCGATATTCTTGTTTGTTTTATTTGAACAGTTTAAAATCATCATCCGTATTAAAACCTTTTTGCACATGTTGTGTGTCAAGCGGCGCCATCATTTTTTTAAAAAACATAGTTCACCCCAAACAAGGAAGGCCGCCACTGTAGACGTAAGGGGCTACTGAGAAAAAGAAAAGGGGAGAAGGTAGGGGGTGGTCAACGTAGATTGGGATCAGCGCAGCGAGGTGTCTGTTTACATTAGTTTTAAATTTCTGCATGTCTGTACTGTTGGGGAAACAGGGGGCAGGGAGGGAGTTGCAGAGGCCAGCAGTACGAGGAAAGAAGCTATTTTAGTAGAAGGCTCTCCGACATCTGGGGACCTCCACAGTAAATGAATGAGATTTAGTTGATTGTCAAGTTAGTCTAGTAAATTTACGTCGAGGGGGCACCAGAGTAGCCAATTCATCGGAGCATAATCCATTGAAGTATTTGTAAAACAAGCACAAGGATGCTAAATTGCGGCGATGGGACAGAGGCTGGAGCTTGGCTGACAGTGAGGGACCTATTAGGTTGGCGATTCTTTTTTGGACCTTGTCAAGGAGGGAGAGACTAGTAGATGATGCACCAGCCCAGATGTGACAACAATACTCCATGCATGGGCGGATGGTGGCTTTGTAGAGATACAGGATATGCTTGCATACTAATTTATTTAAATAATCAGCCAAAAGATTAAACTTATATGCTTAGCATTTCATCAATTTGATGTAATCTAATAAATGTTATAGTCTTTGTTTTCAATCTTGCATTATTTACTTCTCAAGTTCTTTTTATATATTTTCTTGCATCAACACATCACTCAATAACTTCCGGGTCTGACATATAGATTGTACAACATATGATTTTAAAAAAATACTGTTGTACAATGATGCGCGCTAATTTGTTGGAGCTGGATTCCCCCACATTGAAGGCCAGAATTGTGCCTGATTTACACTCGTGGGAAGGCAAGTAGATCGTGACAGTAATGTTGTATTGAAATGTCACATTACAGTCGTCATTTACAAGCATGTTGTCGATCAACATCGTCGCTGACAGTGAATTTGACAGGTTGTTGATAAGACTGCGTACCGTTGAGTCTGTTCGAAATGACAAGGATCAAATCAACTGAGAGCTATCATTGTCTGATATTTGTATCCCTCCCTTTTTCCAGCATGCGTTCTTGTTTGTTTCTTTCTCTTGTGAACGTTTCCTCTTTTTTCTCGTTTTTGTCACTGTTACATATCTGAAGTCGGTGTACGGAAAAGTTGTTGATAAAACAGATGTACCTGGTGATTGTCAAAAGATAAGATAATTATCGGATGACCAATAGTTAATTGAAAATAAAATAAACCTCACAACCAGACAAACACCTGCACAGGAAGAGGTAACTATCGGATGACATGAAGGTCAGTTTTGATAAGAAACAATGTACCAAAACATGAAACACCTGCAACGTAAGAAGCGACATAGACTGATCAATTGTCATAATGTGAAATCATGTTGACAACAAGATATGCACCTGCAGTTGAATCACTTAAACGGTAAGAACCAATGTCAAAAGAAAGAGATATGTCGGAAGGGTTAAAAGCCATTTTACTAGGTGCAAATGTATCATGCCAAGAAAAGATAGACAGATTTGTTGATATGTCAAATGAGTCCAAGCCGTCACTGAGTGCAACCTCGATGAGGTCGTCGAGGTGGCCACGAAATTGTTATATAATAACAACCGAAAATTGAAAGAAGTCAGTTGACGATCGAACGTCGGAGAACATCAACCGTTTAGTTCCCTGTGCACAAAGCCTCTCCGACCACAACCCTCATCGTCACCGACAAATAAATATACATATTATATTTTCCTAAGATACCGTGTTGTCATTTTTATTAAGCTCCGCACAATACAACATCACCACAAGTGAGAAATCAGCAGTTCTTATGCTTTTTCCCGCACACGAGCAACGTGTGTACCAACTTGACTTTGTAAGTTTTATCATTTACGTTAGTCGGAATATAAAAAATAATTTAATATTTTTTTATTAAAGAAAATAATTGTGTTCTTTTTTATAAAGTGTTCAATTTTAAGCTGATGGTTCCTCAACTTAGCTAAGTAATGCTCTGGGTAAAATTGATGACACACAAAACCCGTCAAACCAACCTATAGGATTGACAACTTCATGAAGGGGAATGCCACTATTGTTTATCCCGGGAGCGGGTAGTGACGATAAGATGCCCTCAAATGTCAGCCGCACCAAGTTACACTCCCAACCGAAAGATAGTGCAACCCATGAGACTTCTAACATTTGTTAAAAATAATTTGTAAAACCTATCGGTGGATAGATCTTTTTGTTAAATCGTCTGCTACTGAATAGAACACTGTACACAGAATAGCTAGCACCAACTCAACCACATGAGACAGAGTACACTCAGGTTAATCAAATATCTCGATATTTACTGGGAAACCTTCCGATGTAATGACATGGCTATGAAAATGAAAGAGCGGATCTGAATGCTTACAGATCAAGAGTAAGTAAATCTGCCATACGACATACTGTGCAGTCTTGCATATGAGTTGATCGGAGAATATCTCGACAACCATCCACATATAACCAGTAAACTTCTTCGCGATCAATTATCGGCACATAACGGCGAGATTAGAAACTCCTTCAGATGCTTTAATAAAAGTAAAGCTGGATCGAGGTGAGGTACTCGCGGACTTAGTTAATAAGATGAATCGACTTGCTAAGTTAACGTATTAGGACGTCGAATTAAGAGAAGGTTCAGCTGTGCAAGAACAGTTAGCGGAATTCTTCAGAGATGTAAGGTATAACCCATTTATTAAGTAGAATGTGGCCAGATCCAATCTAGCAACGCTATCACATGACTTGTTTGCGGGTAGACAAAACAAAATGCTCTATGAGCGACTCCGAGGTGCCCACAAGAAACGAACACGCTATATTAGACTGCCAGTATGGACGAAGGAGAGCCCATACTAGATTACGGGTCCCTAAAACCGAATCCTACAGCGGTAAATAGTAAGAGAATGGACAAAGATCGAACATCTGTAGCAAATCTACCAAAGTTATAAAGGTTAAACCTCAGTGTGGACATTTTTGCCATAATAGCATAGAACGAGACTGCCTATCGTCACCCGAGGAAGAAGTAAATGATTTCCCCCCAGGAAAGGGAAATATCAGAGTACGCCCGAAACCCACTCACTACCACCAGTTTGATCAGAAGTCTGGAACACGGATACGTAACCATGTCAAGTCCTCGAAGAAAGAAGGACCCCGAGGAAATATGAACCTAAGAGGACATGGGTGTCAGAAAGTTTATGGAAGTGGTCCAAAATGGGCTCACCAAAGGAAGAATAAACCGAAAAAACGAAACTCGAAGAAGTAAAGGAACCCAGAGATACAATTACTTTAAGTTAATATTTCCCTTTTAAATCACGCGTTATTAGTTTACAAATTACAGTTATTTAAGTGAAGTGTTGCAAATTCTCGTAACAATGGAAACTCATAATTTCGTACTTCCTCATACAAGTACACCTGGACTAAATATTCAAAATAACAGTGTTCAAAGCTCAAATAAGATCCTCTCGGTATGGCCAACCAACACTAACTTATACGAGGAATGGTGCACCTTCTCCAATGTATGTTGCATCTAGTCACAGAACTAAGCTGAACACTCCGCCAGACTATGTGAATTCTTGTCTTGGAAGACTAAAAGACCACAATAAAGATATATTATAAAATAGTTAGCTGGTCAATTGGAGAGAGGAAATTTAATATGTTTAACTTATTTACTAACTCAACGTTTAACAAGTAAAATAAAACGTTACTAAAATATTCAAATATCTATGTATCTCATATAGAGATCAAGTGTTAGCCCATGGAATGAGCCGCTTGCTCTCTGAGAACTTAGACTGAAGTAAAATAAACAAAAAATGAACGTGCATTCTTACTGGAGAGAACTCGAATGCCTACTAGACATTGTTCCCGAAAGTTGAAGGTCTTTCTGTCTATGTGTGTGTCAGGAAAACCTGGCAGTATAATACTTTCTCTTACAAGTAAACCCTGGCTAATTATTGAAATTTATACTTACAACACACAGGCTTATAGAAGATATGGTGCACCTTTTCCAAGTAATGTTGCGTATAGTAACAGCACAAAGCTGGATACTTCAGCAGACTAGATGAATTCTTGTTCTAAAATCCTGTAAAACCAAGCGACCACAAGAAGAGTATACCATAATATAGTTACCTAGTCAATTGGGAAAAGGAAAAAAGGTTTCAAACGTCTTTACTTACTCAACGTTTGCGAAATAATGGAGAACTTTAATGAAGTATTCGAATTTCTATGTATCTTATATAGAGATAAACTGTGATACCTAAGAAAGGGCCCCTTAATTTCTGAGAACTTCGACTGATGTACAATGAAACAAAACAAATTACATTCCCTCTTTTATAGCTATTAATTTAAGATTACTTACCGGGTTTATTGATATATTTATTTTATATTTATTGTCTAACTCCTATGACTTGTTGGTTTACGTTACCCTTCAGATACTTCTTGTAGTATACATGTTTTTGATGGTAGGGACACTGTTTCTGGAAATTGCTGAATTGCAAGGTATCGCTCATCAAGTCATCTTCGCTTTCATAGTTACAATCGTCATCATCGTGTTTGCATATATTTTTGTCATTATTTGAATATAAAGATGCAACTCTACATTCAACTAAATTTACTTGCTAGGAACTTAACCATCATGTCAATGAGATACTACAGTTCTTATTTAAAAATGTGCATATTTTCATGACTTCAATCCTTCATTGGAACAATCGATTTGCATGGGATTGTTCAGAATGAATCTGTGAAAATGACATCTAACTTCTGGTAAACTGCAGCAACTGTAAGGAACACGCGCAGTTCATAATAAGCATATTGTCAAACACGTATGACCACATATATTTCTAATATCTGAAGTTTATGTCCAAACCAAACTTTCCTGTTTCCGTATAACCAACGCATTTATTTAACTCATCGGCTTTGAATTAAAGACACATAAAATGGACTGTCAGACAGACACGTCTTGGTTTGGTGATGTATTGCGAGAAGGTGTAGATAAATCCGACTTAATTAAGGGTTTTTTCCGAAAAAAAACGCTTTATATTGCCGATGACATGATTAACAATGATTTGGGACAATATTGTCACCCTCAGCAACACTCAAGGCATGAACATTAAATATTTGCCTGCATATATACGATATGTAGAAATGTAAAGGGAAAACTTTCACACACCAGCCACGTACGCACATTATATCGCATATATGAGTAGTTGCCTTAGAACTAGCACGACTTCCCCAGTACAAATCTGCCTTACCCACCAGATTGCAATCCCATGGCCAATTATGTGTGAGGTACAGTTGAAAATACATCTACCGTAACGCCTGCAACACTAAAAACAAGCTGATTTCCAGGATCAAACTCATATTCAGCAGGCGATAGCCACGTGCTCTAGTTGAAGGTACAACATAACATTTTTAGCGGACGATCAAAGCAGCTTATTTATGTAAGCTGTATTGAGCAAAAGCTTCTTTTTAAAATTTGAAAATACATGAAAATAAGACAAAACGCTGTTTATTTCTTTTCTAAACAGTGTCAAATTTATTTCGAATACTCAATACATACATCCACATACAGACACTTGCCAACGTCTATCTATCTATCTATCTATCTATCTATCTATCTATCTATCTATCTATCTCCGTCTCTCTCTCTCTCTCTATCTCTCTCTCTCTTTATATATATATATATATATATATATAAAGTTACTTACTTGCAATAGATATATTTAACCATATATTTATATATATATATATATATATATATATATAATTAATATCATTATAACTATTTCACATTCGGCTGTCCAGTCACAACCTCTACCACACGGCTTACAAAAAAGTCATGGAGAACGGTAGAATAACACCTTATTTATGTCTATATAAGCGGACCTATTTTAGTAGGCTGTCATAACAGTCTTCAATGTTTATGGAGGCAGTTTACCAACGTAATGTTGCCCTACTTGTAGGACGTGTATATATATATATATTTGTATATATGTATATTTGTATATATATATATATATATATATATATATATATATATATATATATATATATATATATGTATATATATACATATATATTTATTTATGAATTTTATAGATAAAATAATGAAATAGAAAGTCCCAAAATGCTCAGGAAGACAAACGCACAAATAGCTGTAACACGGCCATTCATCGCTAACAAAGAATAACAGCATCAATTTATAAGCGACAAATTATCAGGTAATTCAAGACACACGCTGTGTGGTAGCTTGGCAGAAGCGAACTCGATTACAGTTTCTGTGATCGAGGATTAGAATCATGTCATAGTCAGACACGCTGATGAGCCGCACTTACGGCGAAACACGTATTCGATGATAACAATTCTCTCTTTCTCTCTCTATATATGTATATATATATATATATATATATATATATATATATATATATATATTATACACATGTCCCTAAAATGGAGCTACATTAGGTATGTAAGGGAAGAAATTCCCAAAATGCTTAGGAAGCAAAAAGCACCAGTAACAGTAACGCATGCATTTATCGCTAGCAATAGAAAGAAATGATGACATTCATTTATAAGCCGTTAATTATCATGTAATTTCAACCAGGACCTCATACATTGGTGGTATCGAAATCAATTACAATCACTGTGATTGTGGGTTCTAATTCTGTCATAGTCATCAACACTGATTAGCATAAGTAACGGCAAAACACTTGTCCGAGGATAACTATTTTATTTGTAAAAATAAAACAATTTATAAAATATATATGTATATGTATAAATTATGCAAGGTCAAATATATTTACCTAATGAACACAAAACCAAAAGTGCTCAATAAAAAGTAGATCTTTATCAAATTGAATAAATATTGGGGACAGTTAACACTAATCAATTCGTATTTCTAACGCCTCGGCGTCTTCTTAAGACTGTGCAGAATCTAATAATCGGTTTTGAAATCCGCCCAGAGAATACAAGGTGGGTGATCAGCGTTGATGATATAGTATTATATAGAGATGACGGCTTAGCTATAATTAGAAATAGTAATTGCGTCAAGGTTGAAATAATTTTAAAAGTTCATATACGAAATTATGAATGGTTTAGAACTTGAAATCACTGCGGAACTTAAGATCACGAACTTCCTTGATGTAAAAGTTAACCATAACCCGGGCAATAATAAACTTTATATAAAAGACAATTACAGCCTAATATATGTTAATCCCAAGTCGAATAATCCAGATTGCGTTATCCCAATAGTTATTAGTCAGAATTAGTAATAATTCGTCTAATGAAGAAATATTTAATACTACTACTTATATCTACAACAACTCTTTACGAAATAGGGGTCATGTTAACAACGACATTAACTCCCATGACAGAAAGAATAGGTACGCTAGAAAGAAAAAGAAAACCCGAACATTTATATGGTATAACCTCTGTTCAAATCCATACTTGGAATATCTTTTTTAATATTTTAAATCAACATTTCCGGACAAATAACTCATTACGTAACATATTTTATGAAACACAATTAAACTTAGTTATAGCTGTACAAATAACTTAGAAAAATATTAAGTCATGATATACAGATATTAAAACATAATCATAGCAAAAGTATTAACAACACACAAGATAATAATAAGGAGAACAATAATTAGTGTCATTGTAGTAAAAAGAGCGTTGCTGGAAAAGTGTAAAATATCAGGGAACTGCGTTCTCAGAAAACAATCACAACTTAAAAATATTACATGAGGGTATAAGTACTGATTTAAAGACTTAATACAGAAACCAAAAAATATCATTTCATAACCCAGATAGAAAAACAGGCACCTCATTATCTAACTACATACTGATTTAAAATAAAGGAATACCATCCACTTATTTATATAATAGAGTGAGGAAAAGTCGTCGATTCAAGAAGTAACAACATTGTAGACACCTGTATAAAGATAAGAGGGATTAGTGCAATACCACCCTTCAATTGCTAGTAATATGATAGATAAGGTTTAATAATTTTCTTATATTAATTTATATTTCAGATTTGACATGATTGCGAGGGAATAGCTGTTGAATTGTTTATTTTTCATATTGAGAAAATATATCTTTGTTAAAATAATGTTTAATTTTTACTTTGTAATTAAATTAGATAAGGTTGAAAATCAGCAATACCATTCTTGAAAGGATAAATAAAACCCATCAAACTCAAGCTACAACTGAACCAATGGATCAACACCACAATAACAATTGATTGGTTCAATAAAATAAATAATAAAATCTACTGTACCTTCACCAATCCGACATCATGGGTTACTACACTTCCATAACAACGGATTTATTCCACAAGCCACTAAACTTCGCCAGCACGCACACGGATACTACCGAGGACAAAATAGACATCATACACAAGTGCCGGAAGACTGTACTGATGTACGATGGAGAATAGTGGAAGAAAACTGAATCTACAGACTCTTTCAATGAGGCAATGTGGTCATTAGACTCCGCTGAAATATCCGACCTAGTCGGTTTGCTGATGTTACATAAACTTACAGAAACTAGTACGATTAACATTAACGATATAGTATTGTATAGGGACGACGGACTAGCTATAGTTAAAAATACGAATGGGCCCAAAGCTGAAAAAATAAAAAAATATATACACGAGGTTATTAAAGACATATGACTTAAAGTAGAAATCGTGGCGGGGATAAAGATAAGAAATTCCTAGATGTAACATTTAACCTCAGCGGAGGGAATTTAATACCGTACATGAAAGATAATCACGACCTACGTTAACTCCAAATCGAATCATCCACCTAGCGTAAGAAAACACATTTCAATATCTGTCAGCCACAGAATTAGAAACACCTTACTTAATGAAGAAATCGTTAACAATAATAGGAATACATACAACAACGCATTAAGAAATAGCGTGTATACCAATACCAACATTGAATATAACGATACAAATAATAGGAGCTCAAAAAGAAGAAATAGAAATAGACATATAATCTGGTATACACCCCCATTTAATCTGCTAGTTAACTCTAAAATTAGACATATATTCCTTAACTTGTTAAATCGACACTTCCCAATAAATAACCCACTGCACAAAATATTCAACAACACACAGTCAAACTTCGCAATAGTTGTACAAATAATCTGGTAACAATAATTAAGAGTCATAATATACATATATTAAAAAGGATTACAACTTACAAAATAATAATACCAACAAATAATGTAGCTGTAGATATATAAGTAAATGCCCGTTGCAAATAAATGTCTGACTAAAGATATAGTTTACTTAGCAAATGTATTCCCAGAAAATAACCCTAATCTAAATAAATTTTACATAGGGTGTACAAGCACAGATGTAACAATCCAAATAACAAGAACATATGTTCCTCACTTAAATGCCTAAAAGATGAAAATATCATACCTGTGGGGAAATAGAGTTTCTTGAAAAAGTCCACAACACCCACATTACACAACCCCACTTGCTTTATCTGCCTTAGTGAAAATTAGCTATTGTTCTGTTTCCTGATAAGGCTAACTCTGGATAAGTTCGTGAACAACCTAGAAAATATAACATAAACAACTTAACTGAATAACGAATGAATGTAATCCGCCCCACAATAGTAAGCACCTACTATAAGGGATCGAATCTAAGAAAACTAATAAAAATAAGGGATCATGCTCTAACCAAAAAATAAGAAAATAACAAAACAATTTAACTTAAAACATGTAGAAGCTATAAAAATCTAATTAGGAGTAAACCACAAGCAAATAGATTAGAGGATTAAATATATGAATTAAAACCAAGATTTACCCTCCTTATCGCAAACACAATAATAATGGCAATAATAAGAGAGGGATAGTGATGGTGGCGACAGATAAAATAGTAATAAGAGAATTAATGAAAATAACGTACCTGGCCATATCAAATAACAGATATGAAAAATATTACAATAGTAGTAATAAGGCAAATAAGAGATATAGTAAAAAGTAATAGTAACAATAATAAATAATAATAATAATAATACCAAATTAATAAGATACATAATAATTATAGTAAAATGTACTAAGACTAAAATGGAATTGACGGAGATAAAAAAAACAATAGTAACACTAATAACTGTAATTATTATACAAATAATAATATCTGCAATAGCTATAGTAATAATTATAGTACCAATAATAATAGTACTTATATCAATAATAACGGTAAAATAAGAATAAAAGCAACAATTGTTATAATGATAATAGCAATTAGAATTAATAAAATAATAATATACATTCTAACAGCGGTGAGGGTTAGAAATAATAGCAAGTAACATAGAAATAATAATATTTGATTACAAGTGTAATATATAATACGGTTATTTATCTATATAGCCAACACCTATCCAAATACACGAAGATGACAACTCATAATATTGGAGATTAAATTCATCTAGCGTTTTAAAAAAAAATAGAAATACATATATTATCTCCCACTTTGGCTGCTTAATGACCGGATAATTCTGCGCCATATATTCTTGTCCGGCTTACCAGGCGTTGAGCCAGTGATCAAGTGCAAACTGATAACCTACAGTTAATCAAAGTATAATCTAATCGGCCTGCCAACACAAACAAGCTTATTTGACACTCCCTTTCCCTCTTGAAATCTGGCCTAGGTTTGAGATCTTCCAAGTACCAGCTCTCAAATATTTGTTTTTATGTTTATGAAGTTATTTCCTTTTGTGTTCGTACTTCGAATATTTCGCATTGTGGCTAAAGGTACAGTTTTTAGGGAAATATGAACAGAATACAGTTTTCATTTTGTTATGGGGAAGAGGTATTTTAATCAGGGAAATTTAATCACTATTTCTTTATGAATCTCATATTAACCAGCTACTTATTTATCTTTTTTATTTCACGATTTAAGCTAAGGTACTCTATTTAGGTTTTACTACTTTTGTACATGTCTGTGTAAAAATTTTATATATATATATATATATATATATATATATATATATGATTACCTTTATTTATACATGCATGTACATAATCTGCGACACTGGCATGCCCATTTTATCGACCAACCGCTATTAAAAGCTGATGTCTGATCAGGCAGAATTAAGATTGTATATTTCCCTCTAAATATGAGCTAAGGGAAAGATCAGATTATTACCCATGCCGTATGAAATTAATTCAGAAAGACAGTTGGGATAGACATAAACCGTGCAGCTTGCAATAATAAGAACGAGCTAATTTCGTATCTAGATGTCCCCAGGAAAATACCCTGACGGCAACGGGCTCTCGGTCCCTGGGTGAGCTATATTTAACAAAAGCTTTTTTTCATTTCCATGATCAGACGTTTTCTCTGTTTATTCCTTTATTATCTCTATACTGATTGATTCTTCTTTTTTTTCGTCTGTAAACTTTTGAGTTTAATAAGTTTTCTTTCGTGCTTTTTTGCTGATTTCTTTTTCATGACTTCACCAGTTGGGAGTTCATTTAGTATGAATATTTAAAAAGAAAAAAGTGGTAGAGTAGAATCTGATCGAACGCTGAACCAGGCAATCATAAAACCTGCCTTCTTAACCACTGCGCACGGGAGCGGTCATTAAGTCTTTTCGTATTGCTTTATATTATGTAGTAAATTAATGCCTGGGCAATAATAAATAAGAACCGGTGTTTTGTGAATATTAAACGGTGTGAATTATTTCTCGGTGTCGATGAGTAGAGTGACAGTACAGAATTGTTAGGGAGAAAAGTTTTTGCTACCACCTATATGGAGTTGTTTTTTCGGAGAGACGTTGATGGTGGGCCAAATGTAATATTTAGTGTTAGGTAGAAAAAATAATAATAAATTTACTAAAACACGCTCGAGTGAATAAGTGTAGTATAATAATGAGTTTAGAAGCCTGTGATGCATGTGGTTATTTTCCTATACTCCATGAAGGTACAGGGGGAAAATAGTCTCTACTTTATATATTAGAAAAAATAGAAAGAAAAGATATATATATATATATATATATATATATATATATATATATATATATATATATATATATATATTAAGACTAGCGTAAATTCTTGGAAGCAAACTAATATAGTAACTGAAAAAGTAAGTTTACTTACAAGAAAAGTGATTTGGGACTAAATGTTTTTGTCTTTTCATATAGTTTTAATGGTTTAAAAACTTCCGAGATTATAAATATATATATATATATATATATATATATATATATATATATATATATATATATATATATATATATATATATATATATATATATATATAAGGTCAGTGGGAGTGAATTTAAGTGGAGTAGTCGATTAGTAAGAAAAATGAAAAATATATATTTATTTATTTATTACAGAAGATCAGAACAACATCGTTACCGTCGGTTGCAAAACCTAGCAAAAGTAACCTGTGAATTCTTCTTTGTTGAAATTCTCGTCACCCATTCAGACATATAAACAGGGGCTGAAGAGAGTCTCGATAAAGAGGCCTTTATAGGATCCCTTTGTTAGGATTTGAAACAATACCGATGTTGTTCTGTAAAACATTATTACATACCGCACCGAATATATGGAATGCCTGTTTCAATACTGATTAAAATGTTATAAGGAGACACTGAGTAGAGCTATGTAGTAGGTTATAAAATATATTAATGTGAATTAAGCTACACAGACGCTTCCGCGTTATATCCTCGTAGTGATTCGTCAGACTAAAATTATTTTAGCCTATGCCATTACTTGAATGAAACGCAGAAGCCTCTGTATAACTCAATTGTCATAAATTGATTTTCATAACTAACCATACATATATATATATATATATATATATATATATATATATATATATATATATATATGCGATTGGTGCTATAGTTCATGAGATTTCACATGTCGTGACGTAACCTGCGAGTTTTGATTTTAGCCGTATAAGACTTGCAAACCGGTCACTCTACACATGTCAATACTGACAATCTGATTTTGGTATGATTTGGGCATATAACAATGGGCAAGTAAATAATATGGTCGACATGTGATATTTACGCTGAGATCAGAAAAATATTAAATCCCAAACACACGAAAGAAAAGAAACTTGGCTCGCCACAAAATCCTTAAAATATTATATATTATATGGCAAACCGTATCGGTTCTTACAAGTTGTCATATTCCACGCATTTTATTCTCTTAAGATATCATACATAAATAGATAGAATCTACGAGATATATAGTTTATCTTTTTTTTATCTGAATGATCATTCAATATGTTATATTCCAAACACATACTAATACCACATTGCTTTTTCTTGTTTTCTATAGTTATTATTACTGATATACTTTGTTATTTCATTTTACGTCGTCTATATAACACTGTTCTTACCTTACACTTAATGGGTTTAGAGATCTAGTTTAACCTAGTCCATTAATATAAACTTTAACTCTTTTTGGTAAAGTCATAAGCAATTCTCCAGGTGTTGATTAAACCAAGAACTGGTGTTTTATATTTTTTACAATGAATCGTTTACAATAGGCGTTACATTTTTTAGATTAGATAATTAAAAATATGCGTATGTTGGAAAACAAAAAAATCAATGATAATTTGTATTGTTTTTCGGTTTTAAATGCACGAACATTGTGTTATGTTGTAAAACACACAAATAAAACCCAGTCAAAGAAGCATCGTTGAAAATATTCATTCATCTAAATTTTACTCCGAATGACTTTCAACCAAGTTTTAGCTAATTCGTAATGTTGTATTCTCCTCATGGAAATGTATAACTAGTTGCCAGATGCGGTTATTTAATCAGAATGAAGGGATATTCATCTGAAATAGAAGTAAATATTTTACAAAAACCTCATAACGAAGGGGAGCTGTGAAATTCATTCGATTGTTGCCAGAATGTTAACCTAACTATTCACGTTATATAAGGTTTTGATGAATGTATAAATTGGGACACTAAACTTCTCTCAATCTGCAGGTAACAACCAGATAGATTGCCACACTTACGCTGGCAGATACTTGTCTGCGATTGGTTAAACTATATAATATTTCAATTTAAGTAATATTTCTTGTCAAATAGTAGTAGAGTACATAAGGCAGATTGGGCTTGTGTTCATGACTACACTGGAAGGAAAATACTAATACAAGTTTCGTAGACGTCTATTCTGTGACTAATAACCCGGTCGAGGAAATTGGTGAAAGGATGGATAAATTGACATTGTGGGTATTCCTTCCAATCTACCTGAACTTATTATCAATGTACATGTAATACGATCGAAGACGGCTACTTAGAATCAGATAAGGCCACAATACATTCACGAATCTTACAATAAAAAAACAGAACAAATATAAACCGCCAGGTAAAAGTTGACCTACTTGGTTGATATTACAAAAACTAGAGAATAAAGTAAAAACATTAGGAAATAAAAACAGAAACAAGTAATATAGAATGTCGGTTAAAAGGGTTAAATACGCTGCGGCTTGCAATCTATTTAAATGTCTTTCTCTTCTCGTCTAGAATTAATTCTGGTTCTTTACGCATTCCTAAGCTTTGAGCCTGAATCGTATGATCACATATATGAATGACTGATCATCGAACACAATTTTATAAAAATGCTTTAGAGAATGACAGCGCAAAATGTATAGAAATGTAATGGAAAACCCAGATCAGGGAGGAAAGACGTGTAAATTGGATTTTTCTGTCTGATAAAAGAACAAGACTTTGTATTTTTAGATGCGTCCATCCGAAATATGCATTTAACAATAAAAATACTATTCTGAAACGTAAGTGTGGGAAACGTTAGGAAATGGTAACGAAAATGCTATTTACAATAAAGCCTAATAGACGAACTAAGATGATATTTCAAACATGAGATTGACAGACTAAGAACTATGTTCATTTCCAACTGAAGTGTTGCAGACAAACTAAAATATTATTCCAAATTTAAGTGTGACACAGGACAAAAATGTTATTTCAAACTTAAGTGTTGCAGACAAACTAAAATATTATTCCAAATTTAAGTGTGACACAGGACAAAAATGTTATTTCAAACTTAAGTGTTGCAGACAAGCGAATATATTATTCTAAATTTTAGAGTGACAAAGGAAGAAAAATTGTATTCAAACTTAAGTGTTGCAGAAAAACAGAAATGCTATTTCAAACTTAAACGTTGTAGACAAATAACATGCTATTCAAGACAAAGAAAAACTATATTTCAAACTTAAGCGTGACAGACAAAAAATATATATTTCAAATTCAACTGTTCTTGGCAAACGGAAAATTGCTTCTAACTGTGAGCGTGACAAACAATGAAAATAGATATTTCAAACTTAAGTGTTGTAGATAAGCTCAAATGATATTTTAAACTTAAGCCTGACAGACTGAGAAGAATGTATTCTAAAGTTAATATTGTAAACAAAAAGCCATTTCAAACTTAAGCGTGCTAGATCAATATTATGCTTTTAAATTTAAGCGTGACAGACAGACGAACTGAACGATCTTCTCCTGATGACTCGACGCATCTAAAATAAGATGCGTTCATTTAATGTGCGCGTTTAGCGATGAAACTGTTATTTTCAACTGGAGCGTGACAGATTCACCGAATGGCGGCCAGATCATCCAATAACGATACGATGACGCATCCAAACATAACGATAGAAAAAGACGTGTTAATAGTATTTCACTATCCAGAAAAATAGGAAGAGTAATTGTTCCCACTGGCAAATGGTAACTGGCCGAGAATGATTGAAATAGAAAAGGCAGCATTTGTTACTTTGATTCTGAACGAGAGACGATATTCTCTTTCTACCAATCGGAGACTAAGAAATATTCAGACGCTTGGAAACGTTGCAGAATTTGTTTAAATGGAGAAATTGGTTAACATTACATCTACAGTCTAAGCGTCTGCGTGATCAGAGAATGTGATTATGCTAATATATTAGAAAGGAGTTCGTCCCGTTAAGTTGAAATCTGATTAAATTGTTTGAATAAGGAAAATTGAGTTTATATATATATATATATATATATATATATATATATATATATATATATATATATATATATATATAAACTCAATTTTCCTTATATATATATATATATATATATATTAATTTTATACGTACATACAAGTAATCCGTCATCAGCAAGGATCGAACCTTTGATATTGATGTCTATAGTCTGGCGTCTTACCACTGGACTATGACGCCGAGCCTTGAAATATACACCATTTTTATCACATAAATATTTAATGTATTTTGATGTAATTGTTTTTATTTGTGATTGTAGCGTTCAGCTTGTCTTTCTGTGGTTCACCTCCCATGTGATACATATTAATGCAGAAAATTCAATATTAGTCGCCTTTAACTTGATATGACTATATATATTTTTTATATTTTAATAGTAATCTGATCTATTATTTATAAGTAAAGGTTCTAATATTGTATTTAATTCTATACTAGGTCTAATTACGAGGTCATTGTCGCCCAACATATGCGCTTCTTGTTTGTATCGTCTTACTCTCTGTTTAAAATCTTTACCCCATCTTATGAAGGTAGATAGTTAAATGTGGTCAGCCATAACCGACTTTTTAATATCTCCACGTATTTTTAACCTTACTTTTAGTGAGCGACTATATTTTCCACACTTACATAGAATGGCATACACATGTACCATTTACTTATCTATATGACAAAGTTAAAATGATAGACGGAGAAGAACAGTTGAGAATAAAAGGAATCAAATAAACAGCGCATATGTTGGTCGGCATTGACTTCCTAAGTAGATCTAGCATAGAATTTAATACAATATAGGGACACATTAGGTTCTAGGAATCCAAGAAATAACACATAAAAATGGCGAACTCGGATCTACACCGGTTTCTTTGACTTCCGGTCGACTTTCACGTCCTTTGTAATGAAACGAATAGTAACCCTATCTTATTAAAACGGTTCTGCGCTGTTTGTTTTTTCGTCAATAGGTCGATTTTTAATGTAGGGACATATTTATTTCAACAAAAAGGAAGGAGATGTATTTAATATATTTTTAATGCCAGGTACGTTTTTTATTTACAAAACCTTTTAATAAAAAAAAAACATCGCAGAGATCGTGTTCCTATTTGGGAAAACAGAAGATTTCTCGAGTCGGCTTTTTTTGTTGGGTACGCTTTCAACGTCATATATTCTAGTTTTAAAATGACTTAATTCTCTACGTTTATTCGATTTGTATTACAATAATTCTAATTATAATATATATATATATATATATATATATATATATGTTATATTATGGACGGGTCCCTATCTTTTTGGAAACGATTAAGTTAGCTAGTATGAATTCTGGCTGGGGTCAGTTGAGACAATAAGTGCAGGTTAAGCTGACATGCACTGGAGAGGATTGTTATGAGTGAATCATTTTGTCAAACCATAACAAGGTGACAAATTCGGCACCGACATACGGAATCTCAGGTCGGAGAAAGTCAGATATGGAACGATTGTTGAATGTCGTATCTGATTGACCGACGCAGGGCAAGTGTCTTTTAAGTCATTTGTTTTTCTCAAAAACTGAAGTTTCTGAAGAGAATACGCTTTGCGAGCTGAGAGCGATAAGACCGACCATGTACCCGCTCGTCCTGGAAGCAAGCGGATCCATGAAAATATGGGCTAAAAAGTTATGGTCTGGATCTCGGATGAGATCCGACATATTTCCCCATGCATCCGTCGCCCTTCACAACAAAAGGTATGAATGAGAGAAGAATGGAATGATAAGAATGGATGAAAATCCCTCAACAGCACAAGACAGATTTTTGGGTCCTAATTTTATAAAGTGAAAAGAAAATCTTTGACAGTTAAAAAGGAAAGAAAAAGTGAACCATGTTTTAAAAAGAAAAGTGTTAAAAAGAAAAGTTGTTTAAAAACAAAAGTGTTAAAAAGATAAGTTGTTTAAAAAGAACAGTGTTTAATATAAGTTGCTTAACGAGAAAAGTGTTTGATGTAATTTAAAGAATGAACAGAGAAAAGTATAAAGCTTTTATAAATTTATATAATTACGAGAAAAAAGTTAAGAACGATTATTAAAGTGTAAAATGTTGAGACGTTGTTAAAAACTGTTAATAATTCATGCATCGCTGGAAGATCTTAATAACTTTAATCTGATTAAATCAGACGAGCCTTGGCCGGCGCTTCCGAAGGAATTTCGTATCATTTCGACTTTCGTATTATTTCGACTTTCGTATTATTTCGACTTTCGTATCATTTCGACTTTCGTATTATTTCGACTTTCGTATCATTTCGACTATCGTATTTATAAAAAGTGTACGCTGTTTTAAAAAGAAAAAGTGTTTGAAATAAAATGTGTTAAAAGAACAGTGTTTAATATAAGTTGCTTAACGAGGAAAGAGTTAAAAATAAAATGTTTAAAGAGAACGTGATGTAACATATACATTTTTCCTTTTAAATAGGATTAATTATTTTACATTACAATATTTACCTTATTTTTTAGTAGGCCTTTTTACTTTTAGCGTCTCGAATTCTATTTTGATTAATCGATTTTTAGTTTTAAAATCACATTGCAATTTAAGATGTAGAAACAAAATAAGAAAAATTTATTGAAAACGCGCATTTAGGACGCTGAAAGCTTACACAACCCGAAAGATTGTAAAACTGAAAAAATCTTCTGTTTTGCTCCCGCATGTGGGCGGAGTTAGACGAAAAAATGGTTTACACACGTTTTTCTATAAGCAAAATTAAAACAAACGAAATAACATTTAACTTTATTTACGTAAACATATTCTGCGTCGTTTTGTCAATATCTTTCCTGTCCTCGGCCAATGGAGGAGAACACCTTCCAGGCTGAATCAATTAAATGTTTTGTCCCAATCCAGAGTTCCCAATTATTGCGGGAGCGGAATTTGCCCCATTATTACAAACTGACCTTATGTTTAATCTGCCCTAGTGGGGAAGCCAAAGGTTTGTAAGGTTTTTAAAACAAAAAATGTATTATTTTATAAATTTTTAAGGTTGAGTTTTAATTCGAGAAATTTCACTCTGTTCATATGAGCTGCACATTTGATGAAACTAACGATTGTCAGAGAGGGATAAATGGGACGGTAATTTAAATCTGAATTTTAGGTAATCAAACTTATATGGCACCTATAAAATATAAACCATTGGTCGTATGTCTTTATATATAATGCTAGAAAGTTTTAGACTCACTTGGCATTTTGAAATCCGTACGATATCTTATATACGTAATAAATCTAAACCCAAATTAGTCATATGTGGTTAAATCATTTAACGGTTTTATTTTTTCTATCCGTTTATTCCTGTCCTCCTCTATATTTGGTACAAAGCTTTTTAAAGAAATATATGAACACAACTTTTATACAAGTATTCTTAATTCGATGTGTTCTAAATGTAATTTGACCGATTAAAATATTTACTGACTTATATAATTAAATGGGAAACATATATTCTTTGTTTATCTCCTGTTACGTAAGAGCTTCTTTGAAATAACTTATACATATCTCTATTTTGGGGGCTTGAGATTTTGGAACTGGGGAAAAGTTTTTCATAATTTTTTTCGATTAATAGTGGAGATAACCCAATCACGTTTTAATCCTGAATTATCGGTATTACTGTTATATTCTTACTTGATAATCTTATTACCTATCTCCTTTGTACGTCTTTGAATAAACCGTTCTCTTTTCTATATGTATTACCATCCGTCGTCTAGTAACTCTTCAGTAGCAGATAACCGGCCATGTTTGTTGTTAATTAAAGCCTTCTGTCCTAAGTAACCCTTGTATCGTATCTGCTCATTTGAATTTAATTGATAACATTCATTCTCAAAAATAAGATAGACAAACTCTTTAAAACAGAAACACTTGGATATATTTCCTAATACTGCTTCCTCGACGAAGATATGTAATCAATGGTACTGAACCCTTTAAGCTCTTATGCGAAGGACCGACATACTAGATGATCTCGATAAACTGGACATGTTAGTTGCCTATATTTCTCTGGACATCTACGAATATGTAGCGGAACAAACAATTTATCATTCAGCAATAAATCAACTTCGAGAACTGTTCATAAAACCTGCCCACGAAACCTTCGCAAGGCACGTGCTCTCTACATGCGAACAAAAGGAGGAAGAGACAATAGACAAATACGTCGAGGAATTAATTCTGTTAGCAAAATAATGTAGTTTCCAAGCTGTCAATGGATTTATTACGGTACTGCTCGCAAACAATATCAGACAATGATTATAAGAAAATAGAACACTCGATTTAAAAACGGCCATTGACTATTTTGTACAGAAACAAACACCCACAATCTTATTCCCGACCATTCCTACCAGTTGGTACCGCTACAGTTGGATGTAGTCACGCATCGCTTCAACTGAAACACCTCGAGTCGCTACTATTATAAATAATTCTACACTTGTTCCCGGAACAACGGCTTCTTCTTCACGTATCCTAAAACAAGCCACAATTTTCGCGTTGATTGAGTAAAATGCAGCTACGGCTTTAATGGCCACTTGAAGCTCCGGATCCTTCATTTCTTATGACTATGCCAAGAAGCATCAATTAAAAATTAATATTTATTCGGGGACTGTTTCTATGGATTCTTCGCCGCTGAACGCTTTAGTAAAATGACGTTGCTCTGTCAACATCAATTTATTGGGTGAGTCCTATTCAAATATTAAACTCTCTGTGTAACGAAGTATTTGCTGTGACGATATCCTGGGTCAAGATTTCATGTACCAGCATTTAGGTGTATCCTTTGCTTTCAGTGGCTCTAGAAAAATCTCCTCATAGCTAATTATACCGTCGGCAGTGTGCCATCCACTTCGGTAGACAGCCCTTCTCTATTTTCAAATCTTACCCCTAATTGCAAGCCCATGGTTACACAGTCTAAGTGGTTTGGAAATGAAGACAGACACTTCATCCAATCCGAAATAGATACAATGCTTCAAGGTGTGATCAGAGAGCAAATTCACTTGGAGGGCCCAAGTTCTTATTGTCTCCAGTGAACGTCAATGAAATGGTTGATTACAGTCAAACCATCAATAGATTCACCAAATTAGACGCATACTCTTTACCAAGAATATACGATTCAGCATCGAAATCCCGCAGTTCAAACTTTATACTTCGTTAGATTTGAAAATTGCTCATCATCAAATACCTATTTAAGAAGAGGGTAGACAATACACTGCATTTGAGGCTAATAGCAAGCTGTACCAGTTTGGCAGGGTTCATTTCGATGATAATATTATAAAACAACACAACTTACGGTGTACTAATGCTTACGTTGACAGCATATTTTTAGTAGGAAAACACAAATGAGAACATAACGAAATCTCACTAAATTCAGGGGAAAGACCTGACATTTTATGAGAAGAAGTCCGTTATATCGACTGAATAATTTAACTTTCTGGACTAAACCATATCACAAGGAAAAATAAAGCCCGACGCAGAAAGGTTGTAACAACTAATAGAGCTACCAACCCCTAAAGACAAGACACCTTTACGTCGAGTTGTTTTCATATTATTCTGAGTAGATTCTAAAATGTTCGAATGAAATCAGGTCCCTGATTGTTGCTCACACCTTTCTCCTCAAACAAGATTCCACGAAAGCATTTAATGACTCCAAAAATTAGATTGGAGGTGCGTTGCTTCATTCTATCGATTAAAACATTTCTTTAATAGTAGAAACTGATGCCTCGGATACAGCTGTTGCGGCAACACTGAACGTAAACACGCTTCAGTGGAAGAGAAGCTTGTGCCATAGTCGGATCCATTAATATGTGGTTCCAGTACTTGTCAGCTCGACGGTGCACTATAGTAACTGACCAAAAAGCAGTACATTACATGTTCCATTCTAGGAAACTGGGGAAAATAAGGAACAATCGCATCCAAAGATGGAGGATGAAATTGGGGTGTTATGATTATGATATAATATATCGCCCTGGTAAAAAATAACATTACTCTAATACACTGCGCATTGTGGAGCTATGGTCAGCAAGGAAAAGCTATATGAGCTCCATGTTCGTCTCTGTCATCCCGACATACTAGATTGGCCCACTTCGTGAAAATCAGGATCGTCCATATTCTATAGAAGAAGTGAAGATAGTGTGTATTGAGTACCCTAGATGTAAACCTCAGTTCTACTCACCAGACTTAGTGAATCTAGTCACGGCCACACATCCCATGGAAGGCTGTAGTATAGATTTTGAAGAACATCTCCCTTTCAGCCGATACAGGTTTGTCGTAATCGATGAATACTTACGTTTTACGTTTTCCTTCTCATGTTCAAATATGACTGCAGACGTGGTAATCAGATGTCCGAGTCAGCTATTTTCTATATTCGGAATGCCCTCCTACAGCGTGGATCTTCATTCATATTTAAGATTCTTCGAGAACATCTTACTAGCCTATGCATAACAACCAGCCTGGCGACTCTCTATCACTCTCAATATGAACGTTACAACGGCATTATCTGGAAACACGTAAGACTAGCTCTTGCTTCTAGAAACCTCCCAGAAGCTCAATGAGAAACTGTATTTCCTGAAGTACTACTCTCCATCAGATCCTTACTTTGTACCTCAACTAATGCAACCCTCCATGAGAGACTTTTTCATATAGCGACGGTCACCAAGTAGACACTCTGTAACGTCATGGTTAGCCGTACCAGGTCCAATACTATTGCGCCGTCATGTTGGTACCAGCAAATATGAACATAGTGGCAGAAGCGCAATTAGTAGAAGCAAACCCACAATACGCTCATATACGTTTTTTTCTGACAAACGAGAATCAACAGTTTCCATGCGTGATTAAGATAAGATTTAGACATGTCGACAACTAAAATGACAACAAACAGCAACACGGCTGAGGATAGGGAGAGTGTCACTACATCAACCAAGGAACGGAATACTACAATCACCGAAATAACAGAATATAGCTGACGATAACATCACGGACATTGATGAAAACTATTTTGCAGAAGCAAACCTAATGGATAACTAAAGTGCCCGTCTGTCAGCTGATACTGAACATTTTACATCAGCCTCAGAAGCTCTTGATGTACCGAGACGTTCTACACGGTAGCGTCGCCAACACGCCAGATATCGTGAACTTTAAAACTAATTAGAGAAATGAAAAATTGTAACCCCTTTTTATCAAAATTAAAACTCTAGACTTATAAGGCTGGGATAATGTCAGATTCTTACTTGTAAGTCTCTGAATAAACTATTCTTTTTTATGCATTATCTTCCCTCGCCCGGGAACTCTTCAGTAGAAGATAACCGGCCATGTTTGTTGTTAATTAAAGCCATCGTCCTAAATTAACTCTTGTATTGTCTCTGCACATTTGACTTACATTTATTTTCTTTCGTTTTCTCATGGTTACTCGTTATATTATCGAGGCAAAACTTTTGGAATTTGAACCTGAAGCGCTTAAAGTAGATTTAGTAGGTAGATTCAAATAAATGGTGGTTCAATTTTATCACCCAGTTGTGAACTAATCCAATCTTATCAGCGTGGTTATTTTGTTATCTTAATAACTCAGGAGTAATATTAAGTTTTGCTACTTCATACACTAGTTGCTTATTGGAGATTTTATATTTAGTAACCCATTTACTTATACCATAAAATCTTTCTTTGAAGATACCATAATATATCACTTTAGATATGTTAGACTGTTGGTTTGGTAATTTATATATTTTTCCATTTTATGTTATGCTTATACACGACTAGGACTTTAACATACTTTTTAAACTCTGCATATTCAGGATTGTTTCTTCTTAGTACAATGTAGTTTTGTATCTCCATACTTTGAAATTATTCTCTCTTCAATTTAACTTTAAATTCCATATCCTATATAATGCTGCTTATTATTATTATTATTATTATTTACTCACTAGGAGTTATCACACTGGTCATCGTCAGTGGTCGCCCACTGCCGACAACCTGTGGTATTCCCTGGAGTCCGAGTGACAACAAGTCTCCTCAGGCCTCCAGTATGCTCCACCTCTGTTCGTTCATCACCGCTGATGACCTTGCGGTAATCGCAACAGCCACCTACCAACGATTTCCCGCTGATAAGGGTCATTTGTCCCCTCTGGGGCCCGAGTGGCAACAAGCCTTCCCAAGGTCCCAGAGCTGTCCGCGCTCTTCCAGTGGAGGTCTGGTTTGCGCTTTCCCTCCTCGACCCTCTGTCCATAATTTTTGTGGCGTCAGCCTATGCTTGCGCCTCATTCGTGCGGTTGTATTTTCCCCGGTTCTGTTGTTTTGTGCTTCCATGTGTTTGTTCTCCATTCGTTGCTTATGTGGGTTGGTTTCCGCATTTCTCAGGATTGTAGCTGTTTTGATCATTACTGTCCTTTGTATGGTCTCAGTTATCCCTTTGATTCCATTTCTCCTAGTCTTTTCTCCATGTTTTTGGGGACTGTTCCTAGTGCTCCTATGAATATTGGTGTTATACTGACTTTTTTCATGTTCCATATTCCTTTCAATTCTCTTATTACATTTTAAGTTTTTTTTACTTTAAAGCACTTTACTATTAACTCTTTAGGCCGTTTTTTCTTAGGCAATACTGTGCGTATCTTTTCATATTTTTTCTCCATAAAACAAGACGTCTGTTTTTACTGTGCAGCGACTTTTAGTCTCTCCTTGAGTGGACATGTAATCAATGTAAGTTGTTTGTTTTTTTAATTTATTTTGACTGCATCGCTATGTATTTCTTCTGAAGGAGAACTTTACTGGTTTCTGAAGAATCCATAGAGTAAGAACCGGGATTGTCGGATATTCTTCTGTGACGGAAACGATCCTTAAATGTACTGAAGTGTTTGTTTCGAAAAGATGATCAGTAAGCTGAATAAAATCTTCGTTACACGAATATACTATAATATTGTTTATTTATATATTCTCTGTTTTATATGTTAACACTCATCGAGCGTTTAAATTGAAAAGGTTGGTCTACAAAAACAGTAAGTACCTGCAAAAACATATATTTTGCTACACACACATGTATATATATATATATATATATATATATATATATATATATATATATATATATATATATATATATTGATTCGGGGAGGGTAGATTCTTGGATCTTATCAGTTAGCATCTCATTGGATGTTTTGCTCCACTTTTCAAACTTTAAGTAGTGGTAGCAAAACAATAGCACCTTCTCTTGTGCAACAGTCTATGGTTGGGCTTTTTAGCCCCATATGTTTCTTTCTTTTTGTCGCTGCATTTGATGGAGATAGGGGGCCAGGACCATTGCTTACATCTTCCCGCCTGGTGTATGAACGGTTTGATGGGCCCTTTTATCCTGGGTGCCGCCCTGCCATTATTTTATTTTTGTTTTTATTCATATTTTTATCATTCATTTCCTCGTTGTCAACGGCTTCTAATTCTTTATTCGAAGCTGCCGTCTATTAATAGAGAGGGTGTCCCCGTCCGCAATTCGGGAGACGTGCTGGATGGCTTGAGGAGACAGCACACTCTTTTTCTTTGAATATTCGTTCAAGGTTTACTTCCAGTAAAAAGGATCCTCTGACAAACCCCTGTAAGAGAGACTGAAGACAACCGAGAGTAGTGTTTAGTAGGCATTTAAGTCCTCCCCAGTAGACATTAAAGTCCTCTTCACTCATATATATATATATATATATATATATATATATATATGTGTGTGTGTGTGTGTTAGTGTGTGTGTGTGTGTGTGTGTGTGTGTGTGTGTGTGTAGCAATAAGTAGTAATCTATAGTTATAAATGTTTATTCAATGTTTATTAGTTTATATTTACTACTGATGACACTAACATGCTTTCAGAGGAAAGATTACAAAAGCATTATATTTTCAGCGTTGGTTTATTAGCATTACAGTTTTCAATATGGATTTTATAAATGTATCTGGAGGAAAATTCTGAGTCATGCTGGAGACTTATTGAATTGGAGAATAACGGTTCAAAACTAGTCCAAAACCTTTGTATTTGAAAAATGAACAAAATTCGTCATTTAAATTCTACAGACATACATAAGATGAAACCCCATATTACATTTTATCCATTAAATACCTATCAGGTTACTGTGACAAATTTACGACAACTTCGATATACATTTTTGCAGCTCCCCATAGTACTCCTATATTTGACCAATATTTATTTATGCATTGTAAACATTCACCATTTATTTTTGCATTATAAGACTTACGCTAGAAAAAAATGTATTACAGAGATATCGTTGGGTAATTTTATGAAATATTAAACACGATCTGATCAGCATTTGATCCGAATAAAAAGGTTGTTTATTCAAATTAGATTGTGTTTTGATTCAACAATTATATTACATATTCTTAGCCGTTATAATCTTAGTGATCTTCATTACTCAGTACCGCACATATATGTCTAGGACGCCATATAAGTTTCTCCTCGTGTCTCGAAACTGTTTCTTCATAAGAATACTACGACGACAATTCAAACGTTTGTTTTATTAATTCTATTTATTTTTTTGGTCATGTAGTCTTTTTCTGACACTGTCTCGCTGCTATTGCTATTAACTAAACTGTATCAGTTGTGGTCTTTCTTCTGAGCACAGAATTGACACATGAATTCACTCAGTCAATCAAGTTGCTGATTATATTTAATTCAACAACTTTTATTTAGTCTTCGTTTCATATATATTTTTGATATATGCAAGGCGGAGATAGCAAGATAAATTGAGAGAGAAAAAAGAGAGCGAAAGAAGACATAGAGTACAATATGGATAGAAAGATATAATCCTATTCGCAACCAATCAACTTACACGCCGGGGAAGACACGTGACTATAGTGGGAGCAGCTGTGAAATGGAGATGGTTTGCTACTGGCGAAAATAGACCCGTTTTTCCCGATTATTTGTTTTCCTTTTTCCTTTTGGCTGCCTTTTATTATTTAGATGGATTCTCGCATCTCTATGAGAAGCTACGTCAGTTGGTAGGTGTGTCATGCGTTAGGTTCAAAATAGCATTTTAGGGAGTGCATGTTTTGTTTAATTGATATAGTCGCAGACTATGACATCAGCTATGCCGGTTTCAAATCGAATCCGATTGATTGTCGTCATTTATTCATTACAACTGTTGGGAATAATATAAACGACGAACTTCCCCATTCTATGGGTAACATTAGGAACCGGTGTTCGTTATATTCTATAGAATATATCGTTTAGAGTAGTTATTGTTCCGGCATGCCCCCTTCCTACCAAAACAGCACAATAGACTAAGTGAAACAGATGTCAATCACTAAATTAATAGATTGAATAACCGTATCTGAAATAAGATGCGCCTGTACTAAAGTTTGAAAGAACAGTTTCGTCCATCTGTCACAATTAAGAATAAAATAGCAATTTGAAATGCGTCCGTCTGTCTGTATCTTTGTCACGCTTCCATGTGAAACTGTATTTTTTATCGCTAAACGCGCAGATCCAATGGCCGAATCTTAGAATAACCGTTCTTATAATTTTATGTACACCGTCTTCTCACTTTGTCACACGTAGTATCGCTGCTACTTCTATTATTATCTCTATCTATAAAAAGTACGACATATGCCCGATTCACGCGTTCTCAATCTAGTGCTGACAAGACACCATACCAATTTTAAATCAGCAGACGAATATGATCCTCGTCGTGGCATTTCAATATAAAAACAAGACCCTGGTCGATATAAAGGGAGATACTTCTCAGGAATCTCATGCTCCTACCTCTGAACTCTATATAAATATTTTACTCGATTTGTAACAATAATTATATATTGTAGTGTTCTATAAATATAACATTTATAAAAACAACATTTAAACCTTATTATTATTATTATTATTATTATTATTATTATTATTATTATTATTATTATTATTATTATTATGGTTATTATTATTATTATTATTATTATTATTATTATTATTATTATTATTATTATTATTATTATTATTATTATTTCGTAACTTAGATTAAGCATCCTCGAAGTTATGTTGAAGCGAGAACATTCTTTTGGGGAGAGAAGTCGTAAATAACAAACACAGGAAGAAAAGTAATATTGTATATGAATAAATAATGCAAGCTTTTTATTAACCCTAAGACTGGGAGTAAATATAAAATAAAACGCAAACGGCACGTGCACGGTTGGCAAAAAAAAACCGTTAAAGTAATGTATAGTCTAACGGACAGGTAAAAGTCAATTTCGCTCCAAATCATTCTTGTTGTAGACACTCCCTCACGAATTAAAGCGCATTAGACGACAGGCAATAAATTTATCCTCTCTGAAAGAAGGGGATGATATAATGAATTTTAAATATAACAAAAACGCTGCGTTTCTTTATATCCTAAAACAAACCCTAAGTCTGGGTTGCAATAAAACAAAAGACAAAAGTAATTTTTTTTATTTACTAATAGTGTTACAGACGATCCGATCAAATTAACATTGTTCCATAAGTTTCGATTCGGGAGAGTACCGATATTAGAAAAACAATGTTCATATTCATAGAAAAAATCGATGCCTTGCAACTTTCTAGCCATATATTTCATCAGTAAGGAAGCAGTTGCAATTTCTGTGAGAAATTCGCTGATTTTTTTTGTAAATATTTTTGTTTCTTTCGGTAGTTCATTAGTGGGGTGTTTGCGCAAAATAACCTAAAAAAATAATTGGGCAAAAATTATAAACAGGTAAAGTAAAAATGGGGGGAAGCATAACAAGAAAATAAATGATCCTCCCTAAATTAAATGTGTCTAATAATAATATAAATTTAAAATATTCTGGGATATTGTTGTGGGGTACAAATCACCCCTATTGAAGAACTAATGGAAGCAACCATCTCATCTCAATATATATAAGGCAACAATCTGTGATATGTATGTAACGCTAAGGCTTTTAAAATACTAAACAAACACCTCCGAATTAGGTATAATTTTTACCGGCATAACCTCGAGAAAATAATATCGAAAAATTAAAAAAAAAGATTCATTTTTAAGGGGTCAAATAGACATTTTTTCGTTTAATGTGATCACGATATTTAATGTTATCTTGTGCACATGACGTCACATAGATAGGTACATGACGTCATAGTGATAGGTTCGGATATTATTTTATGCTATCGTCACGTTATTATTGTTTTTTATGCATTTTTCTTCGGACTATGGCCCTGATAAAAGGGAGGGGAATAAGCGTGAGTTATTTTAGTATAGCTCTATACTTTTCAAATCCTACTTTCCGACCTTGTGTCACATACTCCTATAGTGGGTACGTGTTAAATAAAGGACATTCCTATACATGTTTTACCGCATGGTAGGAATCCGGTCATCTCCTACCACATTTAGTGGCGTCACTGTATTGCTATGAATAAATACATTGTATATTTTAACCTGTCACAATTTGTGATTGTTATCTTTGTGACCACTAGCACGGGTCTACAACAGATATTTATATACAACAGCTCTTATATAGCCATTTAAAAAGTGGAATGTTATAGTTAATAACTGATTATAATAAACAATTAACTCTATTCGATTTAAATTTTAAAAAATTGCCATGTTATGACTAAGATAACCCCTATACAATAGAGGATATGTATGTATTACGTTTTTTATAATTATCCGCCTCAAACAATACGCGAATATAAACTCAAATTTCTTATTCAGACGAAAACATTACAAAAATAAATTTCTGTGATTTTAAGGGAAAACTTACACTGATGGGGAATAATATGAGAAATTCAAATTAGCGGCGGTAAAAAATTGACAGAAGAAAAAAAATGTTTCCAGATAAAATCCCAGAATGCATTAGAAATATTTAATATCGGATAAACCCATAATTTGATGTTGTATTTTTGTTCGCCCTGTCCCTTTTTGTGATTTCCCTGTTTATAATTTTTGGCCAACCTTCGTTGATGTCTTTTGAAAAACGACCCCCACTAGTTAACAACCGAAAGAAACAAATCAATATTTAAAAAGAAAGCGAATTCATCCCATACTGACCTTCGCTTCTTTACGAATCAAATATGGCGTAAACAGGCCGGGCAGCGATTTGTTTATAACTATAAATATACTAAAACGAACACAATTTTTTTTCAATCTGGGACCGCTCCTTGTTTGAAACATATCGTACCATATTGTATTTGATGTTTCCTTCTAAGCAGGGAAGATAACTCAGAGAATAGAGCGCTGGGCTGTCATTATAGGTAGTGACTTATGTCGAAGGTTCAAATCCCGAGGTTAGTTCGTAGTCTGTTGATGAGTATATATATATATATATATATATATATATATATATATATATATATATATATACAGGGTGTTTCAAAAGTCTTGGGAACATAACGATTTTTAATAACTCAAAAACTATTAGAAGTTGAAAAATGAAATTGGTACCGTTGGAAAGGTTAAAGTTTCATGTTTTGTGGGGAATCTTCAAAGTTGCTCAATATGAGCACAATTCGTCACACGGCAGACATCTAATCGATAGTCCATTTCCTGCCAAACGCGTTCCAGCATCTTGACGTCAATGGTTCCCACAACTGCCGTTACTCGAGCCTTTAGTTCGTCAATATCTCTTGGAAGGGGCGGCACATAGACTTGTTGCTTGACAAAGCCCCAAAGGAAAAAGTCACACGGGGTAAGATCTGGAGACCTAGGAGGCCAGGGCATGAGAACGTCATCACCTCGCCCAGATCTCCCAATCCATCTACCAGGCAGCCTTTTGTTAAGAAACTGCCTTACTCTAAGACTCCAGTGTGGTGGTGCACCATCTTGTTGAAAAATGAAGTCATCAGATTCTGCTTGTTCCAACTGAGCCATTAACCAGTCTTCCAGCATGTTGAGATAGGATTCACCAGTGATAGTTGCCTCTTCAAAGAAGAACGGTCCATAGACACCTTTCTTGGAAATTGCACAAAACACGTTCACTTTTGGTGAATCTCGCTCGTGCTCAAGAAGTTCATGAGGATTCTCAGTACCCCATATGCGAGTGTTATGCTTGTTAACTTTGCCATTCAGATGGAAGGTCGCCTCATCGCTAAAAACAAGCCGGTCATCAAAGCCGTTATCTTCCAACTTCTCTTGCATTGCAATGCAAAAGTCACGGCGAAGTGGCTTATCAGTGTCCTTCAACTTTTGGACCAACTTGAGCTTGTAAGGTACCATTTGCAGTCGTTTCCTTAAGACACGCCAGACAGTTGCTGGAGCAAGCTGAAGTTCCCTGGTGGCTCTTCTCACTGTTTACGGGGGCTCCGCTGAAAGGCTGTCCGAACTTGCTCAACTGCATCTTCTGAATTTGAAGGACGACCTGTTCGCTTACTTGGGCACAAACACCCATCTTTCACAAATTTAGCATGCCATCTGACAATGGATTTTCTTTCAGGGGCTTCTTTTTTAAATTTCCTGCGAAATGCACGCTGAACACATGTCCACGATTCAGTCTTAGCAAATTGGAGGACGCAAAATGCCTTGTCTTGTTTAGAGAACGCCATTACTGCACCTGGAAAGATAACACGAAAATCATTAGTATGACCAAAAACTTGATTAAGCAAGCTTTAAAATGGCACCAGTTTCATTTTTCTACCTGGAATAGTTCATGAGATATACGCATTTTTAATGTTCCCAAGACTTTTGAAACACCCTGTATATATATATATTTAGGCAAACATTATTTAATAGCACGGAGTTGTTTTGTTTCATGCGACTTTTTTTTTTCAATTTTCCGAATTGTCTATCTAATGTTTCGGTCAAATTGATGTAAATGTGATCCATGGGTTTCTTGTTCCATTCTTTTTTCTTTTTGCAAGTACTTTCGATTTGAATCGTCAAATCATCTTCAGGCGGTATTAGTTTTAGTGTCTTTACAAATTATGACTTTACTGTTGTGCTCATTTTTTAATTATAACGGCAAGTAGTTTATCGAAAGTACTTGCAAAAAAGAAAAAAAGAATGGAACAAGAAACCCATGGATCATATTTACATCAATTTGACCGAAACATTAGATGGACAATTCCAAAATTTGAAACAATTAAAAAAGTCGCATGAAACAAAACCACTCCGTGTTATTTAATAATGTTTGCCTAAATGAAAATAATCTGCCTAAATACACACAATATATATATATATATATATATATATATATATATATATATATATATATATATAAAGAAAGAGATAAAAAGGGAGGTGGGGAGAAATTGTGTCTCCTTATATAACGCCATTGATCAGAAATGAGTACGATGTTCAATATTGAATTGAACACACATAAAACAACGAATGAAACTACAAATGAACAGATTAATAGATGATTTACACCTTGAATAGTTTTGTAAAATTGATCGGATCGTTTTCTCATTTAAACTGTTTAAGATTATATGACTCTCAAACTTCTTTAATAAGCATTCACCAAATACTAAAAGATTTGTTAATAGTTGGGTAATTTTGAAGATTATCCAGGAACCTTTGCGTCGTATATCTAGCGGCAGATTAATGCTTTTTTTGTCAGATGTAAAGAAGCCGCAGTCATATGTTTATACATATTTATATATGTATTCTAGTGTTTGTAGGAGTGTTAGTTAACGACTTTTTTTATCCCATTCAGCTACAGTATTTTTAAAGTAGTACCCAATAACAAGTAAAACAGTTTTCTATTCACTAACGAGTCACGGCTTATCAACGCCCAATAGATACCTGGGGGATAAGGAATAATAGGTCTTCAGCTTGATGGTGAGACGACACTGTAAAGATTGGTACCGATGGTGTATACTTTGAAAACTTTGATTATCTGAGAGAACGGTTAAAAAGAATGGATTACATTGGACTTGAAAACGACCAAATTTTAGTCAATCTCCACACAAGGGTAGTTTTTGGAAATAATCTTTGGCGATAATAGTTCCGGTTAGTTTACGTACACAGATACAAAAAAGAAGGAAAGTGGTTGTAGCTAGACACATTTTTATTGTGAATGTATTTCTGGGGGAACCAGCGATTGGAGATCAGTCGAGCAGTTACAATAGAAATAAAGGTAAGGTAGAGAAAGACTAGCAACCTCTCTTTTGTGAGAAAAGAACCTGTGGCTAAGAGAAAAGGATATCCTCCACTAGATTTAGTAATCGGTTTTGTACTCTGTTAAGATAGGGAAGAATACTGAGTAACACGTATCCAGATGTGTCAGGTTTAGGACTATCTGTCTATTATGGAACAGAAGATTTCGTCAAGCGGGATATACTTTCTAGAGCGGTAGAATGATCCAACCATTTTTCCAGCGACCTTGGCAACACATTTGGTGTAAGTCTTCCATTTCAGGTCTGGAGTGAAGGTGACTCACTCAATGAAAGAGCCATTCATTTCAATAGGGACAAAGTGAGTATCCGAGTTATAATGATGAAAGGAGACAAGCTTGGTTTTAGATGTCTTATAAGTAACCAACCACCCGTACTCCCCCCTTGTACTATGTGCTCAATGTCAAAAGGAAGAGAAATAAAATAACTTGATCCTTAATGCTGTTCGAAGTGTTGCCATAAATAGTTGTGTCATCTGCATAAATGTCAACGAATGATCTTAGTATGAGATTTGAGAGAATATTGATGGTTACGCTCAGAATAGATCCATGAGTCACGCCGGCATTGATACAATATGCTTCAGGCTTGTGCCTATGAACGACTGCTTGTATACATCTATAAAAGAGAACATATTTAATGGTTGCGAAGCCATTATCCCCATAGCTAGCTCGCTTGTGAAGTACACCTTTGTGCAATCCGTATCAAAAGCCTTTGATATCAACAGCTATTTCTCTTGATACGACATCCACGTCAATATATTCACTGACCCTGTGTGATATTACAGCCAGCACATAAACTGTTGGTATTGCATGGCGATATCCATATTGCTTGTCACTAAATATATTGTTTTCGCTAAGGTGGTTTGTAACTTCTTCATTTATCAAACAACTTACTCATGGCGCAACTTGTCTATACTGAGATCCTCAGTATTTATAAATACTGGGCAGCCTGACAAAATTTCCAAAGTGATGGATGGAAAGCATTTCTCTTTTAAGCAACGATTGTAAGAATAGGAACCAATTCCGATTGCAGTTTCTCTAGTAGTATGATTACAATTTTCTCAGGGCTACTTGCCTTGCTCGTATCAAGATTCGTGATAAGTTTTGCAACATCCCTAACAGATATGTGGATGTTGCTTAGTTTACATTTATAGAATGGATTTCACGATGGAGACGATGTTGATCGCAAATGACGGAATTTGATGCCAAGTCCTTTGCAAAAGGTTTGCCTTCATAAGATGCTGATAAAACTACATCTGGTCCATTGGTGATTGTATGAATACGTACATATGTTTAGAACCCTGTTTGTAATCCACCAACACTCTTTGAAATCAAACCTTTGCTCAACTACTCTATATTCAATAGATTACACATAACACTCTTTCGCGTTTGTATAACCTTTTTTAGTGGTTTCGAGCAGTCTTAAAGAGGGCTGTGATTTCAGAGCATCTATTTTTTTTAAAGTGATTGATATAGTAATTTTTGTCAGCAATAGTAAACAACCTTCGTGTACGCAAGTCGTGTGCTAACGATCTGTGTTCGACTGTAAGCAAGGGGGAAATCGGTGCAAGACCTCCCTTGATCATTAGTATTCATTGAGTGGACAAGTCATTTAACATTATGAATATTAAAGTCATCACAGACACCTATGCTGGCAAAATAGGAAACAGACAATGTATGGCCAATTTTCTCAGAGATAATCCGTAGATAGTTACTCCATTATTGTAGGAACGATAGATGGCATATATGAATGAATGAAGCGCTACATGGTAACAAATATAGGGCAATTTTGGGTGTTCATTGGAAATGTCCTCACCACATTGAAAGCCGGCTCCAATGTAGGCACACATTCTATGTCCATGACGATAATGGAGGTCGGGTTTTGATATCATATTCGAATAACCTTTAATAATGAAATAATCTGTATAAGTTGAGAGGCTAATTCCAGTTTCACAGCTGTATTTTTAGTATAGTTTTTCATTTATAGAAATATTTTTGGCTATTATTTGCATAGATTTTGAAACTACGATTTTATAATAAGTCTGCTTTCTTGAGGCTACCGAACCTGAACAAATAATGAATTTTATGCTAGTGGAAAGTTTTAGTAAAAGGAGAGAGTGAGGAGAAAAAAAATTAGAAAAAAACATTTTTCTACTAATAAATATGTATCTCTCTCTCTCCCGATATATATATATATATATATATATATATATATATATATATATATATATATTAATTGAATAAAATAATAAAATGAGAAGTTAATCAGATTTTATTAATATTCAAAAACAAGGAGTGATATTGCGTCCTTAACTCATCAGTTGCCAAAGCCAATCTTCTCTTCAGAGGACTATTACCGCAATGACATTACTGTAGATAATAAAATATAGCTTTGAAAATACATAAAAATATATAAAGAATACAGAAAAGTATATAAAACATGAAATATATATATATATATATATATTGTTGTGGTGGCAACCACTCATTTGCATATACGAATAACGTTACACTATAAATGGCCAGCCTAGGTTGGCCTTGGTGTGTGTTACCTAAATGCCACCGAAAGTGACGCCGAAGAGCGTACATTTCCTCCCACCAAGACTCTCTGACTCGACACCTACATTTGTACATACTGTAACTATACCTTTTCTTTAATACACTTATTATTGCATTCTCCTTGTTGTTTGCGTCTTCATTGTATTCCTCACTAATTATTGTTCAACCTTGCAACCATCACAGTTGGCGACGAGATATGAAGCGTCAAATATAACAGTTTGACGAAGAACTATTAAAAAAAAAGTACAATGCAAAGTTTTGACGAGCAAACGGATTTTACGCTAAAGAAAAGTTTCAACTTAAGTGAAAAAAAAAAAAAAAAAAACTCGAACGTGGCAAAAGCTACAATTTACGCCGTTTTCTGGGAATCCGACTTGCAAACGAATGTAAAAGTGAATTTATATTTTGTCGCTAAACGACAAATCTGTTTTGTATTACTAAAGGACCAACTTGCAAACGAAAAGCGGATTTTGTTCTGTCGCAAAACGACAGGTCAGACTCGTATTACGAAAAGCAAGGAAGTAACCTACGAAAAAAAAAAGTTCACCAGTGGATTCTAATTACTGCTCCCCGTTAGCAAAACAACAACTAAAGGAATCTTTTTATTAATAATTTGTTTGGCGGCGGTACTAAAAGGAAATACCATAGCTAGAAATTAAAGCTCAAGGAAAGGATTTTTTGTTTAAAAAGTTGTCACTGGAATACGGATAATACAGTAAAAGGTCACGAAAAAAAAAGAAGGTAATCTCAATTTAAGAGTATTTTAATTACTAAAATACTAAAAAAAAAACTCCAAAGAACTAAATGTACTGCATACATTTCTTTTAATTGTGACTCAAAAAAAAAAAAAAATGGAAGACTTATCAAAAATGTTCATGCAATTTTTACAGGCACAAGCTGACCGCGAGGAAAGACAAAATGAACGTTTTGCTAAAACACTGGAACTACTAAAGAGTAATCGAGAAAATGTCGACAGTGTTAATTTCTCCCATACAACTATCTTTAATAGTATGGACACATTTAATTATGTGCCGGGGGAAGGAAAGACTTTTGAAGCATACTATACAAGATACGAGGATGTCTTTCAACTGGACTGCAAAAATTGGCCAAATAGCCAGAAAGTGAGCCTCTTACTCAGGAAATTGGGTACATCAGAACACAGCAAATTCATAGATTACATATTTACTAAAAAAACTGCGGAATTAGAGTTCATGGAAGCTGTGAAATTACTAAAAGAATTATTTAATCCAAATATATCTCTTTTTCATAAAAGATGGCTGTGCATGAATCTAAGAAAGATGGACAACTAAGATTATTTGACATACGCATCAGTTGTCAATAAAAACTGCGATAATTTTAAGCTTGCGGAACTAACGGTAGAAGATTTTAAATGTCATATCTTCGCACAAGGGTTAGTTTCCACGAAAAATGCAGAAATACGCAGACGAGGGTTGTCTAAGCTGGAATCTGAGCAAGATTTAACCCTCCAGAAACAAGCAGAGGACTGTAAAAGGGCCATTACACTAAAATAGGATTCAAAAAAATATAGAAGAATCCGGAGTGGCATATGTAAGAAAAGTTAGAAAACCATACACACCAACCAAGAACTTTACAAAGAAAAGCAATCGAAATGGAACGGGATATTACAATCCTAATAACCATTAATATAGGACAGAATATAACAAGCCTCTTCCTAGATATAACTGTAAGAGATGTGCAGAAAAGCATTGGGAATCAGATTGTCCTTATCAGAAGAAAAAATGCTACATTTGTAAGAAGGTGGGACACAAAAGCGATTGCTGCAGATATAAAGATTACACCAGAAAGAGAGTACATCAAACAAAATCAAATACAAAATTAGACAAAGATCGGCGAAAATACGTAAAAGTGGAAATATTTAAAACACCAATAAAGTTACAACTCGACTCCGGCTCCGATATTTCTATTATAAACCTGAATACATGGAAAAAGTTGGGTAAAAAACCAACCATGATGAAAACGAGTAAATCAGCCCGGACGGTAACTGGTGGTGGTATAAAATTTGAAGGAGAAGTTGTCCTTCCGATAAAATTAAAAGGGATTACGAAGAAATTAAAAATATTCCTACTGAAAAATAGTGAAAATCTGTTTAGAATAGATTTAATTTAGAAATTTGGACTATGGGATAAGCCAATCAATACATTCTGTAAAAAAGTAGAATGTTCTTCTCCAACAACAGTAAATATAAAAGACGATTTAAAAGAATTATTTCCTGAAGCATTCACGACTAACTTAGGTCGCTGTAATAAATTCAAGGCCTCGTTTGAACTTAAAGAAAACGCCAGCCCAATTTTTAGAAAAAAGCGAAACGTTCCGTTCGCTAGGTTGGAAAAGATTAATAAACAATTAGATAGATTGGAACAGACAGGAATTCTATCAAAAATAGAACACAGCGAGTGGGCAGCCCCCACCGTATACGTAAAGAAAAAGAATGACGAAGTTAGAGTGTGCGCAGATTTTTCGACCGGGGTAAACTCCCTATTAAAAGATCACCATTACCCTCTACCAAGCCCAGAGGAAATATTCACGAAGTTAAATGGTGGTAATATCTTCTCTAAGATAGACTTGAGCGACGCATATTTGCAAATACCGGTCGAGGAAAATTGCTCAAAAATACTATGCATCAATACGCATAAGGGATTATACAAATACAACCGATTGCCCTTTGGCATCAAAGTAGCGCCTGCCATTTTTCAGCAAGCGATGGACACCATGCTAAGTGGTATTGAGTGCGCATGTGCATACCTGGACGACATTGTTGTCAGGAGCAAATCCCTACAAGAACATAAGGAACATTTGAAACAAGTATTTACTCGAATACAAGAATTTGGCTTTAAAGTAAAAGTAAGTAAATGTGACTTTTGTTTGAGCGAGATTAAGTATCTTGGACACATAATAAACAAACATGGACGACGTCCAGACCCAGACAGATCTGCGGCAATAAGAAATATGCCAGCACTTGATAACGTAACAACCTTGCAGAGTTTCTTAGGACTCGCAAATTATTATCAATCAATTATTGAAGGAATGCATAACTTGCGAGCCCCCTTAAATAATCTGCTTAAAAAGGATACACCTTGGAACTGGACGCAAGAATGTCAAACCGCTTTTGACAAAATAAAGAGCGCACTAACATCCGAATTATTCTTAACGCACTTTGACACAAAATTAAAAATAGTCGTCGCTAGTGACGCTAGTTCCTACGGCTTAGGAGCATGCATTCAACATATTATGCCGGATGGGTCTAGAAAACCAATAGCGCACGCTTCGAGAACGCTGATACCAGCCGAGAGGGCATATTCACAAATCGAAAAAGAAGCATTGAGCATAATCTTTTCCGTGACTAAATTTCACCGATATTTATATGGTAGACAATTCTTACTTGAAACCGACCATAAACCGTTAGTCACGATCTATGGATCAAAAAAAGGATTGCCGGTATACATCGCAAATAGATTGCTGCGCTGGGTTACAATCTTACTTAATTACGATTTCCAGCTACAACATCTAGCATCAAAAAAGATTTGCCATGCGGATGGACTGTCAAGACTGATACCACAGAAACACAATCTGGAAGAATCAGTCATTGCAGCAATTCGGACAAATGTTGAAGTAAAAAATATGGTAGCAAACATCATTAAGGAACTACCCGTAACTTTGTCGGACATTAAAAGGGAAGCCGAGAAAGACGAATACATAAAGGACATAAAAGAGAAAATTGTAACGGACACAAAGGTGCAGGAAGTTTTCTCCATATGTAACGATGTGTTACTGTACAGTGAGAGAGTGGTAATACCCAAAACATTGCAGAATAGGATGTTAAGAGATTTCCATACGGGACATCCGGGGATAAATCGAATGAAGTCGTTAATGAGAAGCTACGTGTACTGGCGTAACATGGACATTAACATAGCAGCAACAATAAATAAATGTAAAGGATGCCAGTTAGCAGCAAAATCCCCACCTATAGTACACAAACCTTGGCCGAAAACCGACCAACCATGGTCGAGAATTCACATGGACTTCGCTGGTCCAGTAGGAGAAAACTATTATTTAATTGTAGTGGATAGTTACACAAAATGGCCGGAGGTAATGCGTTGCAGGAATCCAACAACGAACAACTCAATAGGGTTCCTACACGAGTTGTTTGCAAGATTCGGTGTACCAGACACACTGGTCACTGACAACGGAACGCAGTTCACATCCGCAGAGTTTAAGGAATTTTGCGACACGTTCCGAGTGAAGCACATCACGACACCGCCGTATCATCCAAGGTCGAACGGCCTTGCGGAAAGGTTCGTGGACACGCTAAAACGAGCGTTAAAGAAATCCATTGGAACACCAACAGAAAAAGCTTTGCAACAATTCTTGCAAGTTTATAGGATCACACCACATCCTAGTACACCATCAAACATATCACCAGCTGATCTAATGTTTGCCAGAAAGGTAAAATCAGCGTTTGATAAACTGTTGCCAAGACAGGCAATTATCCGAAACACTACACACACGAGAAGAAAGAAATATAACTCGGGAGATTGAGTATATTTTAAGTTCTACAAGAATAACACATCTTACTGGGAATGTGGAGTAGTGGATAAACGCATTGGTGATTGTACATATATGATTAAAGGTCCACAGAGTATACATAAAATGCACCTAAATCAGATAAAAAAACGTCATATCCAAGATGATGATTATACAACAGTCGAAGAGGAGGAAACCATAGATATCATATACGAATCCTTTAATTTTGAACCACCTCAATATACAACTGAACCCCGAAGATCAGGTAGGAAAAGAAAATTTAATGAACCAATGTATGGTAAACCCAAAAAGAAAAAGATATTGAAATCTGTGTGACTTCAAATCTTGGGAGGGGGGTGTTGTGGTGGCAACCACTCATTTGCATATACGAATAACGTACACTATAAATGGCAAGCCTATGTTGGCCTTAGTATGTGTTACCTAAATGCCACCGGAAGTGACGCCGAAGAGCGTACATGTCCTCCCACCAAGACTCTCTGACTCGACACCTTCATTTGTACATACTGTAACTATACCTTTTCTTTAATACACTTATTATTGCATTCTCCTTGTTGTTTGCGTCTTCATTGTATTCCTCACTAATTATTGTTCAACCTTGCAACCACAACATATATATACATCCACGCACAAATATATACATGTATACGTAGAGAAGTATCCGATAAGCGAAAGTTTAACAGATAAACTATGAAATAAATAAAAAAATATAAAACAAATGAAATGAGAAAAGCAAAAAAACACCGATCCGCTGACACATCGGCGTACACATATATAAATGTCAATATGTATCTTTCCATATAATTACTTAAACACACACATACGCAACGGAAATAAATCAACACACACACACACACTCATATATATATATATATATATATAAATATATATATATGTGCACACACAAACATGAACATATACATATTTAGTATGATATAAACACACATCTTGATACACTCATAGAACAACATTCATCATGGTTTTTCTAGAGATAAATACCATCATCTGACATGAGGATACATTTTACTTGAAGTAAACCTTGACCAAATATTCAAAACAAATAGTGTGCTGTCTCCTCAAGCCATCCAGCATCTCTCCTGAATTACGGACGGGGGCACCCCCTCTACTCATAGAGGGCAGCTTCAAATAAAGAATTAGAAGCCGTTGACTATGAGGAAATAAATAATAAAAAATGTGAATAAAAACAAAAATAAATACTGGCAGGCCTGCACCCAGGATAAAAGGGCCCATCACTCCGTTCATACACCAAGCGGGAAGATGTAAGCAATGGTGTAAACCTTCCTGCCCCTGGAAATGGTGCGCCAGCTAATACACAGGCGAACCAGGGTCAGCCATCAGACCTTGAGACAAAAGGTCCTGGCCCCCTATCTCCATCAAATGCAGCAACAACAAAAAAGAAACATAAGATGCTTAAAAGACCAACCATGGACTGTTGCACAAAAGAAGATTCTATTGTTTTGCTACCACTACTCAAAGTTTGAAAAGTGGAACAAAACATCCAATGAGATTCTAGCTATGACAAAGGCGCTACATAAATGAAAATGATTTTTGTTCAGGGGCACAAATGAACAAAATCTGTTAATTTATACGATTTGGATGCATTAATATGATTTATTTCATATAATAGAGCACTACATAAGTGACCATGCGTAATGAGTTCTGTCTTATGACAAAGACGCTACATTAATGAACTTGAGTTTGGTTTAAGGGCACAAATTAACAATATGTGTTCTCTGATACGACAGAGATGCATTAATATGAGTTCTTTTATATACTAGGGGCACTACACATATGAACATGATTCATGTGTTATTTCATATGAAAGAGGCTCTACATAAATTAACATGATTTTGGTCCAGGGGCACAAATGAACCATATGGGTTCTTTATACGACAGGGAAGCATTAATGAGTTTTTTTTATATAATAAGAGCGCTACGTAAATGAGCATGCTTTATGTGTTCTTTCATATGAGAAAAGGCGCTACATAAATAAACATGATTTTGTTTCAGAGGCACACATGAACTGGATGTGTCTTTTGATACGACAGGGATGCATCAATATGAATTCTTTTATATAATAGGGGTGCTACATAAATGCACATGAGTCATGAGTTATTTCATATGTCGGGGCTCCACATAAATGAACATGAATTTTGTTCAAGGCCACAAATAAATGATATTGTTTTTTTGATACGACTGGGACGCATTAATATTAGTTATTTCATATAACAGGGCGCTTCATAAATTAACATGATTTAGGATCAGATGAACAAATGGACTATATGAGTCGTTTGATACGACCCAGCGCATTTGTAAATGAATGTATTTTGTTTTAAGAGCACGAACTAAGAATACTATAGGTTATTTTATATGAGAGGGGGGCTACATCAATGAACACATTACTAGAAATGAGTCTGCATTTTTATTTCAAACTTTTTTATTTCAAATTTTTTTCCGCAAATGATAATTTCATTCTACTAATTTATTTTAATGGTAAAATAAAAGATATCCACTTGGTCGTGGCCTCCCTATCTGACATCCGAAAATGCAAGTTGGTGTTAATAAAAAAAAAATATATATATATTATATTTTAGGCCGGATTGTTTAGAATTAATTTTTAATTAATTTTCATTCATTGACTTTTTTTATTAATTTTTTTTTATTTATATTTGTTTCATTCATTTTGCATTCATGTTTCCATTCGTTTTTTACATTCACTTTGTCATTCCGATTTTAATTCATCATTTTTTAGGCATATTTTATTTACTTTTTCTAATTGAATTTTTAATTTATCTTTTTCCATTTGTATGAATATCCGGGATAGAGCAGGTAGTTACCCAAAAGTGCTCATAACAGTGCTCAATATCCTGGATAGAGCGGGTGTGTTTAAACAAAGTGCCCATCGGCCTAAACCACTTCTCTTTCTTTTTTTAGAATTTTGTATACACCTATGAACCATAATCTAAAGTGATTTATATCCTTTATCTTCATAGTGTTCTTAAATGGGGGTGGAAACAAGAAACTAATAATTTACCGGGACCATAGGTTCTTCTCGGAATTTCCCGGGATTCATAACTATTAGATTAAATCTATTCGGACTTTTGAAATAATCAACATCATCTATCTTCTAAATATGTTCAAATGGATGGGGGAGAGAAATTAAGAATTGACCGTTACCATTTGTGCTTCCCGGCGTTGTCCGGGATCAATAATTGTACAATTTCAGTATTAATTTTGTTAACTGGTGTATATTAACTCTCTTCGGACTATTAACTTAATCAATATAACGTATCTTCTTAATATGTGAAAATAGAAGGGTTGGGCAGAAATTAGGAATTGACCAATAATATTTTTCTACTTTGTGTTGTCCGGGATAAAACACATTGTAACATTACAGTATCACTTTTGGTGACTGTTATATATTAAATCTCTCTGTGGACTATTGTCGTTTTCAACATCATTTATCTTGATAATATTGTGACATGTTTGGGAGACAAGAAATGAAGAATTGTCCTGGACTATCAGTTCTACTCGGAATTTTCCGGTTTCAATAAACATTATCACCATAATTTCTCTTTACACTTTGATTCTAACGGTACTTTAGGACGTTCTGTGACGACCTCCTTACTAACATTACAGCATTAACAGAGAAAGGGAGAAAAATAAATAGACGGCAAGAGAGAGAGAGAGAGATAGAGAGAGAGAGAGAGGGAAAGAGAAAGAGGGAGAGTGAAATGTTTTAATGTAAATATATAATGAGAGGGGGTTTGGACCAAACCATTCCAATATATATATTATTATATTATTGAATGGCACTGAATCCCCCCCCCCCCAAAAAAAAAATTACAGAAATCAAATAAATGCTAATTTATCAGCTCATGCTTTAAACTATATTATACTATTGTAATTATGAACATAACATCAAGTAAGATGATTATGTTACTATTGAGGACCCATTAGTCCAGTAATCTTAAGTGAATCAACTACATATATCGGTTCCAAATTTGATGTTGCTATCCTCAAATTTAGATTATTATTTAATATTAACGGTCGAAATGAACATATTTTAAAATGCATGGATGTAAAAAATATACACAGTAAAGAGGTGGTTATATTTCAGATATAAAATTACTATTCGTTCCTTCGTGTAAATAATTTTTTTAACATATTATTAGGTAATATGTAAATATGGAATTATTAAACCTTACTTGAACAATTTCCTATGGATGAATTCGAAAATACCTAATCGTTTTGGGTTAATAACTTACCAGTATGTTTAATTATGGGTAATGATTTCTGTAAGCATAATCTACACAAAGTATCTAGAAGCTCTAACTTTTCTAACTATGAGAAATCGAATTTTATAATAAATATTTTTATTGTTAAGGTTTCATATATGACGGAAAAATGAAGCAAAATTTTATATATATATATGCAAATGTATATATATATATAGACATGTTTATATTATATATATATATATATATAAATGTATATATATATATATATTCCTTTCTCTCTCTCTCTCTTTATATATATATATATATATATATATATATATATATATATATATATATATATATATATATGCCGTTCAATCCTCTCGAAAGTGTTGATATTTATACTCGCCTCTTTCAGTATAAATATAAAGTTATTTGTTCGTTATCACGTGACAATTACCCGTCGCCTAAGGGACACACATATTCTGTGAACCAGGTTCACACCATTTGACCGTCCGAGATTGTTATTTACCTGCGCGGATGAGAGCCGTAAGCTTGAAACGACGACGTATGTAGGTAAAATATTAAAGATATAATTTAATATTATATATATATATATATATATATATATATATATATATATATGTATACTACAAGAATACCCGTCAAAGAACAGGTAAAATTAATTCCGGAAATAAAATATTTTTACATCACATTTTTTCTTCTTTTTTTTAATGGAAACCGTTCCAGAGAAGGCATCACTCCACTTGATGTAAGGCGCTAAAAATGATTACTTCAGGGTCAAAAACTAGCCAACGATAAGTGTTGGATGGATAGATTCCGACCAAGAAAACAGCAATTCTTCTTCCTTTGTCAGAAACATTGCGTATGGGATGTGAGGAATAAAGGACAAAATAAGGGAATCGAGAGTTACGAGGCTGCCGAAATTAAACCGGAAGTTCATGGTCAACTCTCCTAAAAGTGTAATGTCCTCTTAGGCAGATTAAAACAAGATACAATGTTACTAAACCTTATGCCTATAATTATTTTTTCCGATTTTGATAAAAACTAATTACATGAATTTATTCTAACAAATGTTTAAAATTTTAGGCTAAAGCTTAACGAGCCTTAAGATGAAAGTGACATTCAGAAACTCTTGCTTAATTGGTGTCTTATTGCTATGAATGAAATTCAATGAAATCTGAAACATTGAAATTTTCAAATAGGAGGTTGTCACCATATTCTGCCTCCTATAAATATTTTTTAATGTTCCAAAGAAACTGAAATAATTGTGATATTTATTCCTTGATGTCTAATACCTATTGTTAAAAGTTTACAAAATCGGCGATATCTAAATACTTTTGAAGGTTTGCAACGTCCACTTTACGCCCTTTGCACAAAACAAAAATTGTCATTACTTATATCCAAATGTATTATATAATGAATAATTCTTTCTAAAACATTAGTAATTTAAACACTAAGATATCAATTTTTAAATACAAAATGGAATTGAAATTATCAAGAAAGCATGGAAATAACTCCCAACTAAACACCCTATGTTACAGAAAATAAATGTTTAAACTAAACCAATCCAAAATTATATATACTTATATACTTATTTTTAACATAGTTCACCCCAAACAAGGCAGGCCGCCACTGTAACCGTGAGGGGCTACTGAGAAAAAGGGTGAAGGTTTGGGGGAGAGGTCAACCTAAATTATGGGCTGCGTAGCGAGTAGTCTGTTTCCATTAGTTTTAAATGTCTGCATGTCAGTAACGTCAGGAAAGCAGGGAGCAGGGAGGGAGTTCTAGAGTCCAGCAGCACGTGGAAAGAAGATTATGGAGTAGAAAGCTCTTCGGCATCTGTGGACCTCCACAGTGTATGGATGGGATTAGAGAGTAGTGCGTTGTGTCTTCAGCCAATATTCCTCTCTTAGTCGCAATGACATCAGGGAGGTCATTTATGAAAATCAGGAACAGTAGAGATCCTAGAATAGATCCCTGGAGTATGTCAATATATATATATACATATATATATATATATATATATATATATATATATATATATATATATATATATAAGGCATCTAATCTCAATATATATAAGGCAAACACTTGTGTCTACGTAGGTCTCGCTAAAACTTGAAAAAAACACAACAAACACTTACAAAGTAGGTATTATTTTAACTGAGATAACCTCGGAAAATAATCGCGAAAAACTACAAAAAAAGTTTCATTGGGGGGGGGGGGGGGCAACTGCACATTTTGTACTTTTAATGTGATCACAATGTTTAATGTTATCTTGTGCACAAGGCATCGTATTGATAGGTACATGAAGTCATGGTGATAGTTTTGGATAATATTTTTACGCCATCGTCACTATATTATTGTTTTTATTACGTTTCTGTTCGGACCATTGTCCTCATCAAAGAGAGTGGGGATCTGAAAGAGTGATATTAATAGACCTCTGGGGCCTCGATCTTATATTTATTGGAGTTTCTAATGTATTCATGTACTAATTTGGAAAAAAACAATGATATTATGCAGTAATTTAAAAAAAACAACTACAAGTCCTTGACTAAAATTCAACTGCTAATAACATCAGAGAGAGGATTGATTCTGTCGGTCTAAATCGAGTTCTAGGAAAAAAGGCTTTACCTCGATAACCGTGTCAATCTTAAAACTAATCCGAAAATAACGTAATAAGAAATACATACTTGGCGTAATTTTAATAAACTAGCCACTACTGGAAAGGTTAAGATACATGCCTTGGAGAATGAACCTATTAGGACTACAGCAATGTCGTCATTCCCATGTAAGGCGTGCTCAAGGCGATAGCAATAAGCTAATCACCATCGTTCGTCTTCTGCGTCTTCTTCGTCTTTTTTTCTTGTCTTTTCTTCTTCTTAGACGATGCCACAAACTACATGCTGATATTCATCACTATTCGCCACTTCCTGCCAATGTCCACTAATGTCCGCTACTGTCCGCCATGTAAAGAAATCGCGAACTCATAATTAAAAATAGGAAATAGGTCAGCATTTTAAAATTTTACATTCCAGTAGAAGATACCCGCAACTACGTGCTAATATCCGCCACTATCTGTCAATGTCCGCCAGTGTACTTTTATATAATAGAGGCGCTACGTAAATACACATGCTTTTTAAGTTCTTTCACATTACAGAGTCGCCACACAATTAATATGATCTTTGTCCAGGGACATAAATGAACCATATCGGTTCTTTGATACGACAGAGACGTATGAATATGAGTTCTCATGCATAATAGGGGCGCTACATAAATGAGCACGCTTATGAGTTATTTTATATGACAAGGGCGTTACCTAAATGGACATGATTTTTGTTCAGGGGCACACACGAACCATATGTGTCCTTTCATACGACAGGGATGCATTAATATTAATTATTTTCTATAATAAGGGCGCAACATCAATAAACATGCTTTATGATTTCTTTTATATGAAAGAGGGGATGCATAAATGAACATGATTTTTATTCAGGGGCACAAACGAACGAAATGTGTTATTTCCGGGATTCAAAATTATTAGATTACAGTATCACTTTTAATAGGGGATACATAGTTAATCTATTCGGTATTTGTGATTCATCAACATCATGTATCTCATTAATATGTGCAAATGGATCAAGGAGAGAAATTAAGAATTGCCCGTGACCATTTGTGCTTTTCAGTGTTGTCCGGGATTATAATTCTACAATTTCAGTATTAATTTTGTGAACTGGTATATATTAACTCTTTTCGGAAAAAAGGAGAGGGAGGACAGAAATTAGTAATTGACCAGGCCTACTTTTCTACCTGGTGTTGTCCGGGATGAAAAATTGTAAGATTACAGTATCACTTTTGGTAACTGTTATATATTAAACTTCTCTTTGGACTATTGTCTTTTCAACATCAGTTATCTTGATAATATTGTGACATGTAAGGAGACAAGAAATTAGGAATTGTCCGGGACTATCAGTTCTACTCGGCATTGTCCGGGATCCATAATCATTATCACCATTAATTCTCTTCATACCTTGATTTTGTCGGTACTTTAGGAAGTTCTATGATGGCCTCCTTGCTAACATTACAGTATTAACAGAGAAAGAAAGAAATATAAATAGACGGCTAGAGAGAGAGAGAGAGAGAGAGAGAGAGAGAGAGAGAGGGAGAGAGGGGGGGGAGATAGATAGATGTTTTAATATAAAGATGTTACACATACTATTTAACTTCTATTTTGTTATTATGGTCTCGGGCAACGCCGAGTAACTCCCTAGTAATACATAATGCGAGGGGGTTTGGACCAAACCATTCCAATATATATTATTATATTATTAAATGACACTGAATCCAAAAAAAACATTTACAGAAATTAAATAAATGCTAATTTATCAGCTCATGCTTGAGACTATATAATACAATTGTAATTATGAACATAACAGTGTCAAATAAGATGATAATGTTACTATGTAGAACCAATTAGTCCGATAATCTTAAGTTAATACACTATATATATCGGTTCCAAATTCGATGTTGCTATCGTTAAATTAAGATTATTATTTAATACAATCGATTACGGTAGAAAATTAATATATTTTAAAATGCATTGATGTAAAAGATATACACAGAAAAGAGGCGGTTATATTTAAGATAGAAAATTACTATTCGTTCCTTCGTGTAAATAATTTTTTAACATATTATTAGGTAATATGTAAATATGGAATCATGTGACCTTACTTGAACTATTTCCTATGCTTAAATTCGCATCGTTTTGGGTTAAGAACTTACCAGTATGTTTAATTATTGGTAATGGTTTCTTCAAGCATAATCTACACAAATTATCTAAAAGCTCTAACTTATTTTTAACTATGAGTAATCTCATTTCATAGGAAATATTTTTATTGTTAAGGTTTCATATATGACGGGAAAATGAAGCAAAATTGGAGAAATCGAGATTATTTTATATACATGCATATATATATACATGTTTATATATATATATATATATATATATATATATATATATATATATATATATATATATATATATATATAATCCAGGTAGGGTAAAAATCCACAGGGTAGAAATCCAAAAGGGTAGATATCCAAAGGGAATCAAACCGGGCTTATAAAAGAGTGATCAATGAAAATATATAGCTGTATTATGAATATTTTTTTTATTCAAACATGTACAAAGTCTGCTACACTGGCATGTCGATCTGCCTGATGAGAGCTCAGCTCTTGATAGCTGTAGATCGATAACATCGACATGCCAGTGTAGCAGACTTTGTACATGGTTGAATAAAAACATTCAATATATATATATATATATATATATATAAATATGTATATGTATATGTATATATATAATTTTGTATATTATATATATATATATATATATATCTACGGTTCAATCCTATAGACAGTTTTGATATGTATACTCGTCACTTTCAGTATAAATATAACTTTATTTCTCCGTTATCACGTGACAATCTCCCGTCGCCTAAGGGACTAACATATTCTGTGAACCAGATTTACGACTTGTGACCATCGCGCGGATGAGAGCCGTAAGGTTTTAACGACGTCCTACGTAGATAAAATATTAAAGATATAATTTGATATTATATATATCCATGTATACTACAAGAATACACGTCAAAGAACGGGTAAAATAAATTCGGAAAATAAAATATTTTTGCATCACTTATTTTTTTCTTTTTTATAAAAACCGCTCCAGACAAGGCATGACTCACTTGATATAAAGAGCTAAAAAATATTACTTCAGGGTCAAAAGCTAGTCAACGATAAATGTTAGATGGATAGAGTCCAACAAAGAAACAGCAATTAATCTTCCTATGTCAGAAACATCGCGCATTGAATGTGAGGACTAAAGAACAAAATAAGGGAATCGAGAGTTACGAGGCTTCCGAAAGTAAACCGGAAGTTCATGGTCAACTCTCTTAAAAGTGTTATGTCCCCGTAGGGAGAGTAAAACAAGATACAATGTTACTAAACGTTATGCCTATAATTATTTTTCCGATTTTGATAAAAATCAATTACATGATTTTTATTCTAATTTTTAAAATTTTTTTTAGACTAAAACTTAACGAGTCTTAACATGAAAGTCAAATTCTGACTTTTACTATGAATGAACTTCAATGCAAATCTGAAATATTGAAATTTTAAAATGGGAGGTTGTCCCCATATTCTGCCTCCTATAAATATTTCTAAATGCTCCAAAGAAACTGAAATAATGGTAACATTTATTTTTTGATGTCTAATACCTATTGTTAAAAGTTTACAAAATCGGCGACATCTACATTCTTTTGAAGGTTTTCAAGTTTCACTTTACCCCCTTTGTACCAAACAAACATTAAGCTAAATATATCCAATCTTATCAACCTTTACGCCAAACAGCTATGTTCCAAAATTCATAATGCTCAGTTTATTAGTCTAAGAGTGAATTCTGCACATATAAATATATAAACATATACATATACCTAAAATATATCATAATGAATGAATACGAAATGTTTTTTTTTCATTTATCAGAACTATATTATTATCAAAACGGGTTACTCTGATTTAAATCAATAGTACATGATACTTCTTTTTAAATACTGTATATATACGTGTTTGTTTAACTCATTTGCATAACTATTTTTGAACAGCTTATGATAAATCAATAAACACGTTCGGCTTCAAGTTTTATTCCTCTCTATATACGAAACATTTTTTCGATAATTTAATCGTAATAAATTCTAGTAATTTAAAACAAAAGATTACTTACTAAAATAGTTTCTTATTTCTAAATAAGGATGTACACACATACTCACATATAATTCTATAACATTAATTCTATTTTGAAAAGTGAAAAATAAATAAAAATACACCCTAGTAATAAAATCTATTGTAAAATCGACAAATATTTAAATAAATAATCAGAGTAAGACACAAGGTATGGTATGTAGGGAAACTCTATCTTCTAAAAAAAAGAGCACTCTGGATTGAGACAAAAAGTACCTTATTCTAGAAAGGTTTCTTTCTTTCACTGACCGAGGACAGCTAAATGAATTATAGTATCATAACCTAAAGTATATTCTATTTTTAAAAGTATATAAAGATAAACAAATACACTGAAAAGAAAAAATATTGGAAAATCGGCAAGTATTCAGAGCAGACGTAAAGATAAAATCGGTTTTCATTCTTAAAATATCAAAAGCGGACGATTTTTAAAATAGTTTCTATTGATTTCGTTAATTTGAGTCAGGTGAGACAAATCCTCCATCGTGATTAGTGGCGAGCAGTGGGGGACATAAAAAGTGCTGCCGAATACTTATTTTTTACGCTATGAAATATATTTCCGCCAGTAACAATATTTATGAAACGTAATAAATACATTGCGGAATTTGTATTAGTTCGAAATTTCAGAGATCTTAACTACTTTTAGAAATGGGCAATATTGCATCACTAGTAAATAATAAAGCGGATGCCATGAAACGAGAATCGAAATGGAACCCGAAACCTTGAGATGTTCAGTCTAAGGTTTTACCAACTGACCAATTTGGACTTTCTTATAAATAGAGCTTGAAACATTAGCATAACAAAATAATTATAGCTTTGGCATGACGTCATAGATTTATAATTTACCTCATGTTTTAAAACATAAATTCAAACATAAGCGATATAAAAATCAAATAAGTAAATGTATAAACATTATCAAAAGCGTTGGAAATTATTTTAATAATACAAAAGCATTTATTTTGCTTTAACAAAGTAGTGTATGTAGTACTTTAAAAATTATATAATCTTCTTAGTCTCGCAAAATTATACGATCAGACGGAGCATATATATTTATATATATATATATATATATATATATATATATATATTTATATATATATATATATTTATATATATTTATATATATATATATATATTTATTTATATATATATATATTTATATAAATATATATTTATATATATATATATTTATATTTATATATATATTTATATATATATATATATTTATATATATATATATTTATATGTATATACATACATATATATATATATATATATATAAATACATATATATATACATATATATATATATATATATATATATACCACTATATTTCTCTAAAAGTTGCACATACATTCACATGTGTAAAATGGCAGTAAAAGGGAATGAAGTGTATAAGTAAAGAAAAAGATTGGGACAGTTCGAGTGTGTTTTTCAGACTGGACGTTTGGATAAGATCACAGCCACACGAGGCCATATGGAGTGATCAGAAATAGAATACAATCAGTTGTTGATTAAAGGAGGGAACCAATTTAAACAGTTGATTTCATTCCTGATCTTCTGCTTTCAGCGACAGTCCATCTTCGGGCTTTGCTTATCTATTCTTTTTCTTTACTTTTTCGTTGTTCCTAACCATTAATTTGATATGTGCAGACGATAAGGCAGATTGAACTTGGCATACTTTCCTGATCTCGACTCGTGCACATACACGGTTGATCGACCTGCGACTGAGACTGAATCAAAATTAAACTTACTTGAGGGCGAATGCCAACTCTCAGACCATTTGTATGAATAGTTTTTAAGAAAGAAAACTAAAAACAGTATCGGTAACGACATCCCAATTTTGTCTGCCTTACTAAAAGATATGTTCGAATGGCAGTCGGACTAATTAAAGCGCTAGACAGCTTAAAGCAGCCATGTTTATTAGAATACCCGCAAGAATATTAACTGGGCTTACTCAAGTCTGTAAAACACACACCTTTGTGCAATACCGAGTAAGAATCAAACCATCAACACTAGTGAATTTCTCAAAATAGTAAATGTGTTTGCTTACAATCTGACAATGGTAAGTTTAACTTACTCTGGAAGCACGTGTCCCAGACTGGAGTACCCAATCATTTCAAAAAGAAATTAGTTTTGAGATGACATTGCTAACAATACTGCTGTTATGTTCGCCCAGTGTTAAGCTTAGCTTAGACTATGAAATTCAAGACATTGAGTGAAAAACTATCTTTATAATAATAAGGCTATTTCATGTTTGTAAGTACGTTATCAGCTTTCATCGATTTTTAAATATGGGATCCCCATATGCGATGAAAAAAAGGAATTAAAAAAAATTCATATGATGACGCTCTTTTGCCGAACGTGTAAGTCGATCAAAAAGAAACTTTCTTAGCCTTTGGGCAAGGATATAAGTGTAGTATCTGTTCTTTCCAAAGATAGTACAATAGCATCGTTTGGTCTGCGTTCAAACCGGAGTCTATAGAAGGAAAATATATCACGCTCTCTTTTCAGGGTTTTCTAGATAGACGCCCATAAACATATATATTCTGGAACCACATAAACCAGAGTACTTATTTTTCAATTTGCAGAAAGGCGGTACAATAATATCGTGGGGTCTGCGTTCTTGCGGGATGCTTATACAATGGAAATGTGTCACAAATTTAAACAATGTTTTTTAGAGATAAACTCTCATACCCAGAGTATTCTGAAACAAAGTACTTAGATGAGGTTGAATCTGCGATAAATAGCGAAGTTGTCAACTACCTCAACAACAAAAAAATCTACTCAGTGACACTCAATATAGATTATGCTCGGCAAATTGAACGGATTATGTGCTGACTGTAATATCACACAGGTTTCCTTTCGAGCGCAATAGCTGTATATATCGAAGGCTATTGATATTGTTTTCCACAAATGTCTGCTTCACAAGCTTACTAGCTATGGAATATCTGGAAATGTATTCGCAACAATCAAATCTTTTATCTATGATAGGTACGAAGCAGTTAGTATCAATACGGGCGTGCCTCAACGATCGAATCTTGGTCCAGTACTTTCCCTGATCTTTATGAATGATACACTTCTCAGATCATTGGTTGACATTCATGCAGATTACATAACTATCTACGGAAACACTTCGATGAACATTAATGATCAAACTCTTTCTGATTCGTTCTCTATAAACCTCAAGCACGTGATGCAATGGGGGAATGTCTGGTTACTTTTAATACATCTAAAAGCAAGCTTATCTTTTTTAACCACCGACGGCCGGATCCTCACTTTACCCCAGTAGAAATGAATGACTCCATCTTTGAGGTAGTCCCCTGCTTTGATAAGCTTCTAGGACTGACTTTCACTACATACCTGAAGTGGAAGACGCACATCAGGTATGTTGCTTAGGTCCCTGGAAAAATGGAACCTTCTAGCATCCCGAATATATATGTCACTTCCGACACAATTCTCTATTTGTATAAGACTCACCTAAGTACTAAGATAGCGTACAGTTATCACATCTGGGAAGGTCGCGCTCAAACACTCTTTCCTGCCTTGACAGAGTACAAAACGATTTCGTAATTTACTTGAGGATGTCCTCATCTATTCCCTGTAGCCTTTTTCTCACAGAAGAAACGTTGCTAGTATTCTCCTACTCTATCGTTTCTCAATGGCAGGTTCTCAACTGAGTTACATTCTCTGGTACCCCTTGTTGAACATTTACAACAAAAACTCGTTAAGCTAAAATAACTGTAATTTTTCTTACAACCTATATATACCTGCTGCTAAACAGAACTTCCATGCGCAGTCTGTTTAACACAATACCACGGGGCTGATTCACAGCTATCTACAATATGGTTGTTTTCAAGTTCAATGTTAATATATTATTTTTGAGCCTTTCTCTCAGATAATCAAATTCTGCCACATTTCAACTATCATCTTGAATCCCCGCGGTATTGTCCCACATTACACGTGGTAACCCCATTAATTTCCATGCTTGAGTAGCTGTTGTTTCTAAATAAGCGGTAACTCATTAGTTCAAAATGTTTCAGCTTGAACAAAGCTGATAGAATAATATCGTTGATCAGCGTTTACCTACGACACTACCCATCTCCATCTGGCAGACTGATCCTGTTTCTATTTCACTTTCCGGCATCCATCTTGCTGAATTTCCGACAGTCGAACTTTTCTTTTGTGTCTATCTTTGACAATAAGAGGCGTCTCTTGAAATATAAAATGATTTCCAATCATCCGGACACTATACACATTTAATACCATAGTTGCTGTTTATTATGTAAGATTGAAAATAAAAATAAATAGATAATTGTAAGACCTCGCTCTCGGTTGTTTTTGTTCTTATCAGTTTGTCATCATTCCGGATCTCTGCATTGCCTTAAGCCTTCTTAATATATTTATTACAATTCCCAGCAATGCTTCAATCGAACTACCATTCTGTCTTACAAACATGTAGCTTTTACTTTTTTAACTTTTATTGCAGTCACACATGAAACACTGCCACTGAGACGTAAGAGGTACTGCAAATTAAGGGCAAGATTTATCCGTTGCGCTAAGTTGTAAAGCGAGATGCTTGTTCATATTACATTTACATTTCTGCATATTTGAGAAACCATGGGCAAGGCGTGAACTCTTAACGCAAGCGATTTGAGAAAGGAAAGCCTCCTAGAGAAGGGTGTGATTTTACTGTTTGTCGTGTTGTTCAAATATATTTACGTTTTATGGGCACAAGTATAGCTAGTTCATAAAAGTAAATTCCGTTGAATTACTTGTTTAACAAGCACAGTTATGTATTATTGCAATGATGAGACAGGAGCTAGTGCTTCGTAGTTCAAGATAAGGAGGCTTGTGGTTGGTGCACCAGCCCAAATATAGCAACAATACTCCATGCATAGGCAAATGGTTGCTTTTTTTTAGAGATTGTGGATACTAGCAAATCTAGTGAGAATATAAAATAGTTCTTTTCGGCAGGTATGTTAACATGTATTTAACCCCCCAGTTTGATTGGCCAAGGTTGTGACATTTTACTTTCTCTCAGCAAGTTAAATGCAATTAACAGCGTCTTGGTTTGTGACGAAGGCAAAATGTCCTCCAGTTAAAACTTCTGACAATTTTGAACGTCTTCTATTATAGCTTAAACTTCATTTTTTGGACACGTGTGTGCTTACGTTCAGTTTGCGATAGGGTTCTCGTTTAGAAGCCGACAGGCTTATCAGCTTGATTGATGGTAGAAGCGATTTTGCTATCCAACCTGTCAGTCTTCATGATTAAATAGATATTAATGTCGATGGAGTGTGCTAGAATTTAGCAGATTTCCTCTTTAAGTTCATCAAAATTGTTTTTAAACTGTACAGAGTGTTGTCATGGTTTCAGTTGTCGGTTTTCCGGAAAGATAAGTGTTCGATGTGTATTACGTTGATTATCTGGGCTACTGTTCTCATCTCCGATGTTATTCTGACAACGTTTAAGCCGATGTACTGTGGCCCAACGTATATAAATAATAAGTAATAATCAGTTCTTACTGACAGTCTTTTTGAGGTTGAAGGTTCAATACTAAGTACAGGCGATACTACGAATATGATTTTAAGAATAAGACTTCTACCATGGATGACGGAACGAGAACAATTTCCGCCCATACATTACATAAAAGGTTTAGTTCGAAATTTCGTACAGAATCCCGAGTTCGACACAAAGATTCTAGAGTTCGACAAGTAGCACCTGAAGAAGGTCGGAGATTACATCGGTCGAAACGTTTTTATAATAACATCCAAGATTAGAACATTAGCCGGAATAACCCAAATAATACAAATAACATCTAATCTAAAAACTGCCGACACATAAAATCCAGTTCGAATTATCTAATTCTCATTTAAAATAACTATTTAAAACATTGCTTGTATTTTACTTATGGTTTCGTGTAGAAAACTTGCGAGGTCATATATCACTCAAACTCAGTAGTTTGAAAATTACTACAATAGATTTAATTTCATTTCACCTTGAAGATAGCGTGTTCATAATCCACAGTGATATCGACTAGAATTTCATTCACTCAACAAAGTTGTTATTCGAGGTCCATTCTTGTCAGAAAACAATCTGCGCGCCTTAAACTTCAACCGTTACTCACCGTGCAAGACGTACAAAGCTACCCCGTTTACAAGGCTCTGGTTAAAATCCAGGAGGAGTCGGCATCAGGATCCGTCGTCCTCTAGTTGTCTGCCTCTGCATGTGGCAAGCAAATACTTGTCAGGCGAAAAACCGCAGATCAATTGAGTGAATGTGGCAATGTTGCTTCTACACCATTCTCTTATGTAAACACCTATCCCCTGCAGGTTAACGAATATATACGATCAACGTAGAGGAATTAATGCAAATCATGAGGTACGATCTTCCTGAGCTTTATGCAGATGTCCTACTCGCCGAAAAAAACAAACAAATAAAAAAACAATCTGCAACAACAATGATAAGTACTGGGCCATTCAACTGTGACGAGTCGATTTCAGTTCATTATTAACTTAAGTTTCGATTGTATGCGTTGAGTGTTCATTTTAATATCTGCATTCTTTATTTTCGCAACAAAGTGTACAATGGTCGGTAAATTAAACAATGAGATTCTAAAACAATACATCTCATAATAAAATCGCATCAATTGAAATTATAGTTAATATTTTAACTTTCAAAAGAGAAATGATTGCTAATTGCTGCACTTTAAATTTTCCATCTGTTAGAATTCTGATTTTCTAACAAACTTTATTCCATGTACGATCTTCGCCACAAACATTCGTAAACATTCCAATGCTTAATTACTTTAATAGCTAAGGCAAACAGAAATATTACATGCGAAAATGATGTAACATTACTTTTAATTTAAAAGACCACAATTCTACCAAAACTTAACTAAATCGCATTGGTACTTTGTTCAGGGTATAACGTAGGTTTTAGCGATATTCAACTTCAAAGTGGAAGTTCTATACATTTGCTGTTCTGGTAGCACGAGAGAACTCCTATCGGAATAAATGCGATCATGAAGCTGGGTTGAGCTGATATAATTATGTTGAGTGAAGTAGAAGCAACCATCCCTTGTGCGAAAGCGTGGACGACGTCGTAGACGTGGCCGTATCAGCCACTAAAGATTCCACATAGAATACTTTCAATGCCCATTCTCATCAAATAACTTTGATATCTACTTCTAATAGCAATGAGGAAACACTTACCACATGCCTAAATACGACTTTATTTTTAGGATGGTTAGTCATTTTAGGGGGTGTAAACTATCTGCATCAGGTTCAATTGATCATTAGAATAGGACAGTGTCTATAAACATTAAATTCTTGCCCCCAATCTAAGTTAATCCCTACTCTCATGAATGCTATCAAATTAAATTGTGTGTTGTCCTTTATTTTTCCAGAAAACGTCACATTGTTGCAATAAGCTGACGCTTTTGGCACAAAAATAAAAATTACCTTATTCTAAAAGGAAATGTACTTAACTGACTGTGAATTAAATAAAAAGTACCGTCTGAAATTCAGCACAGCTTTTTGTGTTCGACATGAAGATTCCCGAGTTCAACAAGTCCAACAGGGGCCAAAACGTTGTTAGAATACCATCCAAGATTATAACAGTAATCTGAATAATAGAAATAGTACGAATTATCATTAGGTTGACTATTTTACGTTGCGTATTGCCCCCATGGTTACTTGTCTGGTATGGACAACACACCACCGCTTAAAATATTAAAAGAAATATCTAGTTATGTTAGATACAATAAACTAAAACCGAACATTCTACAGAAATTAACGATTTTTTTTGTTAAAGGGAATGCAGATTGCAGTAATTTACTTTACCGGTTGTTGTTATTATCCTTGATTAAAACAACCTATGAAACGACTAACAGTAAATATTTCATTCGGCAAAATAATATATCATTCCGATCTTGCCTGTTATTTTCTACGTTTCATTTGCTTTGTTTTGCTAATTTATCCATAGTTTATTAACTGACGCGTCAACATTGTCTACGGATATGATTTATGAATAAACAATCGCAGAAATAAGAGATCAATAATTTCTACCTTGAGAAACCTTTTCTGTAATAGTACTTAGTGACCTTTATTGTTTATCTTATTTAAGTTTAAACTTTTTCTCTCTATATATAATTTTGGATGTTCCTTTATGATTCTCCATATATATATATATATATATATATATATATATATATATATATATATATATATGTGTGTGTATAAATATATATATAGATAAATATATATATAAATAAATATATATAAATATATATATATATATATACATGTGTGTGTGTTTGTGTGTGCTTATATGCTAATATTATTTAAGGAAATGTGAGCTAGGAAGAGAATGGCTTGATAACATTTACGGGCGGATAATATGATGATACCAGTGCTACATAATCACCTGCCACTCGAGAAAAACAGGCGAGGAGTCGATGCCGAAACTGTGAAGTGGTTCCTCATGAACACAAAAAATTATCCTTACTATGACTTCAGAGGAAAGATCGTTGACCGCCTAGAAAGATTTGCGACAAAGCAGAAAAACGTTTGACTTCTATGACAGACCCATGGCAGGGTATAAATACATTTTACTTGTGTGCCAGGCTCATGGCAAAACAGAAATACGATTTATACTTTTTGAAGTTGTTGAATTCTTTTCCTGGCTTACTTTCCTCGACAGTGCGGGTAGATGGACAATAGGACGTGCAACAGATACATGCAGGACGCAGACCATAATTGGGATCACTCTAAAGTTGAGGAATGGAATTTGTCTTGATAACATGTATTAGCAGATTAGACTAGTGCTATCTACATACAACGTTCTGACGGAGGGGGCTCGCCAATAAGAAAAGCAGTCGAAGAGTGGGGACAGACACTGGAAAGTCGTTCCTCTTGATGGTGACGTATTGCTAGATCCGGTCACTGTGAACCACAAAAAAATCAAGTGTTAATTACATCCATAATTGTTTATTTCATTTAACTTTAAACGTTTTTTTTTTATTAAACTTTAATAGACAGGTCAATGTACTGCCAGAGTACCCCTACCTCCGAAAAATTGAAACATTTTGGTTTTTGCTGGTTTTCTGTTAGTTTGGGTCTACTCTACAACATACTAAAAGTTGGAGAATATCTGCGTCTTGGAAAGTTTAAAATTCCGAATATGACTTGTTTTGGTTGACAAGTCATTTTCCATTTACTCGGACAGTTTTCACGATAAATCAATACATCTTAGATTTTTACCAAAGTTTTCAGGGTCAAGTTTTCACATGGAAAATGTTACCAGTGATGCCAAATAAACCCTTATACTATATTTAGGGGTACCCAACTCCTAAACACGTCATTACATCTACATAATTACCCGTACACCTAAACCCATTATTGCTCTCACCTAGGTTCACAAACCGGCATATGGGTGATTATTTTTATATGTGAACCAGTGGTGAATTATGTCTTTCGTCAATTAATCAGGCCCCTTACCTCCGTATATAAATAAAATTGTTTTATAGAGTATTCCTGAAAAAACCCCTGAAAACTCAAATAGACTACGTTTTACTCCAACAAAAACTGCCCTCACAAACAATTCACTAGCTGCATAATAATCACCATATACTAATACACATATATGTTCGTATATTTGACGCGTAAAACATGAGTTTAGACATCAGTAGAGAAACTTGTCCTTCATGCGAACGGGATTTGAACTGTGATAAAACCGTGATACTTCGGGAAAAGAGTGCTGCAGGTGTCAACCGTGCAAGTATCGAAAGAGGTGTTAAAGTCAGTGTTTACATGAACAAAAAAGACATTTGTTTAGCCTCAAAAAGAGGATGATTTTAAAAAGGGGCGCTCCTATTTCTCTTGGACGATATGACAGTAACACGCATTGCTTTTTCGGTGGATTTGATACTACATGCAAGACTGTAAACGAAAAAGTGAGGGAAAGATTTGCTATGTGAAGACTTATACATTTGCTCAAACTATCCTGGTTTATTGCATAACAAGAGGAGATGAGTTGGCCACTGCTGTTCAACGTCGGGTCGCATATTTTAGTGATGATCTTCATGCTGCAGACTGTGTGTACCACCGGTCATGTAACGTCAACTTCTATACAATGCGAAACATTCCAAATCGAATTGAGTCCTGGGAACTTCGTCTCAGTGCCGCCTTTGCTTGTATGCCAATATTCGCAGCCATCGGTGATCAAAATCATCTGAATTCGGCTCGTCTATATATCCAGAAGATATATGCCTTGAAAGATCACAACCCTGCAGTACATCGAAAGTTTAGGTTTCACGTAATCAGACGTATTAGCCAATACTGGGCTAGTCTTGGCCCCGATCTTGTCATCGAACAAACACTTATGCGCTAACTCAAAGCAATGGTTGAGCCAGGTCGTTTACTATGTCATCTGTATATAACTTTGCCATGCAATAACTTACCGCACAAAGTTACACAAACATGCGAACAACATAAGGAGTTGTCTGTCTCTCGGGTGAGAAGAGATATGATGGACCTCGGCAAAAGTTGCAGAGCAACTAGACAGCTTTAAGCTGTTTTCAGGCGATGAATCATTACGCAATATTATTACAGGGTGTCAATGTTCAGGACCTGTTTGAAATCGGAAAAGACGTTATACAGAAGATGGATGGACAAATCAGTTTTCTTCTACTCTCATAAACGGAGTTTGAATTCAAATACTCTAGCATCGAGCAAGAATGTCAAAGTTTCTGCAGATCGTAGCATTGACCAAGTACTTTTATTCCAGAGGTTCTCGTAGTCTCACAGAGTGATGATCTAAGGTTAGATGATCTCATGTCCTATTAACTCTGTCTGTATCCGATGTCTTTGAAGGAAAGGGCATCTTACGTCAAGCAGACAAACCACAGCTGGCAGCAGCTCTCTGAAATTATATTGAAACAAAATTGGACAAAAACCGTTCCAGTCACAGATCACAGTTTACTAGACGAAGGATCTTTTCTTCACCGCCGTAAGTAGAAGGTGGAGAGTACCTACAGCTTGATTGCAAATGATTAGGCCTCATTTACGGTTGAACACTATGATACAGCAACTGCCGTGTTTGATGGTTATAGAGTTTGACAAAGTATAAAGGACTGTACTGATCAGCGGCGAAGTTGAAAGCTGAATGCAAGAAAAGTGACCATTACCGAGGTAACAACATTTGCTGGGAAAAAGGAAGACTTCTTGTGAAATGTGACAAATAAGCAGGCGCTCATCCAGACGATCATGGAACAAATGCGGTAGGAAGGCTGTGACGTTATTCAAGCGGAAGGAGATGCCGATGTTGAGATTTCAAAGGCAGTCATCAATATGTTAGCTTTCAAATCTACCACCCTCATTGAATAAGACACGAACCTTCTCATGTTGTTCCGTGCATATATTTCCGAATGTACTGCATTTTATTTTTGCTCTGACAAGGCGAAATCCTACATCTACAATATCAATGTTCTCAAGAATGTGCTGGCGAAACATTTTGTAATGATCTGTTGTTCCTGCATGCCGTTACGGGATGCGGTTCGATGTCCAGGGTATTCGGAATAAGGAAGACGTTGGAGTACCAACGAATGAATCATCAAGAGAGAACAGACAATGACATACTGTTCAAAAGAATTTTCCCTATCAAAGCAAAGCCAGGATGTTGTGGAAACCAATGGTTGTAAGGCAATGGTAGATTTGTTCAATGCGGATAGAGAAAAGCTACCTGGCATCTGTTAGATACAATATGCTCTGCAAGAAAGTTGTGAGAGTTAAGACATTCGTCACGTCAGAACGACTCTTACCAACGGCCTCTGCTTGTAAATTTCATTCTTTGCAGACTTACTACCAGGTTATTGAATGGATGGGATGTAGTGATGAAATGGTGCTATTCGAGTGGGGTGGAAGGTAAAAGGGATCAAATATGTTCCAGTGATGACGGGCAAAAGCCCTGCTTCAGATGCATTGATTCAGATAATTCATTGCAACTTTTCAGAAAGATGCAATAACATAAGGTATACCTGCAGGATGGCATGGACTAGAATTTACAAGTGCATGTGGACATTGCGAGGAAAAACATGGTGACAATATGAAACATTATCCAGTGGAAGATGATGATGAAGTGTTTAATGTTTTGAAAAAGCACTGTGACGTAATTGAATCATAGTAGATACAACAAAGGTAATGCGTATAGGAGTATCAATCGATATTGTGTAAGGGTTTATTTGACATCACTAGTAACACTTTCATTTGAAAAATTGACCCTGATAACTTGGGTAAAAAAAACATAGATGTATTGATTTATCAGGAAAACTGACCGAGTTAGTGCTTCACATGTAAATGAAAAATTACTTGTAAATCCCAAAAAGTCATATTCAAAATTAGAAACTTTCCTAGACGCGGATCTAGTCCAACTTTTAGTATGTTGTAGACTAGCACAAAACGAGACAAAAAACAAAATGTTGCAATTTTTGATGGTACATCAGTATATTGACCCGTCTATAAGCGCTTTCGATTCAATAGATAATCAATGAACAAACGTACACGCACGCACACACACACACACACACACATATATATATATATATATATATATATATATATATATATAAAACGTTAAGAACAGGTAAATAAAGACAGTATGTAAACATTTAAAGTAGAACCTATCATGAAGGAATTGATGCTTGATATAGAGCAATTATATAAACAACTAAATATCGATGTAAAGATTGTAAAAATACACTATCTATTAAGTCATCACTTGTTTTAAAAAATGTGTTTCAAATAAAAGAAACTATTAATGTTTCCTTCGTTAAGACATTGCTTTTCAAAGAATGAAAATTATCGTCAGAGAAATACAAACAGATAAGTTGGTAACGGAAATTATCAAAAGTCACAATTTGAAAAGATATTAAGATAATATATGAAATATAAAAATGTCCAATGCAAAAAGAAAATATGGGAAAAAGTTCACCGTTGAACGCGTCATGAAAATTATAGCATAAGGTAAATCAAGGAAAGATTGGCATTAATGTCCTTGCTGTATATATATATATATATATATATATATATATATATATATATAGAGAGAGAGAGAGAGAGAGAGAGAGAAAATATGGTAGTGCAGTATACGTGCAGTTCCAACGGGAGTATATATGTAAAGAAGTAAGGCAACCAACATTTGTAAAAATAAATTTGAACATTTATTAAATATTTTGTTATTTTATCATTTTATAATTTTATATAATGCGTTTCAAGCGTGGTGCACTCTCATCAGATATGTAAATCGATTTGAAGAAATCTCTTTTGATTTGAAATAGTGCTGTTTTATTTGAGGAAATGTGTTATTGATTGGCGTTTCTGCGCATGTGTGGGTTCGAAATATATATATATATATATATATATATATATATATATATATATATAGTATGAAAATATATTCATGCCAAGTATGTTACGCAGCTGCGTCTATGTTTCATTCTCGCAGGAAAATCATCAGGTAGAATGTATTTAGCCTGATGTGTTTCTTACTTGCCATACACATATTGAAATACTACTACTATTACTACTAAGCTCTACTGACGTATTGATTATCGTTTTAGTAAATACTTCATATGTATATACACAATATATTATATCACACCATATTATTACATGTGTATATACATAACACCTTAATGTATATATATATATATATATATATATATATATATATATATATATACATGCTAGATGAGTGCAACACTGTCTAGTATTTTTTTAACATATTAATAACTAACGAACATAATATAAAATTATCCGATCTTTATATATATGAAATAACTTTAGTTTGATGAAAGAGAATAAAGGTTGAATAACATCTAATGAATATAAGAAAGATCAGAGAAACTATGCAACTAAAATACAAGAACGCACTTCTATTGATTATCCTGGAAGTATGGAACATAAAGAATTTTCGAAATTCCATGTGGGATTTGAATCTATAAAGTTGCACTGGCTTGAAAGAACAAACTTGCTAATAATTATTTAAATGTAAGACGGTTGAATATTTGCTTAAAATTCAGATTCCCTAAAGAATTCAATTATGTGATTTTTCATCTGTTACGAGGAAAAGAACACAAACCAGCTATATGCAAATTATAACCTCTCTTTTATTTATTCGTTCCCACACGGCGTGACGTTCTTTTTAATATATTTAAGGACATCATCAGCTAACTTTTTCAAGTTAAGGTTGGCGAAGTAGGGCGAGTATTGAGGTACTGTTGCAGGTTGGTATATGTATTTGCTTGTACCAATGGGCCACCGATTATTAAGGCAAGGGAGCAACTCGAGGAAAAACGGTGAAGGATTATTGGTTGGCGATGATCGCCGTCACGAAACAATTGGAAAGAGTTGTTAGATTGTGTAGAATAATACTGAAGAAGACTTGATTTTCCAAGAGGATTGCTCGGCAAGTATTTGTTTACATAAGGCTTGAAGATAACGATTCTCTTGTCGGTTGAGAAGCCGATCCGTGGTATCTTGTTACACAAATGGAATGTTCTAGGAAAATGTTTTTTTTATGTATGTTATGTTTGGTTTTAGGTACAGAGAAAGCGAAAACAAAAGTTCTATGCTGTGGTTGTAGCCAGATGAGTTCTTGCTATAAATATTATACAGTTGGGACTACACAAGCACTTTACACAAATACTTACCATAAACATTACGGTACTGTAGGGAGATGCTAGCAACATCTCTGAATAACTTTTGTTTCTTGGTGTTTTGTCTTGTGTACCTTCATTCATCATTTTATGTAGAACAACCGCTAATTCGGGAGGTTTTCTTCTGGTACGGTGTATTTATAAAAAAATAAGCTGCTATTTTTAATGTTGCGTTATGTAAGGCCCTGTGTCAAAAAGGAGGTACTTCAACTAGTACGAATTATGAGTGAGGTCGAGATTCGAATAGCTTAGTTCAGGTCAGACTGACACATACTTTGGGGAAATGAATCTGTTTACCACGAGTGAGTAATAAATAGCTGAACTGGAAAGCAAAAAAGCAAATCATTGTGGTTAATAGGGGTGAATGACAAAAGCAAATCGGTTGAGAACACAATATTGTCACTTGTTTTTCGTGAACAAAAAAACGACTGTTTGCGAAAAGTCTGTTCATAGATTTGAAGCGAGACAAAAGTCGCAAATTGCCCCTTAAAAGTTTAAGCTAATTTGGACAGCGCCGAAAGCGAAACCACCTCGCCTCAGTTCGTTCAGTCTCGTATTGGCCCTCTACTAACTACTTACATTTTGAACTAAGGTATAGAACTGACACTTAGTTAAGATAAACCGGACCTCTCTCTTACGAGTTTTATTTCTAGAGACGATAAAATCCTGAACCTTTCAAAAAAAGTCTGCAAACATTCTTTTGTCAGAGATAAGTGATTGTTTAATGACGGGACACAGAGCCGGAGGAGAAGAAAAAATGAACACATCGACAACGAGATGCAGACATGGAAGAGAAGCGAATCACGGCAGCGATGAGGGAATATGACAAATAGAAGAAAGTTAAATTAGTTTTTATGACAAATGCACAGTTTGGTCGATATACGACAACAACAAAAAAAGAAGATGGACACACAAACGTTCTGTGTACACATACATACCCGTTAAAAGTAAGCTCCGTAACAGATTTTATGGGAGCGCTTGTATAATTGTGTGCTCGTTAAAAGGAACTAACGATTGTAAGACCACAAAAGAAAAGAGTAAAAACAGTTTTAGTAATTTTAGTAACGTTTCAGCTTTTTCGTATCTTTACACTTACACTAGTAGAAATTGCGGTTTCGTCTAGAACATTCAACATTTATTAAACTATTTCTACAGTTAGCACCCATGCATTACTTACGAATCTATTTTACTAGCATGGTTACACACATCTTTAACAGTATAATAATAATAATAATAATAATAATAATAATAATAATAATAATAATAATAATAATAATAATAATAATAATAACAACAACAATAACAATAACAACAACAATAATAGTCGTCGTCATCGTCGTCGTCATCATCATCATCATCATCATAATAATAATAACAACAACAACAACAACAATAATAATAGTCGTCGTCGTCGTCATCATCATCATCATCATCATCATCATCATCATCATAATAATAATAATAAAAATAACAATAACAACAACAATAACAACAACAACAATAATAATAGTCGTCGTCGTCATCATCATCATCATCATCATCATCATCATCATCATCATCATCATCATCATCATCATCATAATAATAATAATAATAATAAATTTAATCAGTTTAAATCCAGAAAATAAATATAATAAATCATAAGCATAAATAATTCAAATCTATATAACATTTACGTGTCACATCTATTATCAATTATGCAACATTTGGCTTTGACGTTCTGCGATCCTATACAGCAGTTTCTATAATATTTAGCAATACAAAGTCACCAAATATAAACACATGCCAGATAAATACCTGAGGTAAATAAATATAAACATTTGACAAAGTGGTCATATTCCCTTAATATTGTGAAATTCCGGCATCAAATAAGATTCTTGTCAGTATGATTTAACTAAAAATTCACTTTGTTATTCAATATTAAGATTTCCTTGTTACAACCCGGTACATCTTTAGCCTTCTATTAAACTATCCATATACTACATTTGTGTCAGTACAGGATTGAATATGTGAGACTTTTCATAGACGGAATGGTTTTAGAGATTAGTCATTAGTGATTATCTTCACACAAAAATAAACAGCAATCTATACTAATAAGAGAGCTGTATATTTGTCGGTCTTTCTCTATAGTGGTGTATCGGCTAATTTGTTGGAATGAAATTAACTTTAACCACAACTGAACATATTTAGCATCAAGTGTGAATTTTTTGTTCTAAAGTAGGATTTCCCCGTTCAATTTACTGTGATAGTTTAATAAACAAAAAACACATTTAAATAAGTGTTTCATTATCCATGTTTTCTCTAAATTGGTCTGTGTCCCAAAAATAACCCAGTCATTATCATGTACTTGATTACCAGTTAATTCCGCTGGGCTTGTTTATTAAGTTGGTGGACTTTAAGAAGTTTATGACACAACTGCCGAACTTTGGCGACCTTAGAACTCAGCAGCAATTATGTCTGAACCGTTGTTACCGAGCGAGCCGATTTTGAATGATTTGCTTGACTATTATTTGTTATGATTAGAAGACAATGCTTTATCCACACACGTAATTCAGGTTTTTGCGACAATAGCTTCAGTTATATAACTGTAATTTGTAAGCTAGTAATTCGATTAGGCTCAAGTTATGACACGTACCATTCGAAGGGTAGGATCTGATAAAAATCACATGGATTGTTTTATTAGGGCATCCTCTATATTTTAGGACCATGACTTATTGAGTAATGTGTTAGTCAATCCATGCCATATCTCTTTTTTAATTCTGGTTATTTGTCGATGTCGTATCTTATATAACAGGTTATACCACTATTAATATTATTACTACTACTACTGCAACGATAAAAACAATACTATTTGCGAAAGTTATTTTTTCTATGGATTTTCATAACAGTAAACATTGAAACATTTTGTATAACTCCTCTAAGGTTAAACCAAATATTGAGTCGTCTATAGCATATAATTGGTATTATTCTTTACCGTTTTTCAAAGTTTATTAAACAAATGTTCATTTTAGAGGACGAAAATTGCTTACAATTATGTCTACTCCCATAAAGTATAAGAATAATTATTAGACAAAAGCTATTCAAAATGACATGAATGATGTTAACTACCCACTCATCGTTATCTTCTGTTATAATAACTTTTAAAGTCTAAACGACGATAAATGATTATATATTATGCTATTAAACAATTTTAAACTGATTAAAGTTTTCCGGCTCTCTTGAATCTTTATAACAGAACCATTACTCCAAAATCAATTTTAAGAGTGTTAAATTAATGTATACTTCCAGAAAGAGAGCGAAAGAGTTCATATGACTTCAAAATGTTGGTGTTTTTTACTGTGCTAAACTACTTATTTGGAAAAAAGTCTTATTGGTGTTGTTCTGTCTGAGCTATACACTTATCTTCAGAAGTTGTGTAATATTATTAGGTGTATTTCCGGAAGTAGGCAACCGGCTGGTCAAATGTTTAATGAGAATCTTTTTTTGTGATTGATACTGGTTTAGATTAAACTTACCATATAAATTTAAGGATATTGTTTATCACAAAAATTTCAGAAACATTGATTATATTCATCTTATTCAAACGAAAAAATATTTTTGACTGCTGATAACAAACAAACCAATACGCACAAACAAATTACAACAAAGAGTTTAATTGATACGATTTCACCCGTGTTTGCCGATTTACTACTAGAATGGAAAGAACTAATTTCTTTTGTTCATAAAAATAGCTAATCTAATAAGAATATTTCAAATATCTTTTTTCGAGACAAAACAATTCATTTACAATTACTGACCTTTTTATAAAACAAGAAACATTTTCTATTACATCATTTGTATGAAGAAATATAATTCAAGTTGAGTTTTGTGTCAGTGTTTTGCAATATACTAAATAATTAGATTAATGTTGACGTGTGCCTGTGTCTCGTAATGCAGGGCCAAAAACAGTGCTCGAAATTGGCAGGTTTTTTACAGATTAACACAGGTGTAAACAAAAATGAAACCAATGAGAGGTTTATATTTCAAATAGGAAACGAACATACAGTTACATAGTACATAAAAATAAACTGATTTAAATATCAAGTAGTCAAGTAAAAGCCCGTGTGAAGAACAAAAGAAGAGAAACACGAATTGATCTGTTGTTTCTCATAACACAAGGCTGATCAAACGTTTATTTCCCAGCTCGCTCAGTTTCTCAGGTTGGATACAGCTTAACGAGTATATAGTTTTAAAATACGGAGAGTACGTATTCAATATATGTCAGGGAGATAAAATGTAAATAATTTCATCTTACAAATATTGATAATCTGTTCAACTTATTTGTCCCATTCTAATTAGTTCAAATGAGCTAAAATAAAAATCGACATGTATCCTTTATGCAATGTTATAACGAAATTTTCACTATTTATGTCTTTTCTTTCACTCTTTTGCTCGATCTGTTGCATGTACGCTTAATGCAAGATATGTATGTTGTGGTCCGCTTCTCATTATCTCCTGCAAAGTTTAAACGATGTTCTTGGTAGGTTTTATTCGCGTAGCCGTACACACCCCTGAACACTTATTAAACTATTTTATTAGTTGTAAATATGTACATCCATAGTTCGTTCACTAAGAATTAGTTTTGGTTGGATCATTTCTACAGAGATCCAACTAACCATAACATTCAGGATTTTGCATTGCGTATTTCGTCACTTAAATTCAGATTGAAACATAAATACTACTATAAATACGCCCTACGTCAAGAACTTATCAAAACAAACTACCATATTATGATCCAATAGTAAACACGAATAAGAATCCATGTGTTAAAGTGTAAGTAAGGAAACACTTACGTAAACCTTAAACGTGAAATATTCAACTAATAAAGTAAGTCTCGAGACAAAGCCAGCAGAATAACGAATGAAAGGGAAACATTCCATGGATTAACGAATAAAAGACTAGTATTGTACATTGAGAGTATACACACATTACAATGGCACTGTTAGTTTCATATAATTAGACTGTGTTAATATTCAGCAGAGGAGCTGAAGAAATGCGCAAAATAATAGGTTGTACCAAACTGCCACAAAACCCCAAGCGTATGGAATATTCTTTCTTTTGATTATATAAATATGTGATGAATTCAATGTTTGAAAGACATGAGCAAAGGTTAGAGTCTACAAATATACAAAATCTTTACATATAAAATCCCGTGAACCATTAAACTATTTTAACTGTTATCAAAACACAAAAACACTTTTTCAAATTCTAACCGCTATTAGAAATTCACGCAATACACAGCGACTGTAAACATCCTTTTAGGAATGAATGGGATCATGATAGTTTTTGAAGATATACATACATCTCGTCTAAATCATACACATGTGTCCTGATCGAAAGTTAAACATGTTTTAAATCCATAAAACAGAGAACACCATTTTCATGTTATCCACGTCATTTTGTATATGAGCAAATGAGATAGATTGTAAAGCCCCAAACACAATCAATATGACTATGCGTACTGAAAATTATTATTTTAAATACATGCATAAACATCTGATATATCACTTGTAAAAGAGATAAAGCAAGTCGTTATTATTCAACACTTTAATATGGCATCTATAAAAGAAGTATTAATTTAAAGTGATTCATTAAAAAAAAAATTTCAAATTCTCTTTATGTAACAGGATCTATTAGACCCATGCATTAAGAAGTGTATTAGTACATATACGTAAACAAACATCATCGATTTGACAGGATTAGAACTCTGATTGTCAATTATCGAGTCAGCGTCCGAAATCATAGTGCACTGTAATCCAACAAGAATTCCAAAGTTGTGCATTGAGATAATTAGAAGCTAAAATTAGTGGTTCATTTTATACTCTGTTCTATCAGCCTGCATTTGACTATGATCACTTAGATAGAATTAAATTACTGAACGTAAATTAATCGGCCACTAGACACGAACTCTTTCTGTTTTCAGATAGGTTTGTCTGTCATCTGCCATGTTTGTGTAGCTTTTAATACCAACTGCTATTTTTAATTATACTATTTTTGCTAAAAGGTGATAGATGAAAAGCCAACCTATAAATTCGAAGAAAAAGCGTGTCGCCATTTTATTCCATGATATTTCTCTGTACATGGATATTTTCCCGTGTTCTGTTTTTTATCTGGTCAGCTAATATTTGTTTTGAATGGCGCCGCCCACAGAGCAGTAATCGCGTTGTGACTTTTTTTCCAGACAAATATCCTAACGTACTGTTTTGTATATTCAATGGGCGCCCATCTTCTATGGTCTTGCGATACAACAGTCTAAACCAACAATTAACTGTTTGCATTACTACCGTATCGCTATTGATGTAAGAGATATTGTTTCCACGAATAATCACCGGCTTCTGCAGCTAAATGGACTTCTATTGAGTGCCCCCGATAATATTGTATTGACTCCAGCCATGTAATCATTAAGCAAATTATGAAAGATAAAATAAAGTGGTGAATGTCGTATGCTAACAAAAGTGGATTTGCCACGCAGATCAGGTCTATTTTGTTCGTTTACACACTAATACTCTTGGAAAAGGTATGAACTCTCAATCCTATGCCTGAATTGCCAGTCATTTTTTAATTATTTCCTAATGATAAGTTTCACAGAAGCGTACCCCTTAATTATCTGTTTGCTCGGCCCTAAACAAAACTTGACAAAAAGCACGAGTTTTCGTTTTGTTGATGTAATGCTAGAAGGCTGCGTGAATAAAGGTGTCATGTAACTCTCAATTTCTCGTGCTGAAGTTACCGACCGGTAACGGAGTGCAAATAAGACATGGGTTTAAGAGTATTTCCAACGTGACAGATGTCAGCGACATGCATATACTAACGAAAAGGAAGACGAGTATTGCTTTGGCTGTCAGTCACTTTTCTGATCTTGTCTTTCTTCCAATTTTTTGCGAAACAAATCAGTTAAGCAAAAAACAGCAATTGACTTACTCGTTCCCTGTCAGCTGCTGTTGAACAATGATTTGATACTCAAAAATGAGGCGAATGGAATCTTCAGAATTAAATTATATATCTATAAAAAAAACAATAAATATTTTTTATGTCTTATAAAGCTATTCAATTTTCACAGCTGCATACTCAATAATTCCTAGTCCCAACAAATCCTTTAAGTGTGCAGAGAATTAATGCCAAAATAAGAATTCTTGCGGTTCTAAATCACCACGTAGGCTCAAGACTATGGACTAAAATTGGTGACAAAGAATATGATTTCTGTTGTATAACAATAGCGCAAAAAGATAGAGTAACAATGGCCTCTAAAACGAATATTTCTTACGATCGTAACACATGTCGATAATCACGCGAATATTTTTCTTCTAAGACCCATTGCTTTTATATTTCGTTGATCTCATTTTTTCATGATATTGTTGGTGTATGTGGCAAGCCAAGGGTATCATATTACAGGTGTAGTATTTATTTATCACACATGTGGAAAGAACAATGAAATCTCACGCACGTTTGGTATGTTAGATGTTTACATTAAAAATGTTGATCAGTATTTGCTTAAATGGCCTATAACTATTAAATAAAACGTTTTTGGCTTATATACACATATAGAACATAATCTCAAAGTCATTCCATTGATTTCAAACCATCCGGTGCGTGTGTCACATACAAGTTCGTTTGCAAATGTTTTAAAACGTTTGATTCGCCTTATATAGTTAAAATGTACTTTTTCTCTCAAATTGGTATGAATATATATTTATTTCTCTAACTCCAGTCATACCAAATTATTTCTGAGGTTTTTTCTCATATTCTCTCGTGATTTTGATGTCTGCTTCAATCACTTATTTTGAGATTTCAAGTGAAATATAAAAATAATCTCAAATCTCTTTTATTTCGACAGTTTTTATAGAAAATGAATTATTTATTATAATGATTTATGAAAAAACAATACATTTATTGGCAGATCTGATGAAGCATATATAATGCACTAGACCACCCGTGACCCGTTGGGTCAGTTTGTTATATTAGCTATGGAATTCATGTATGAGCGTGACACTTGTGGCATAAAGAAAATAGTTTTTTTTTACATAACAGAAGCATTTCTATGAAAGTATATTAAAATGAAAAAAGAATATAGATTTCTATGAGTCGTTCTGTTTATTATAATTGTTTTTTTTTTTTAAATTACAGTTACTGAATTATAAGTGGTTGGTTAGGGCGATTTGAGAAAGGAAGGGGGTACAGCCGTGGCCACCGAGAGACAGCAGGCTTTCTCGCGTACGTAACGAAAACAGACGGAGTAGGAGTGGTGAAATCTATGAGAGGGAAAGTGGGAGGTGGTTTCGTTCACCGACCGCTCGTATGGCTGATATTAATAATGAGTGTTGTTTTTTTGTTTGTTTGTTTTTGTTTTTTGAAAGGGAGGTGTTTTTTGAAACTGCGACAGACTTTACGAAGTCTTCCCGTTGAATGTTTTTAGCCGTGAAGAAAACAAAAAAACTATTTGATGAAATTAAATGAAATTGTTTATATTAAAAGACTAAAACAAACATTGCTAAAACTCTCAGTATTATAAGGTCAGGATCAAGGACAATGAATCAGTCCTGGGAAAAGAGTGGCGCCCTCCCCTACATCTTGGGTTAGTTGATAATGTAAAGAGATCCTCTACTGTAATCGGGCAATTTAGCCTTTTATAAAGTCTGAAATTAGCGACCACCTCACCTAAAATAAGCGAACGCCATTTTTGTTTGACGAATTTGACAATATAACTAAATAAATATTTGAAATAAAAAAAATTAATTTCTCAGATGTTAACCATACAATATCATTGCCCTTGTCTTATTTTTACGTCTCTATTTGGTACTTTGTTACATGGGGCCCGGGCTAACTTTGACCTTGACCCTAACTTTAACCCTAACCCCCAATGACCCTGAACTTTATAGGTAACCCTACCCCCCTCCCTAACCCTAACGACGGGGTCAAAGTTAGCGCGGGTCCCAATCTAACGAAACACCATCTATTTGTTAGTAAGTTACGCTTGTTTTATTATGAGCACCCCCCCGGATAAGAGTGAAATATTTGAAAAAATTAATAATTTGCCTTCCAATAACGCGTGTACGATGGACACTCTACTAAAAAGGGTTGATATACCGTAAAAACTGGTAGGCTTCCGATAGTAAACGAAATTATACTTGTTACTTCTTTTTTCGATTAGATTTTCTTTTTTATTTTGCTTTGAATCACGACTTTCCTCACTTTCGTTTTTGTTAAATATTTTTTTTTTTACTTTTTGCGATTTATTTATTTGTTTTTATTGCGTTTTCACTTTTCAATTACGTTTATTCTCTCTCTCTATCTCTCTTTCTTTATCTTCTCCCTCTATCTCTCTCTTACGAACACAAACTTTCTCTTTCTTTCGTACGCGCTCTCTGTGTTTCACTGAAAAAAAAAAAGGAATTCCACAGTGTTTTCTACATCAATTTGTATAATTTACTGTTAATAAAATTATCCGGTGGCTAGAAATATGCACATATCTTACTCACCAAAATTTTGCGTGACGGGATGGAAGTATATATATTTATTATATTACTCGGTTGTCGGGGTAAAAGCTGTCTCTTCAGCAATCACTATCGGTCGCGACTCCCCTCCCCCGTTGTCAGGGGCAAAAGTAAATACTAAATCTTATTAAATGAGAGTGTCAGATCGTGACACAAAATAAGAAACTTAACTTCTCAGATTTTAACTATACAATATCATTGTCATTGTCTTATTTTTTACTATCTCTATTTGGTAGTTTGTTACATTGGGACCTGGGCTAACTTTGGCCCTGACCCTAATTTTAACCCTAACCCCCAATGACCCTGAACTTTATAGCTAACCCTAACCCCTCACTGACCCTAACCCTAACGACGGGGTCAAAGTTAGCGCGGGTCCTAATGTAACAAATCACCTTCTATTTGTTAGTAAGAGACTTTTTGCGATTTATTTATTTGTTTTTATTGCGTTTTCACTCTTTCTCTATCCCCCCCCCCTCCATCTCTTACGAACACACACTCTCTCTTTCTTTCGACCACGCTCTCGGTGTTTCACTGAGAAAAAAAAACAAAACAAAACAAACATTGCTTATTGTCCGTTCAAAACATTTAAAAAATAAATACTGGTTCCTTACCATCCAAAAATAATAAATAAATGTTTTAACACTTTAAGAAGTGGTGCAAATAAAAAATAAATACTTAGTTCAAACTATCATTGAAAAAAAAAACATTGCTTAACGTCCGTTCAAAAACAACAACAACAAAAAATAATAGACATGCCCTAAAAACGTCAAAATAAAAAACAAAAAATAGTTTTAAGTTTTAAGCAACACAAAAAAGTACTTTTTGACCGGGTGATTAAAAAAAATGTATTATTTCTTCCCCTTCCGCTCGAAATGTAGAAGAAAAAATATTAGCGGCTGGTTGGGATCGAACTATAAACCAGTCGGGCCAAAGACAAAAATACTACGTCGCTTACCGTTGCGCTAAAGGGAAATAATTAAAATACGATGCAGAAATTAGGCTAATTAAATGTTATTAATAATCTAGGTGCGGCACGCATGCGCAGAGCGTTTGCCGGAAGCGTGACACACGTACGTACACCTTAGCGTATTAATATATAGATTGTTGTTGTTTTGTTTGTTTGTTTTTGTTTTTTAAAAGGGTGGAGCTTTTTTGAAACTGCGACAGACTTTACAAAGTCCTGCCGTTGAATGTTTTTAGCCGTGGAGAAAACAAAAAAACTATTTGATGAAATTAAATGAAATTGTTTATATTAAAAGCGATATAAAAATTTCCAGAATGAAAAATTGCATGCGTTCGTTAATCGTAAGAGATTAACGGAATCGGAATAACAGATTTAAGACGATGCTATTTACGCATGCGCAACCGGATGTTGAAAACCGGAAAGCTGAAAGCTGATTGCAAACATACAAGACCCATAGACTTTTAGTAGTATATAGATTTGTCAATTTCCAGATGCAAACGTAACAACTATGTCCAATTTTTGCGCTAATAGAATTAGTAAAATTATCTGCTACAAAAACCAATACATGACTACAGATAAAACCAACAGAACTCCGAAAATGTCGATAGATACACAAGCTCTATATATGTTTTGTGCATTTAACTACTTAACACATATGCTTTCCTATTACATGTTATCTTATGCAGCATTCACTCTAAACAGGTTAAGCCGACTTCTTTAAAAAAGGAAGTTTCTAGGGAATATACCATTCACAAGCAGTTCCCAGTCGTCGCATATCTCAGTCAGCGATTATCACGTTATGTTTGTAGTGTTTTTGCAGGGTAGTGTCGCCGTCCTCTAACATACGACGCCTAGTATTGATAAATAGTCATTAATCTAGTACAACCCAAGCTCAAAGTCGCTTAACAACGGTTATCTAATAAGGATATGTGTGTATGGGACTATGTAGCAGGTAACGTCGATTACTAACGATCCCGCTGACACATTACAACACCTCATGTATCTTGGATGGGAACGTTAAAAAAGGGTCCGTTCACTGTTCAAATCGTATATTATATCAGAATAAAGCTAAGATTATCAACACGTAGACTGTCAGTTGGACTATATTTTTTCATAGAAAATCGCTCCAGACAGGACATGGAGCCATTTGATGTAAGGAGCTAAAAATACGACTTCAAAGTCAAAAACTATCCAACAATAAGTGCTAGTTAGATAGATCATGACCATGGAAACACCAATTCTTCCCTTCTGTCATAAACATCGCTCATAGCATGTGATGACTAAACAACGAAATAAGGGAAGCAAGAGTAAACCCAAGGTCAACTTTCTATCTGTTCAAATATCGTCTCAAATGTGTTAAATAGACAGCCAAAACAATGGAAACACTCATTGCCTTCCGAAAAAAAAACATAATTAAAGCGATTATTTTGATTAAGTTACAAAAACTATTATAATAAGCGATCTTTTCATGAAGATCAAACTAGCGCCTATATTTTCATTAAGTAAATTGAAAAGTCATAGTATAACACGGACATATAAAATGATTAACAGGCAGAGTGAGAAAAGCATGTCTACAAAGAGTGGTGGAACGGTGAAAAAAAGTTTAATCGCAGAAGAAGGTGGCGTGATTGGTACTCTCCAAGACTTCGAGATCAATCAGTCAGATAATTAAAATCGGATTTTTTTGGCGACAGTTAAGACATGATAGATCGTGTCTTGGAGTATGCGGAAATAGGGGCTGATGATGACTTAGTAAAGGCACAAATCTCTTAATTCCTCCTAGATATAGTATTTCTTTTTTGTTAACATTGTTCACCCCAAACAAGGCAGTACCGTCGGGAAAACTGGTGGCAAGGAGGGAGTTCCAGAGCACGAGGAAAGAAGCTTTTGGAGTAGAACGCTCTTCTGCATCTGGGGACCTCCACAGTGAATGGATGGATTTAGCTGAATGTCGAGTTGGTCTAGTGAATTTACGTCAAGGAGGCAAGTAGAGTAGCCAATTCATCGGAGCATAATCCATTAAAGTATGTGTAAAACAAGCACAAGGATACTACATTGCGACGATGGGACAGGGACTGGAGCTTGGTTGACAGTGAGGGACCTATTAGGTTGGCGACTCTTTTTAGAACCTTGTCAAGGAGGAAGAGACTAGTAAATGATGCACCAGCCCAGGTGTGACAACAATACTCCATGCATCAGCGGATGGTGTTATTGTAGAGATACAGGATAATGTCAGGTGTGAGGAGTTTACTAGCACAGTAGATGGAGTCAACGTTCTTTGCGGCAGCCTTGGCAATGTATTCAATGTATTTGTTCCAAATCATGTTACCTGTGAAGGTTAGGCCGAGGAGTTTGAATGTTGACCTCTCAGGTAGGGTGTTATTTGCCATGACAATCGGTGGTTGGAGAGGTTTCTTGTAGTTATTAAAGGAAAGGAGCTTTGTCTTCGCGGCATTAAAAGTTACCAACCATTTATGACTCCAGTCTACTACAGCCTGAATGTCATTTTCTAAGGATTCAGCTATTTCCTCGGATATGATCGCGTCTGTTTTGCCAACATGGCGAGAGTAAAGCGTGGTGTCGTCAGCAAATAAACCAATCTCAGACTCTATGTCATCAGGGAGATCGTTTATGAAAATCAAAAAAAATTAAGATCCAAGGATAGATCCCTGGGGTACACCAGCATTTATGTCATGTTGCTTAGATTGGCGGCCATCAAGGACAACCTGGATCTTTCTATTGACTAGGAAGGCTCTAATTATATTAAGTAATTGCTCAGTAATACCGTATGAGCGTATTTTCAGGAGAACCCCTTTACGCCATACCTTGTCAAAGGCCTTGGATATATACAGGTGCTACTACCGTAGCTTCGCCTGCCTTGTCGAGTGTATGAAACATGCGTTCAGAGATGACCGTCAGGATGTCCGCATGAAATCGTGCTTGTCTAAATCCATACTGCCAGTCAGAAAGAAGTTTAGCATTAACTAAGTCCCGGTCTATCGCTAGATTGATATAGGATTACAAAGATTTTTGCAAAGCTCTACAGTATACTGATTAGCCGGTAGTTCTGAGGTTCGGTTCTATTCCCAGAATTCTTGTAGACTGGTACCACAGAGGCAATTTTCCAGCTATCGGGGAAGCAAGATTCAGCTAGGCATCTATTGTAGAGTTTGGAGAGGACAGGGGCCAGTTCAGCAGGACATTTCTGTATTACTATTACTGGTATGAGATCAGGCCCACAAGTTTTGGATATTTCAAGGTTTTTTATTATGTCTCTGACCTGGGATAGGGTGATGACCATGTTAGCAAGTGTGACTTCGGTCCGCAATGGCAATTTAGGGAGGGGTGGTTATCAGAATCCAAAGTGGAGTTAGAGGCGAAACGCTCCGCAAGTAGTTCAGCCTTATCAGTTGCCCTGCAAACGACATCATTGTGGTTTGATAGTGGGGTAATTGTTGATTGACGATCGTTCACTACAGTATTGTAGATTTTCTAGAAATCACGAGTACCTTACTTCTGTGACTGGGTGCGTTTTTTTGTTAACTCAGTATACCTTCTCCTTGCTTCGCCTATCACGGACTTACAATTATTTCTTGACTCTATAAACCTATGTCTATTAGTAGCTGACTTATGGCGACCGAATTTACGGAATGCTTGATGCCTCTCAACAATGGCAGCTGCACATTCCGAGGTGAACCTATTGGGGAGAGTGAGGCTTGCTGAAGAATTTCCGCATGGGAACATAGGCTTCAATGCCTGCGTTTACCCATTCAGTTACTTCATTTGCACACTAGTCAGCAGGGAGTGAGAAGGTTTCCCTTCATGGGGCGTCGCTGGTGTGATTTCTGATTGACTCAAACTCAGCCTGCTCGCAGCATCTCGTTATTTTGAGCAACGGTTCATCAGCTTTTGGAAGACTTTTTAGGGTGATATGAATCATTAGCACAATGTGATAAGCATTCCCGAGTGGGCTATGGGCTTTCCTCACACAAGCCTCGGGTATTGAGGTTAAGAATAGGTCTAGAAGTGAGGCTTGCTGGTCTACTCGATCGGGAATACAGGTCGGAAAATCGACAGTCTGAGAGAGGGAGTGAGCTAACGAGAAATTATACGTAGAGTTGCCGGCTGCGTCAGTGAGGCTGGAGAATTCCTACCAGTCACGGTGGTGTGCATTAAAATCCCTAAATACATGTATCTGGGCATTCGAGTAATTTGAGAGTGTTCTATCTATGCTTTCAGAGACAGGGTTTAGCAGGGTACAGTCCTGGGTGGAAGGGGAACGGTATAAGAAATATAAGTAACTGACGCTGTGATGTAAAGTCAATCTAAAGCACATGTAGTCTTGGTCATCCGATTCTAACCTATGTTCTATAGTTAGGGCGAGGGTGTTCCGAACATAAACTCCTAGCCCGTGCATATGTTTACCAGATTCTTTACGGTAGAGCTCCTAGTCATGTCAAAGTTGTGAGAGGAGATTGTGGATTGCAGGTTTGTTTCACTTAGAGCTAGGATATCTGGGGAGTTTGTCAGGAGAAAGGTTTCTACGTCGTTGATGTTGGTTCTAAGTCCCCGGATATTTGTGAATGCGAGCCTCAAGGGCGGAGGCGAAAGTGTTTTTATTGGGTGTCTGGTTTAGGTTTGATTTTTATTTTTTTTTGTAATGACATGTTTGTTTTGTTATAGAGTGGGTTGGGCAAGGTGATTCCCTGTTTTGTGCCAATAAGCTCATACAACCAGTCAATTAGTCACGACCTGGTCCATGGGGGTTGTGGCCTCGGGAAAGCCCACCGGAGATAATTGCAGGGTCCCTTTCCATGCGCTACATTGCACATACAACTACCCACCGTATTATGCAACTGATGATAGAGCAGCTGTTCTTAGCACTACCTAAGAGTTTGTCAGTCGGAAACAGACAAGCTGTTAAACCTGTACCCTCAACCGGACGGAACAAGAGCGACTCAGACTGGTCATGTGAGACTTAGTGACGAAAATGTTTTCTCTAAGTTGTCCAAATAAGGAAAAGAAAAAAGGCGTTTATTGTCTTAGTAAGGAAACAAGGCCAGGCACTGAGTGTTTTTGAAGCGTCCCAGCGCTGGTACCGCTGCACCTGGCCAATAGACAAAGAAAGAGTGCAGGGGCCAGTGATAGGCAGAAGTCGTTTCTTACTCAACCTTTTGGTTAGGATCAAAGTGTAGTATCTGTTCCGATGGAAACTGCACCCTATAGACTGGTATTGTCTTGGCCTTCGGGGCTTGATTTACGCCGGTCTATGGGTCTGTCCTGTGCAGTTCTAGGAGGTCAACCTTCCCAGGCTTCGCCTCCCCTCTTTGGGGAGGAGTAAGTTTATTGCTTACTGTCTGAGGCGCCCCTATCAGGGAATGCCGACGAGGCTGCCCAGGAAATTTTTAATGGCCAGAGTGCTCACCTCTCGGGCGCTGGCTTTTCAAACACCACTTTCCCGACCCGACCTTACTTGTGGGAGTAAGATAAAAACTGGCCTTGTGCCTAACTCCTGGAGAGGAGTAAATCAATACTCCTTAAGCAATTGTAGGTTTGCAAACCAGATATTTTGTTTGAAATTCCAACTCTAGGAAGGTTGTCGATCAGGACTAAGGAGGTCTCTTTCCTCAACGGTTGTTTGTCAAGGCGTAAGTAGTTGGTAGCAAGGCTTTATCGTCAGAGATTTCCCTCTCTTAGATGGATGGCCTTACCAGGTCTTACGGGTCCAAAACACCGAGAGGGGTAAAAATAGCCTGCGCCTGTGTACTAGTCAGGATTTTCCGAGCCCCGCAGGTTGAAAAAAACAAAAAAAATTTCATATATATATATATATATATATATATATATATATATATATATATATATATATATAATAAGTTCACTGAATACTGCAGAGTGAATATAAAGTAGAAGATAGGTTTCCTTCTCGCAAGTAAGTACTAATAAGAAACATAAGAGAGAGACAGCCAAACTTCAGGCCAACGTGAGATTTCAAGAATTTCTTCAATGGGAAATCAATAGACAGACAATAAGACAGTATATATCAATAATTAAACACATTTTAGTCAAACACAGAATTAAGTACACTCATATAGTACACATTAAAATTTGGAGAAACTAGTATGTGAGTTGTCAAATAGTATGGGAACAAAAAATAAATAAAAAATAAAATAAAAAAGAGCTTATCTTTGCCCGATTACATTGGAAAATATAGGGTCAGGCCCGGCTCGTGCTACGTTACTAACCTGTTCGATTACCATATCCCGAATAGGATGGATTCGGTGAGGTGCAATTGCCTAAGACAAGTTACATTGACAATTTATTTTTCTATTATATCAATTAGTAAATGCGTTTAAATATGAACCATTTTTTGGGAGGGATTTTCTGACTTTTCCGTCTTTCTTCTTGTCTCTTTTATATTCCTTTTCAGTCGCTGTCGTGGATGCGTAATTAACATAATAAAATTGACCACGCTAGGTACAAAATGCTGTCGGATATATTTAAGTAAAGTACGCTAATACAGATAAAAAATGAACTAATCCAGCAGGACACCGCACAGTTATGGATTAAATACCTCTATTTAGATTCCTCTTCTAATATAGTGCGGATGGGGTAGGATTTGTTAAATACTATCCTCCAAGACATGCTGCATAGTGGTGCATTAATTGACTATTTATGGCGATATGTGTGAGCTATTAGATAAGAATATGGCGATGATGATTTGATGACTCAACTCGAAAGTACTCGTGAAAAAAAAGGAAAGATTGAACAAAAAACCCACGGAACTTTAATACACAAATTTGATCGAAATCCTAGATTGATTCTTAGAAAATCTATAAATGAAAAACAGAGTTTTACCAAGGATAAATAATCCGTGTTACATCATAACGTTTACCTAAATGGAAATATGCTGCTTAAATACAAACACACATACATACACTTACAATATATATATATATATATATATATATATATATATATATATATATATATATATATATATATATATATAATGAAAATATATTAATGACAATTAAGCTACACAAAAGCTTACGCGTTTTATCCCCGTAGGGAATCGTCAGGTATACAAGCTCTACTCAGATATTGGGTACTGTTGAAGTAAATACTGAAAATGGATATATAAAGTATTATATCTATTTATAACATTTTATGTAGATACATAAAATAATATATATATATATATATATATATATGTGTGTGTGTGTGTATGTGCGTGTGTGTTTGTAATTGAACTGCTAATACTGTAATTATGAATATGACGTAGATTACAGTTGAACCACGATACATGTACGTAGCTTTTCAGTGAATTAAAAATGAAGAATGTAAACTAGAAATTATTTTAATAATAGGGAACTTGAAGTAACTAATATATCATCATTGGTATCGCGATAATCTATTAAGATACTCAATACTGAAACGAAGTTCGGGGGGTATATATCCACATAGTTACCTTATAGAAAGTATCACTCAATGCTTTAGCTTTCCATGCAATTCAAGTAATGTTTTTTCTATATAATTACATATCGAGGGTGGATGGTATGAACCCATCATGATTAATCCAATAAATAAAAGTAATACATAATGTTATATCGATATTATAATACGAGGAGGGGGTTTTATTAAATAATACATATTTTCTAATATAAATAAGTTTTAATTTGAAATTTCACTATTAACAATTTTATATAAAAAGGGATTTTGGGAGAAGTATATTCAACTCAGCTACATACACTAAGCGAGACGGATAACTTGTTATAAATATAGACTTTAAAATGGTTTGATTTTTTAATAGGAAATTGATATGGCTGAGGGGTAGATTACTCGGGCTTTTTCAAATGGATTACGCCCCTTTATTTTTAATCTAGGAATGTGTGAAACGAGGCAGTTAATTATTCTTTTAGTCATATTGCGATGATTTAATCATAGTAAAAATATATTTAAAACATTTGATTAAACGTATCTGATGAACTTTTTCGCCAGAAAAATGAATAATATCTGCAATTCGAACATTGATTTGTTTGGTATCGAAGTCATGTATTGTCACAATAAGAAACACACTTTTGTTACTGCGAACCTATTGTTTATGTTCGATGACATTCCAAGCTAACATTACTTTCGTATCAAGATGTTATACCGAATCAAATTGTTATTATTATTCAACTGTAGGATTAACTATATTTTATGAACTGGTATTTTCAATTTTTTTGTATAGAGTTTTTTTTTATCGGTGTTTTGTTTTGAATTGAAGGTTAATCGAAACTAGCGCGACTGATTTTTAATACTGAGTGACGGTTTGAAAATCGTTTCACTTTTCGGGTGTGAAAGGTTCCTGTTTTGAGACTAGTAAAGAGAAAATGCGGAGCGCTACGACGGAGATGAACACCATATCATAAGAAGACCTCTAGAGGTGTTTCCGGCAGTGGATGACTCGGTGAGCAAATGGTGTTCAAGCGCAAGGGGCCTACTTTGAAGGGGATTAAGGTACCAAGCCCGTCAAGTATTTGAAATATTTTTTCTTCGCTAAGGTCGGATACTTTAAGAAACACCTCGAAGAGATACCCGAGTGTTCTATTAAAGAACTTCCTTACCTCTTAAACGTTGCGTAACTAAAGAGTAAAGAACAGTACTTTTCATCTCCCCAATTGACTATTTAATTATGTTATAGTATATCTTCTTTGTGGTTTATTGATCTTACCAGATTCCACGACAAGAATTTATCTTCTCTTATTGATTATACAACTTACTGTTTTTACTAGAGGGAACATCACTTGGGGAAAGTGCACTATTCCTCATATAAGCCAGTGCGGGGTAGCCATATGTAGTGAAAAGAAGAAAGAGAGAGCCGAATTCCTTTGTAAAGGTTTTATTCACAAAAGTAAAACACGAAATAAAGTGAAAATGCGAAGCATTTACAGTCAACGCCTGACGGAAGAGTTCATTCAATGGGAGGAGGGGTTAAGAATATTACACTTTCCCCTTCAAGTTAAAAAAAAAAAAATTTTTTTTTCCTTTTTTTTGTTTTTACCTTTTTTTTAATGTATTTTATTCTATTAATTTAACTTTTTTTAATGCCTTATTTAGTAACGAAGTCCTTGTATTTCTCAGGAAATTTCCGTATTTTGCCAGATCTTCGAAGTGGCTCGGATGGCATTTTGCTCTCAATTGGCTCCATACGAGGATTTTCTTCTATGTGTTCAGAATATTGTGTATTTTCTTTTTAACTTTCTGGCTTACATACGGGTCGCATGCAAACATCCTCTGACGTGTTGTCTCAATTAATTGAGTTGGGAGCCAAATCTCTAACGTTGACGGTAGTTTCGATGCCAGAAGGTAGTCGTACATGGGCATAATGAGGATTGATCTTCAGTAACGTAGCGTGTAACCAGAGGGTCATATTTACTCGACCTAATATGATCTCTGACGGTTTTGCCTACAGGGGAATGGAAGTATCAGACGGCTGTACTTAGTCTATCGTGAGGGGTCGCATTCGTAGCTGTGCAGAGCAATGATCGAATTGAATGTAGAGCATCAAGTAGAATATTTTCCCAACAGGATGGTCTCATATTGTGAGAATGTAAAGTTACTTCCATAGTGTGCCGTTTCGTTTCTCAATTTGGGCATTGCCTTCCGGGTGATATCTACTCGTCTTCGAAGTCGCAATGCCTTTCCCATGTAAGTAATTTGTAGTTCCCTCTGACAAAAAAATCAGTCGCTCTATCTGTGTGAATCATATCGGGCATACCAAATATCGCAAATAGTTGATTCAGGCATTGTGTGACCGTTTTGCTTGTCATATCTTTACATGGAATTGCAACGAGAAAACGAGAGTATTAGTCGATTATCGTAATTAGATATGTGTTACCATGTGTGGACGTAGGCAGAGGTCCCTTGAAATCCATGTTTAATCGCTGAAACGGTAGTATTGCTTTTATGAGAGTTCCCTTATAACCGGTAAAGAATTTGGGTCTTAAATACTGGCAAGACGAGCACGAATTAGTTACACTTTTTATTTGGTCGAGTGAGAAAGGAAAGTGTCTTTCTTTGCAAAAATGGAACAGTCGTGTAATGCCTGGGTGGCATAATATACAGTGTAGGTCGCGGAGATCTTGTAAGGAATAAGTGAGAGCAGATATTCGGGAAAACGTATCAGCAACAGTATTTTCAACTTCCAGGACGGTAGACGATGCTAAACTTAAATTGGGACAGTTCAATGCGCCAACGACATATTTTGTCATTTTTGATTTTTGATTTCCTGGTATCATCAAACATGAAGCTAATACTTTTTGGCCTGTAATTACAGTAAAGTGTTTACCAAGGAGAAAATGTCGCCACTTTCGTAGAACTTCAACAATAGCAGCTGCTTCTTTTTCTACCGCATGATGTTTCGTTTCACTAGGGCTTAGTGCCCTGGAATATAATGCAACCGGACGGTTTTCCTGATTAAGGGTAGCCGCAATACAGTTGTTACTAGCAACTGTTTCTACTATAAATTCTTTTTTCTGGGTCACCCGTTACCAGCATAGTATCTTTCAAGTCGTTCTTCAACCTTATAAAGGAGTCCAATGCCACAGAATATAATGGGAATTCTCTATTGCGGTTTAGTGCTAATATTTTCTCTGAAAAATTCTGGATACATTTGTTGTAGTAGGAGAACATCCCAATAATCCGACTTTGTGATTTTAGATTTAGAGGATGTGGCATCTCAAGTAGAGGTTTAAGACGATCGAAGTCGGGTGATATCTGGTTGTTTTTGATAGTGTACCCAAGTAAAGTTATCGTTGAGACTGAAACGATGCTTTTATTCTTATTAAGCGTGATGTTGTACTGTTTAGCAACCTCATAAAATCTGTGAAGATTGTAGTCATGCTCTTTTGGGGGTTTTCCACAGATAGTAACGTTATGTACATAGACAAATGTATCTACTAATTGCTCCTTGCTGACAATTCCGTCAATTGTTCTTTGGAAGGCGCTTACTCCATTAGTAACTCCGAACGGTAGGCGAGTAAACTGGTATAATTTACCATCCACCTCGAATGCTGTAAAATGACGATCCTCCTTACTGATGGGGATTTGATTGTATGCTGATTTAAGATCAAGAGTAGTTAAAACATTATACCTAGCTATTTCCTCGACTATTTTAGATATACTCGGTATCGGATAAGCGTCTAATTCTGTACATCTGTTGATTGTGTCACTATAATCGATCACCATTCTTTTTTTCGGTTTTCATTTGATGTTACTAAAACCTGCGCTCACCAAGGTGAAATTGATGATTCTATTAAATTTTCCTCCGACAATTTTGCAGTCTCTGTTCTTAGGAATTTGCTATCAGCAATTGTGTGACGACGTGACTTGGTGCTGATTGGTGTTGTGTTCGTAGAAAGATGAGAAAATAATGGGGGAGGAGAAACGTTCATGGATGGAAAAAAAAAATTGGTGACTGACCCGATAATACGCACGTCCTCTGGTTTATCAAATTTGAAGGTTACATTCCTATATTTGCAGAGAATATATTTACCTTTGATTAACTCGACAAATAAATTCTTAATAACTTCCACTATTACGTTAGAGTGTACATTATTGTTTAGAGATATATCGACTTTAGGTTCTCCCACAATTTTCGCACACATATTAGGGTCGGCTAATGATGTTTTTTGTTTGGGAATCATTTTAAGGTTCATTTTGTTTTGGCAATATTACCGTTAATAAAAGTCCCCACACTACCAGAATCCACCATGACATTGACAGTGGATCCATTTATTTTACACTTAGTAAATGTAATGTCTTTCTTTCTTCCTAGTCGCGCGAGACTAGGGAAATCAGTGTCTTCATTTAACACTGCCGACACGGAAGATTTACAGACACTTATTGCATTTTGAGTCACAGGCCGGACAAAGGTAGCGCGGATGACGAGAATTCCCGCAGAAAAAGCAAATTACCTTCTGCCTCATATTTTTTTGTATCGCTGCCAGCCGTCTATTTTCTCTTGAAGTGATTATTGGCGCGGAAATCATATTCTCCTGGTTGTAACACGCAGAGTGTTTTTCTGCTTGTTCAAGCGATCTTGCCGTCTCGTTGTCGAATTGAGGGGGAGGATATACCACTAATAAAAGCCTCCCGCATATACTGGCTTTTATTTATTTCGGCACTAACGGCCTGGAAATTGCATGTCTAAGCGAGGTGTTCTAACTGTAACATGAAAGAATCCACTATTTGTGCCGGTTGTTGTTTAATGGTGATAAGTTTGTGGCGGTTGTAGACTATATTAGTAGGCTTGATGTAGGCCGCGTCCAGAGCTCTTATGGCAGATGTGTAGTCGTTTGTGTCACTAATACCTCTGCCGATATGCTATTTATCAAAGCATAGAAGTCGGTTTGGATGTTTCCAGCTTCTTCAGTGCTGTTAACCGTATGTAGGTAATTTATAAACGTAATTATCCAATGTTTGTATTTTTTTCTGCATTGAAGGCTGTGGACTCGGTGTCGAATCGTTCGGGACGAAGTACTCTGTCCATTTCTTTTGTGAATAAAATTGTAGTGAAAAGAAGAAAGAAAGAGCCGAATTCCTTTGTAAAAGTTTTATTCACAAAAGTAAAACACCTTATTTATCTACTTCCCACAAAGAATGTGACACATTGTCGGAAAGTGGGAATTGCGCACTCTAGAGGAAGAGTACTTGGTGCCTTTAAAAATTGCCTGGGCAGCCCCGTCGGCATTCCCCGGTAGAGGCGCCTCAGACGATTAGCAATTAACTAACCCCTTCTCAAAGGGTGAGTAAGCAAAGCCTGGGAGGGTGGACTTCCTAGAACTGCACAGGACAGTTCAATAGACCGGCGTAAATCAAGTCCCGAAGGCCAAGACAATACCAGTCTATGGGGTTTCACAAAGGTAAAACACGAAATAAAGTTAAAATGCGAAGCATTTATAGTCAACGCCTGACGGAAGAGTTCATTCAATGGGAGGAGGGGTTAAGAATATTACACCATACTAAGGGGATCTTATTTGAACTTCGAATACTATATTATTTTGAATAGTTATTTAGGGGTTGCTTGTAGTAAGAAGTATCCTCATGTTAGGTTGTCCTGCTAACCTCTGTACAGAGAGAAACTTGAGGGCAGTGTCTAGTAGACATAAAACATTCCCCCCTACAGGCATTCGAATTCTCCACAGTAGACATACGAATTCTCCCCGGTAGACATTCAAATTCTCGCCAGTAGGCATTCAAATTCTCCCTGTATGTGCATGTATCCTGCATGTAGCTGGGTTTACTATTATCCGGTTTTTAATTCGTGCAACATATTTTGAATTATAAGTCTTAACTTTCTTTTAATTATCAAGTTTTAATATTTATATGGGTGCTAATATATATTCGAATGTATGCATTTATGAAGCCCCAATATTAATTAAGTCAGGTTATTAAAAATAAAACAATTACCAATTATATTTTATCCTATTTTTATTTATTATATGTTGTTTTGTTTTTATATATTTTTTTACTTTATATTTTATTTGTTGTATTTAATATGAGTTGTAATATATGTTTACTTATGTGAATTTGTCAAGCTAAAAAAAATAATCGAGATGTGTTATTATAAAAAATTACATATTTATTTTATTTATATTCTTTTTATTCTTGATACCTTTTGTCTTCTTTGGATGGCACCTGCGCGCGCATGTGTTTGTGTGTGTTTGTAGGAGACACCTGTTTTAAATGTATGCGTCTATTAACTTACATGTTGACTCCAGAGATGTTTATGTATAACAGCTAACCGGATATTGGGATTCGCACGTGTACGCTTGTTGCGTCAACATTTACTCGGTAATTTAGGGCAGGATCTAACCATTTTTTTAAATAAAAAAAAACGAATAGTTAATAACTAAATAAATAAAATCTTATTTACAATTCAGCGGATTCTTAGCCGATTTGAGTTATATTTTTATAAACTGATCACGTGTTCGGTGTGAGAAAGTAATTTTGGCTCATTTCATCAAATGCAAACGTAAAGAAAAGCTAGGTCTGGTTTTCGTGGCTCTCCCCGAAACATGTCTGCAAATGTGTAACCAAATAATATTTGTAGAAATAAAACATTCTACACCTATTAATAATATATATATATATATATATACATATATATATATATATATATATATATATATATATATATATATATATATATATATATATATATATATATATATATATATGAGAGAGAGGGAGAGAGAGAAGGGGACAGAGAGAAGACGACCAGAGATCGTTCTAAACTTGTGTATCATATAGTTATGTAATGCTAGTAAATACAATGTAGTCTCCTGCAATCTTTCATTTCAGATGTAAAACTGCATAAACATTGTCAGTAGTGAAAGCGACAATAGTCTTTAAGACCTTATAAATGTAATTTATAGTTTTTCTAGCGTTTATTATAGGACTTGTTTCTTTTAGTTTTCCTATTATTTTTCTAGTTTAAACTACATAACAAGTCATTTATTTCTTGGAACGAAGACCATTATTTATCCATGAAGACATTTTCGTCTACTGAGATTTTTTCTTAACTTTTTATTTTTATCACTTTTTCCCTGTTTGTTAATGTCTACAAACAATTTTTCTTTTTTATTTGAAAGTAAAATTGTCTGGTCCTATCCACGTATTTTTTAAATTTTCTTCGCTACAAGTTATATTTTTCTTTCGTACAGACGAAGAGGTGGTGCTTTATGGCAAGGTATTTGTCCGAAAAGAGCTTTGTCTTTTTCAATCGATATAATCAATTGTTTATGCAGATGAACGTCCTCTCTGTTGAACAGTGGATGGTTTTCCTATTAGAGAGAAAAGTCGTTCTTTCTTAGCTGCTTATTTTACTCTCATCGGAAAATGTTTATTCCATTTCTTTTGAATGCCATTGTGATCATTTTAATTTTCTGTATAATTTTTATTTCCCAGCTTGTTTTGCATTTTCGTTTTTTTAAAAAAACTTTTCGGCTATGTTATGGTGATCTACCCTATCTCCTCACTGTATAGACTCTTCTTGACTCTCTGAATAGAGTCGTTATGACCAATCAGTTTAAGTGAGAAGAGAGGCAAAGTGAGGAAGCAGCCTCTATCAACCCATTACTTCTGTTTTTCTATTAATAGAATTTCTTATTTATTACCTTTTGTTCGTGTTATTTTATTATCCCTTTTAATGCCGAAACGGGTTGTATCATTTTTATTGTATTGCTATATTTTCTCTCTTACCAGTTGTAGAGTTTCACTTATTTTTCTTTTCTCTTTCGTAACTTTTCTTCTTTGGCTCTTATTTCTTTCTATTCGATTTTAAGGTGCCGTCGTTGTTTATATATAACTATCTATGGACGCAAGTCAGTTAGTCATTTCAACTTTACCATTTAATCGGAACGTTATGATGTAATTCTTTATGAAAATGACTTCACCACATACGTATCTTTATCATGCTTTATTCACCGTTATTTTGAAGTTATTTCATTATTGACGGATGAAATATAAATAGAAATAAAAGAGAACTCGTTTTAAAGTGAAATTCGATTACGAAATATGAAAAAAAAAATTCACTTTTCAAAGATGCATTTTTATTAATGTTATTCCTTTACTCTTCTTTTAACTTTTTCATCCATTCTTCTGTCTTTTCCCCCTGCCTTCTGTCTTTTACCTTTATTATTTCTCATCTTTTTATTTCTTTTCCTTTATCATTTTATGCCTTTCTTCTTATCCGCCTTTGTGTTATATGTTTATATTTATTTATTCGTTTAGTCTTTGTTTCTAATCTAAGTTAATTTATCCATATTTATTTCTGGGTTACATTCTGTCTTGCACTTTTTTTATATAACGAACGCGACAATATTTAATTTATATGCATGTATATATATATAGAGAGATTTTTTTGTTGTGATGAATCTTCTCTAGAATAAAGGGGAAAATATCTTGGTGAATTCTCCATATATATATATATATATATATATATATATATATATATAAATATATATATATATATATATATATATATATATATATATATATATATATATATATATATATTTACAGGAATATTTTTCTTAACAGATTGAATATTAAATTGTATAGCAAATTAACATAGAGAGTATTTCAATTACTTAGATAATTATGATTAGAGACAGTTAGGGATTACTTTGATACAAGCTGACGTCGGCTGAATTAAATATTATTTACGATGAACATAAAAATATAGTTTTACTCTCAAGAAAGTTATTATTATTTGTCGTAGAAGTGTTTAATAATCTCATCAATTTTATTATTCAATGAAATTAATTAATTTATTTTTAAAGTAAGAAAGTATATCTAATTACATCGTATGTATTTTGTCAACATTTCCAGTTTTTACGAAGACATTCTCTTTTTAGCCTGTAAACAAAAAGATGCTACATGAGGTAAGTATTTCGGTGCCATTAATTTGCGTTAACTGTCACTGTGCAAGCAGAAGGAGTACACGCACAATTTAAAACTGATACGTCTACGTTGAGATACCTACCAAATATATAATTTTAAACCCTCATTCGCTAATACCTTATATAGTTCTTTTGATTACGCTTTCATCCGTAATTTCACCCTAATATATTGTCGACAAAGGGGCAACAAGAATGCTTCTTAATAGCTATAGCATATTTTCTCTTCGTTCATTAATTTATTACCTTTTAACTATGTTACTAAAGTAAGAAATAAACAAGGAAACAATAATACCACATTCTGTATTCCCTCTACTCGTGTGTTTAAAAAAAGTATTCTGATAATGAAGGCCTCCCTCTTTCTCGGTAATTATGGCCACTTCGACAATATTACTAACGTTTATTTGAAGATTTTGTACTTAAAAATCTATTTAAATCAATGAGTATAAGGTTAAACCCAACTGTTAGAAAACAAGTAAAATGAGGTTATTGGATTGAGGGTAAACATTGTTTCCCTTCAATCGAAAGTGTCGCATAACGTTCTTCCAGTATATATCTCCAGAAGTGTTTTCAAAGCTTAAGCGATTAATACACCAACTGTCGAATAAGTCTTCCTATAATATGTCTGTCTGAAATACTGGTTTAAGCTCTATTCTTCTTACTTAAAAAGCTTTTATTAGAAATAAAAGTACACACTGGTAAATTCAGCATCTTTACCCTTACCTTAGAAAATCTCTCAGTAGAAAAAATGGTTCAAAAAACAAAAAGTGTGTATTTGGGGCTCCGTCGTTCAATGATAATCATTTGAAATTAGCTAAAGAATGAGAATAGCAACGTCTGCATTCGGACCTCAAATAAATGGAACTGGAAGTTAAGACCTTACAATGCATTGACAGTTCATATTGCTGTATATGCAAGTGAAACATAGACTGGAACAGTATGAGGAGAAGTTCAATGTCTTTGAAATAAAATGTTTAAGATTTTCTTTGTAGTAATTTTGTGAGATAAACTAAGAAATGCAAATACCAGAAAGAAGCTTAATATTAACAGATCCATGAAAAACGTCAATCGCAAAAAGGATAGTAACCTGGTTTGTATTTGTTTCTCGGATAGCAGAATTCAGCTACGTAAATAGAGAATATCACCTAGATTACTAACAGGGTCTATTTAAACTTATTTTTTACAAATTAATACTCTAATACTTATATATCTCTCCCGCGAAACGCCAGGACACGGGTCCTGCCATATTATATAATACGTTATATGCCTCTTTATTTTACTTATGCAGTTTACGGACCGGACTTACATGCCTCCTCACGACGGCATAATTAGACATAAGGTCTGTTTTTAATGTGGGGGAAAGTCCATCTCCCCAAATAGAGACACTCCGGACTGAAACTAAAATAAAACTTGCCGCAGTCTATAAGAATATCTCCATCACTTACTGAGGAAAGTAAAGAGTATGTGTAGTTTACACTTCAACTTTATTTTTATTTTGAAGAGTAACAGATAACATTAGACATATTATATAATACGTTATTTGTCTCTTTATAGGACTTATGCAGTTTACAGATCGGGCTATATTTTAGATAGATTTTCAAGTTAAATTTGATTTTTACGCTATCTTTGGTTTATTTAATTGTTATTTGTAAGTACAGAAAGTTAATCCCATACCAATGTTCAGAATGGCTTTCTAAATTATAAATTTATTATTTCAGACCCGTCCGTTAACTGCATAAGTATTCTCTTTATAAATTCATAATCGGAAGTCACGTTCAACGAAGAATCTTCTCTTTAACTAAATTAATTAATCGCTGACACTAACAGCCAAACAACAGATATTCGAGAATACATACGTATATCAACTCACTAAAATTTACGTGACTAAACTAGAATTTACTCAAGAAAAAGTAACTAAACTAGGAGATACTAGACATATACCGATAATTTATGTTTCTTTATTTGAGAATGCTTTTACACTCTATGCATGTGCAGTGTATCATCCAAATCGACTTTTAGATACCAACCAAAACCATCAACTGTTCGGAATGAAATTGCACAACTTAAGAACAAAACAGACTTATGACGAACACTTTCTACTGTTTCACATGGAAGTCGCGCTGATAAGCCCAATGCTTGTATTAAATTGCCGTATTTTTAAAAGTACATCACGACTGTAACATTATCTACACACATGGATGTACATCTGAATGGTATGATTGCAAGAACTGACCATGGCAATCATGTAATTACTACACGTATTGCATTAATTGTTCTAACTGCTGTTTTACATTGACATTGGGAGTAGGGCTTTGTTCCGCGCATGTCAATAATAAGCACTAAATAATTCAATAGTTACAGATTAGTTATTCAACTTACCCGGACAGCGCCGAAGCATTGTTCGCTAATATATATATATATATATATATATATATATATATATATATATATATATATATATATAATAATGGTAATAATCCAGGTGAAAAATGTCCACAGGGTGGTAATCCAGAGAATTTTAACCGGGTTTATAAAAAGTGCTCAATATCAAAATAGAGCTTTTTATATGATAATTTAATTTACACAGACATGTACAAAATCTGCGACACTGGCATGTCGATGTTATGGATCAACAGTTACTATAAACTGAGATCTCATCAGGCAGAGTTAGAATCCGATCTTAACCACAGATCATATTTGGTTCTCTCCAAATATGATCTGAGGTTAAGATCGGATTCTAACTCTCCCTGATGAGATCTCAGTTTATAGTAACTGTTGATCCATAACATCGACATGCCAGTGTCGCAGATTTTGTACATGTCTGCGTAAATAAAATTATCATATATATATATATATATATATATATATATATATGCATATACATATATATATATATATATATATATATATATATATATATATATATATATATATAATGTGATACTTAGAAGGCAATACAATGCAGACGTGTGACGGATAGACACAAGTTGGAGCAAATAAGACATATAATTAAATAGCTCCACCCTTAATATAATGTATACACACACACACACACACACACACACATATATATATATATATTATTTATTTATTATTATTATTTTTTCATCAAATACACATATATCTGTTAATCTACACAATGTTACAATGTTATGTAATACCTGTATCAAGATGGTCTGGTGGAAACTCCGTATGATATAATATTTTTAATATTTCGGGAACACTTCACTTCTTCAGAACCGTGCTCAACTCAAGTTCAAGCGTGCATATATATATATATATATATATATATTTGTGTTATAGTGGAATAATTCCAGGAGGAAATCCGGGTATGAGAGCTCAATGTAGTAAACAGAGCAATAATAAAATATAATAACACGAAATCACATAATTGTCGATGCAATAATTTATTTCAACCGTTCGGTTTTTTCAAGCATCACTCAGACAATTACATTTTTGAGACTGATAGAAAATTGAATTTCCCTACCACAGTTCCAATACAATCATAGATGGTAGTAGTAGCAACCAATTTGATACATCTTTTATAGAGAGGGGGAAAAATTTTAAAACTTATATTTAACTATGGCGGGCGAAGGGGAGGGATCTTTAAGTTAATCAACTAAAAACTGCCATGTCAAAATTATGACACATACGACTTGGCGATATCAACCATATAGGCAATTTTACTCACGCGCATACACAAAACTAAATACGCACACATCATATGCGCACTCACATACATAATCTCACTCGCACATTATCATAGCTAAGCATAATCACATACGCAACTTTTATTCATCTCCAGCCAGAATGCGTCCGGCGAAACTCGTGTTCTCAAATTCGGTTAGAGAAAAGAAAGAAAGAAACAATTAACAGGCACAGAGAATATATAGACAGACCGCGTGTCATAAATTCTCAGTCCGTCTGGGTTGAAATAAGATTACACGCACATACATATATGTATACATACAAATCCATACGCACATACACACACATATATACACATACACACCCACACATATACATATCTATACACATATACATATACACACATATATACATATATATATATATATATATACATACATATACATACATGAATACACCTATATATATCTCTGAATCTATTTGAAATATTGACCAAATGCATACGCATGTAGTTGTTCACACATGTAAACATACATACACATACATACACACACACATATATACATATACGCACATATACACACATATACGTACGCACACATACATATATATCCACACACCTACACACAATATTTACATAACACTCTATATTCTTACTGATGTAATATGAGTTCTAAAAATTAGTCTTACCTTATTTATATTTTAGATTAATTTGATAATCTATTATTATAAATATCATGCGGGGGGGGGGTTATCGTACCTAATGTTATTCAATTTGGTATCTTCACCGTTGTAATTCTAGAGGCCCATCGGATTACTAATTCAAGTCTAATAATGTCTATTGGTAATATTTGACATTTATACTTATATTAATTCAAAAATTAGTGTATTACCTGCAGAAAAAATTTTCATACCACTATCTTATTTTAAGTAAATAATAAATATCCGCGTATCCACAAATACTATATATCACCAAGTCAGTAAATCTGTGTCTATCACAGATATTATTATAAATATTATGGGGGGGGGGGTTACCGTAAGTAATGTTATTCAATTTGGTATCTTCACCGTTATAAGTCTAGAGGTCCATCGGATTACCAATTCAAGTCTAATAATGTCTAGTGGTAATATTTGGCATTTATACTTATATTAATTCAATAACCGCAGAATTTTTTTAAAAACACTATCTTATTTTAAGTAAATAATCTGAATAAATAAATATTTCAAAATACCATTATATACGCATACACACAAATACTATATATCACCAAGTCGGCAATTCTGTGTCTATAGCAGATATTATTATAACTATTATGTTGGTGGTGGTGGGGGGGGGGTTACCTTAAATAATGTTATTTAATTTGGTATCTTCACCGTTATAAGTCTAGAGGTCCATCGGATTACTAGTCGTTGATTATTTTAAATTTATATTTATGTCTGCACTTAGCCATAAGTTCATCTCGTTTATTCAAGAGGTTATTTCGATCATATTTTAGGATTCTTATTTTTTCTTCTAGACATAAGTTGCATCTTTGTCTAAATCCATCTGGAATATTCGAAAAACATAAGATTGACCACGAAATCACCGGGGACCTGTTCTCATTTTTCAGATGCCACCATTGTTTAGCTAACTCCGTTTTGCTCTTGAGTTCTGGGTTATTGAAAGAGTGTTTGTGGTCATAAAAACGTTGTTTCCAGTTTCCCGCGGAGATGCCGATGTAAACCTTTTTATCCCTGTTGTTATCTTCCGGATGAATAGTGGCCTTATAAACCACACACTCAACTTTACAGTTACCGTCCAGTGGGCAGTTATTTTTCACTTGACAATTACATTTATTTACTGTGACCTTATTCTTACTAGGATTGTTAAGTAATTTACGATTATGGGTGCTGATAATTCTGTCCATGTTCTTGGTGCAAGAGTAGCTGATTTTAATGGTTTTTCTATTAAATATCTTCCTAAGTGGATTATTTATGCTAAAATGTTTATCTACCAGGTTCAAGAATACTCTCCCGATGTTGATGTTAGATAGTTGGCAGTAGGGAGGATTGAACCATATTATTTTTCGGCCTCTATTCCTGGATTTATTTTTATTTTCTTTCTTGGTATATTTGAGTTTTTCATTATATCCGCTTTTCTCTAGCGCTCCATTGTATAAATGCTTATTTGCTTCAAAAATGTCTCTGTTAGCCGAAAGCTTATTTATTCTAGTATTAATTGTTTTAGGTATTTGTTTAATTATGCAGTTCGGGTGGTTAGATCTAGTGTTGATATAAGATGGTGTGTGATTATCTTTATTGAAGGGTTTGTATGTCCCCTTTCCTAAGTCTAAGGTAATATCTAGATAGTTTACTTCTTTACAATTTGGGGTTATATCTATTTTAAATCCAAGGTATTTGAATGCTCTTATTAATTTTTTATGTATTTTGGATACCAGGGGGCCGTCACTATTGGGGATAACAATTAGTCCATCATCCCTATATAACCCCACTAAATTAGGCTCTACAATTCTGCTAATAGTGTACATTATAAAAATGCCCACCAGATCGGCAATCTGGGCTGAGTCAAAAGCACCCATCGGGACATCAAATTTGTTGTTGTTCAATTTAATCCATGTTTCTCGATTGTTTATAAGGATGGATTTGCGACAGGCCATAATTAATCTTACCTGCTCATCGGATATATCCACGAAATTCCCAGCATAGTTAATGCTGTTCGTAAGTAATTCCTTGGAAATCGAGGGGTAATATATATATATATATATATATATATATATATATATATATATATATATCATGATATTAATAAGAGTATATCTGTCAACTTTACACTTATTACTAGTATAAATACATTTTAGTTTAAATTATTATTTTACTTATTAGTTTGTGACAATTTAGCACAAGTAATCTTGGTACTAGCCTACCAATTATTCTGAATATATAATGTTTTTAAACTAATCTTTAGAGATATGAGAAAATCTGAACGAAAACTGGTTTCTGATTCTACTTTGTAGAAAGATAATTTCTTTATGCAAATAGTTTTTTTCATCTGAGAGATATATGTCTGTTCCGTTCATCGCGGTTGCACATATCCGTATGTGCCTCCCAGAAGCATTCAGGAACTCGTTCCGTGTAATTTCGTTTTTTCCCTTTCTTTTTCCTTCAATTAGTTGAAAGGAAAAAACTGCGCATATATGATACGTGTATTATTCTATTGGCTTATAACGACGAGAAAAATGAATCTCTTTGGAAATGTGCGTTGCAATAACAAAACAATACAGCACACGTTTCATTAATACTGACATTCACTACCTCGGGAATTTGCACGGGTTTTTAAAATGGAAAAGTAAAAGAAATTGACTGACAAAAATTATCCTCGCGGATAATATTATACAAAAGTCTTATAAAAAAATAGAACATTATTTTTGTAATAAAACGAACATCATTTTTCTTCTTAGTCACAAATGTGTAGATTTTATATAAAATTGGTTATAGTTGTATATCCTAAAGTTCATAAATTATGTAATTTCAAGGTTGGACATCTTAAGCAGGTGTTGACAAACTAGAAAAAACATCTCCTACCACCTCTAATGTAAATGTGTCCTGATTAACAAACTTAGATTATTAGCAATCGTATGTGCACTATAAATACGAGACCCTATCCTTACCATCGGATTTGCTAGGTACGGGCGCACACCTGCAGAGTATTTGTTAATAAAGGTGCACGCGTACAGAGTGCTCCCGATAAATACACAAACTATCATTTAATGTTTCCGGTTAGACGGCAGCTGTTGTAACTTTTGTTTCATCAGAAAGTCGATTTCAAGAGAAAACGAAAGAAAATCAAGAAAATTGATCAAAATGAAATAACGCATAATTTATAATAAACATATTTCGAACTAATTAGAATAGACTTTTAATTTAGGAACTTCATTGTATGTTTAGATTCCATCGAACAACAAATGATTCAAATCTTTCATAGATGTAACGCAAAGTTATCTTCTGATTCAACCATTGGGCGAGTGGTGAAACAGACGCCAGCTAAAAGTGGTCCCGTATTTCTTACATTTGTGGCAATGGTCTTCTACAAACACCCGATTATTAGACGTATTCAACATCTGATTGTATAGTTATTGATCAAGAGAATAACAACGTATTTTCATGTTCCTACTGATGCTATCTATAATTTGGATGCAAAAATCTCGCTAAAGTAATTATTGTTATTTTTTAATACTCACTTAAATCTCTATGAGAATTCATATCCGTCGGCTTGTCGTTCCATACGTCGTCCCATCACGATTCCATTTAAAGCATCATTAAATCCGCAGTTTTAAGGCACACATCTTATTGTAGTTGCATGGCTGCATGTCTATACAAGGTTGCCTTAGTGGTCGATCGGTATGTTACGCTTCGCGATAAAATACATTTTTACATACGTCCACGCATCTACAAATCTAAATTTTGTCCGTTCTTCGGTCACCATATCAATATGTCACGCTTCATTTTCAAATACAATTTTAATCACTAAAAGCGCTGTCTAAATAGAAACATCTGAACCTCTTGTTATTTTCTGTTTGACAAAAGAGCGTGATTATTGTCGACATGCGCGTACTAATTTTATTTATTTTTAAATAAAATATATCGGTTCTTATATAACTATCCTTTTATCGGAAATATGTATTAAATTATATTACTATATAATATTAAAAAAATCTATCTTTACAAACATTTGGTTGCATTTATTTTTAATTTAATCTTCGTTTGCGTGTATATACACCGCAGTGGGAACTAATATTATTATGTTAGTATTAAAAGCGTGATATGCGTAATATTCGTGGTGTCCGTGTTATGTTCGATTCAAAATGGTGGACTGATTACAAGTTAGTTCGTGCAAAAGTAACGTTTGTTATAAAACATAAAACCACACGTCAAATCTCATAACGTGACCTTTCCAAAACAGATGAATGTAGATCGCCTCAAGAATGATAATTGTAAAGAACACAGGAGGAAAATATTGACGGAATTACTTCTACAAACAATTTGGAATGATTTTCAACCATCTTGGCGTGAAATCTGTGCTAATGTTCACGGGGTTCTTTTCGATACGCTCGATATTATTGTAAAAGAAAGTAGTTAAGGATGGTGATGAATCGGCCGAGAATTTGAATAAATAGCAGAAATTTCGAATGGTACAAGACACTCGATTGAGTATTACATCTGCATAATTCTCATGACACACATTTATTGTGACATCTTTTACGTCATGTTATTGAGGGTCTGAACTGTAAATATGGAAAAAAAAACTACGCCATGATAAGAAAAGGTATACTAGATACATGTAAATAGTATATAGGTGAGGTTTTAAATGATTAATAACAAATAGCCGGTTATTTCTCTCCTAATCTATAAGAGGTTCGATAACAGCAATTTCGTCGTCTTTAGATGTAACTACTTGTGTCAAATGCTTGAATAGGCTAAACCAGTGAATTTGGCGTTAAATTTTGATGCAACATCTTTCCCATCTTGTGAAATTGTTGTGGACCTGGGTAAGCTGAATGAATGACACAGGAACACATGGTTTAAATGAACAAAGGTATATATTATATAATAGTGTTATGGTGCTGTACCTACCTACAGAGAACTAATGGACTCGTCCATTAGTTCTCTGTAGGTAGGTACAGCACCATAACACCCCCCTTCCAAGCCTTACCTCCTCAGGAGTCTTAATAAGATTTCCTTTTCGGATCTATCTCTAGGTCGTCCGGAGCCATTCGTTTTCTTTTCGGTTGTCGTTTACGTGTGACTACCTGGAGTGCTGGTAAGTTGAAGGTGTCATATATCACGTCTATCACGTCTTCTCCTTGTGGGGCGCTGTCAGTGTCATCTGACAGTCTTTTTCTGATCTGATTTAGATGGCTCTTATGCGAGAACCGTGGTCCATTTATGATACAGACCATCGATCCGATCCTCTTTTCAATTGTACCGGGTTCCCAGAACGATGCATTGTTTTTGAACATCTTAAAATATACCCTATCTCCTGGGTTGTATTTTTTCTTCGGTACCGTAGAGATTCCGTCATAATTATTATGTTTAGGTAATAATTTATCAAACACGGACATCACATTCCGTGCAAACATCATCTCTGCGGGGGATAATGATGATGCTATGTTCATGTTTTTTGTAATTCTATATATCTGTAAGAATTGTTGTAAAGCCTTCTCCTTAGGAGTATCACCGGCCTTTTTTAATGCTCTGTTTAATGTGTCTACGAAGCGTTCCGCCTGGCCGTTTGACCTAGGATGATACGGGGGCGTCGTTATATGTCTGATTTGAAACGTCGCGCAGAACTCCTCAAAATCTGATGACGTGAACTGCGTCCCATTATCACTCACCAAACAATCCACTACCCCAAAACGGGCAAATAGTTCATGTAGGAATCTTATCGTAACCTCTGACGTGGGACTCTTGCAACGTAGTACCTCGGGCCACTTTGAAAAACTGTCGACTTCGATTAAGTAGTAAAATCCTTCCAATGGTCCCGCGAAATCCACGTGAATTCTTTCCCACGGACGGTCGGTCTTTGGCCATGGGCTATGCTTTATATGCGGTGCTTTTGCCGCTAAGGCACAGCCTTTACACAGCTTTACTGCTTTTTCAATGTCGTTGTCCATACCTGGCCAGTACACAAAACTCCTCATTAACCCCTTCATCCTGGTTATCCCTGGATGGCCAACATGAAATTCTTTCGTTATGCATGAGTACGTCATCACAGAGTAAGAAACTCTTTGCCGCATGTAAATCCTTATCTACCAATTTCATTTTTGTTCTGGTGATAAATTCATCCTCTTGAGCTTCTTTTTTATCTCGTATAGTGTCACCGGGAGCTCTCTCACTGCGTTGCACAAAATCTCTTTAAAATCTCCTTCTGTTTGAAGAGACGCAATCACTGTGTCTTCTAGAGTCTCTCTCTGTTTTGGCACTAATCTCGACAATCGATCTGCATGATAGATTTTATTTGAATGCAAATGTTGCATTTTAAAGTTGTAGTTTAATAAGATAGTTCCCCATCTTTGTAGTCTATTAGCTGTATATACAGGTAGGCCTTTTTTAGATCCATAAATTGTAATTAGCGGCTTATGGTCTGTCTGTAAGGTAAATTGTCTACCATGTATGTATCGGTGAAACTTTGTTACTGCAAATATTATTGCTAGGGCTTCCTTCTCGATTTGAGAATACTGTTTTTCCGCTGGGAGCAAAGTCCTTGATGCATGTGCAATGGGTTTATGGGTTCCATCAGGCATTTTGTGTAGGATACATGCTCCTAAACTATATGAACTAGCGTCGCTAGCTACGATTATGTCCAATTCTGGGTTGTAATGTGTTAGAAATAACTCTGACGTAAGTCTTTCTATGGTTTTATTAAATGCATCCTGACATTCAGGTGTCCATACCCAGGCTTTACCTTTTTTTAATAGCTCATTTAATGGAGCACGCAAATTATGCATTTCTGGGATAAAAGCCTGGTAGTAATTTGCTAGGCCCAGAAAACTCTGTAATGTCATGACGTTTTCTGGCGCCGGCATGTTTTTTATTGCGGTAGCCCTTTCTGGGTCTGGTCTTCTGCCGTCCTTGTCGATCACATGACCCAGATATTTTATTTCCTCCAGGAAAAAATCACATTTTTCTTCTTTTACTTTGAACCCATAATCTTGGATTCTCGCAAACACTTGATTTACATGTTTTTGGTGTTGTTCGATATCTTTGCTGTTGATCAAGATGTCATCGAGATACGCTATTGCGAAATCGAGTCCGCCCAGCATTGTGTATTACTTGTTGGAAAATGGCTCGCGCGACCTTAACTCCGAACGCTAATCTTTCGAATTTATATAAACCACGATGTGTGTTTATACATAACATCTTAGAACAATCTTTATCCACCGGTATTTGTAGGTATGCCTCACTTAGGTCTATTTTTGAAAAACATCTTCCTCCATTTAAGCTTGTAAACACTTCTTCTGGAGTATGGAGTGGGTAGTGATAGTCCGCGAGGGCAGTATTCAGTCCTGTTGAAAAATCTGCACATACACGAATCTCATTAGATTTTTTCTTTACATAAACCGTGGGTGCTGCCCACTGGCTGTGTTGTACTTTTGATAAAATACCCATCTTTACCAGTCGGTCTAATTCAGCGTTTATTTTTTCAATCGAGGCGAAGGGTACTTTCCTTTCTTTCCTAAATACCGGCAGTACATTTTCTTTTAGACGGAATTTTGCAGTCATTTTAGTGCAGCAACAAAGACCGCCAGAAAAAACCTCTGGAAACGAGTTTTTTAATTCTCGTTGTAGTTTTTCCGATTCTGTTGCGCGACTATTTATTTTTTTACAAAATGTATTCATCGGCAACTTCCATAAATCAAATGCCTGCATAAAATCTGAACTAAAAAGATTATTCGAATCCTTCAGTACCAGTAGTTTGAGTTTTTTAGTATTTCCCATTAGGGACACATTTGTGATTAATTCCCATTCAAATGTAATTCTTTCACCAGTAACTGTGCTTGCCAGCCTGTTTGTTCTTGATAGAGTAGGTTTATTTAATCTACTCCATGTATGTAAATTTATAATGGAAACGTCTGAACCAGAATCCAATTGCAATTTTATATTTTTATCCAGGATTTTCACCTGTACATATTTTCTTATGTTCATGCCAGTTTCCTTCTTTGTCCTAGTGGCTTGAATCCGCATTTTATTTCCTCTGCCCGTTCTGCAGTGCGAACTTTTATGTCCAACTTTTTTGCATTTCATACAGGTTTTAAAACGGAATGGGCACTCATTGTACCAATGTGGATTACCACAGCGTGAACAAGGGCTTGGTGGCAATTTATTTATTTTTTTACTTTTTTTTTTTTTTTTTTTTTGAAAATTAATATTTTCTTATTATTTAATGAATTTATAAGAAGTTCTTTTCTTTAAATTAGCGTTTGCAAGATGCTGAGTTTTAGTTATGAAAAGATTATGTAATGTTTTTTTCTTATACACGTTTTTAATTTTAACGAAGGGAAAAAAAAATCTGTTTCACAATTAATTCTTTCTGCATTTTAAAATATTTCAGTACAAGTCGGAAAAAAAAGAACAGAGAGAAAATAAAAGTGACCTTTATTTTATCGTTCGTCTTTTTTTTGTTTTATAGAGTAACGCACGTGTGTTCATTTCATGTTTTTGTTTCATATCTGTTCTTAAAATGAAGCACGTGGTGTCGGTTTCATTTTTTTTTGTGTGTATTCGTCAAAAAAAACTCGCTGTGACGTTCGTCTAAAAAAAACAATACTCGCTTAAGCTTGGTGTTCGGTATTTCTTTTGTTTTGTTTTTTTTTTAGTTTTCCAACCCAGAGAAAAAAAAACGCGCATTCAATTTCAGTTGTTTTTTTTGGTTTTTTTTAACTAGTTTTCCCGAACTAGAGGAACGCGCACCCAATTTCAAGCTGTTTTTTTTTTCGATAAGGAGTTTTAAAACTTAGAGCACAACAGGTCCATTTCAGTTTTCTTTTTCTTAAAAGAAAACAATTTTCTCGCACTTAAGAATTCAACGTGTTTTTGTTTGTTTTTTCAGTTGAGTTCTCTTTTCTTCTCTCGACCGTACGGCAAAAACCTTTGTTTTTTTTCTGTTGTTTTTTTGCGTGCGGTTTCCTGCATTAACTGTGTAAGTGCATTTTCACGTGGTATTTTCAGTTTTTTAACCCAAGAGTTCGAATTGCCTCGTCGCCATTTGTTGTGGACCTGGGTAAAGCTGAATGAATGACACAGGAACACATGGTTTAAATGAACAAAGGTATATATTATATAATAGAAAGAAAGATATTACAAGGAGATGTTGCTCTCAACCGCCATTGCTGGTTTGCCTGGGAAGAAGAGGACAAGTGTCACGTGCTTCCCGTATTTATAAGGTGGACGAGTCCATTAGTTCTCTGTAGGTAGGTACAGCACCATAACAAATAGAAAGAAAGATATTACAAGGAGAGGTTGCTCTCAACCGCCATTGCTGGTTTGCCTAAGAAGAAGAGAACAAGTGTCACGTGCTTCCCGTATTTATAAGGTGGACGAGTCCATTAGTTCTCTGTAGGTAGGTACAGCACCATAACACCCCCTTCAAAGCCTTACTTCCTCAGGAGTCTTAATAACGTTTCCTTTTCGGATCTATCTCAAGGTAGTCCGGAGCCATTCGTTTTCTTTTTGGTTGTCGTTTACGTGTGACTACCTGGAGTGCTGGTAAGTTGAAGGTGTCATATATCACGTCCATCACGTCTTCTCCTTGTGGGGCGCTGTCAGTGTCATCTGACAGTCTTTTTCTGATCTGATTTAGATGACTCTTATGCGAGAACCGTGGTCCTTTTATGATATAGACCATCGATCCGATCCTCTTTTCAATTGTACCGGGTTCCCAGAACGATGCATTGTTTTTGAACATCTTAAAATATACCCTATCTCCTGGGTTGTATTTTTTCTTCGGTACCGTAGAGATTCCGTCATAATTATTATGTTTAGGTAATAATTTATCAAACACGGACTTCACATTCCGCGCAAACATCATCTCTGCGGGGGATAATGATGATGCTATGTTCATGTTTTTTGTAATTCTATATACCTGTAAGAATTGTTGTAAAGCCTTCTCCTTAGGAGTATCACCGGCCTTTTTTAATGCTCTTTTTAATGTGTCTACGAAGCGTTCCGCCTGGCCGTTTGACCTACGATGATACGGGGGCGTCGTTATATGTCTGATTTGAAACGTCGCGCAGAACTCCTCAAAATCTGATGACGTGAACTGTGTCCCATTATCACTCACCAAACAATCCACTGCCCCAAAACGGGCAAATAGTTCATGTAGGAATCTTATCGTAACCTCTGACGTGGGACTCTTGCAACGTAGTACCTCGGGCCACTTTGAAAAACTGTCGACTACGATTAAGTAGTAAAATCCTTCCAATGGTCCCGCGAAATCCACGTGAATTCTTTCCCACGGACGGTCGGTCTTTGGCCATGGGCTATGCTTTATATGCGGTGCTTTTGCCGCTTAGGCACAGCCTTTACAAAGCTTTACTGCTTTTTCAATGTCATTGTCCATACCTGGCCAGTACACAAAACTCCTCATTAACCCCTTCATCCTGGTTATCCCTGGATGGCCAACATGAAATTCTTTCAGAATTTGCTTTCGTAGTTTTTCTGGGATGACGACCCTTTCGTTATGCATGAGTACGTCATCACAGAGTAAGAAACTCTTTGCTGCATGTAAATCCTTATCTACCAATTTCATTTTTGTTCTGGTGATAAATTCATCCTCTTGAGCTTCTTTTTTTTATCTCGTATAGTGTCACCGGGAGCTCTCTCACTGCGTTGCACAAAATCTCTTTAAAATCTCTTTCTGTTTGAAGAGACGCAATCACTGTGTCTTCTAGAGTCTCTATCTGTTTTGGCACTAATCTCGACAATCCATCTGCATGATAGATTTTATTTGAATGCAAATGTTGCATTTTAAAGTTGTAGTTTAATAAGATAGTTCCCCATCTTTGTAGTCTATTAGCTGTATATACAGGTAGGCCTTTTTTAGATCCATAAATTGTAATTAGCGGCTTATGGTCTGTCTGTAAGGTAAATTGTCTACCATGTATGTATCGGTGAAACTTTGTTACTGCAAATATTATTGCTAGGGCTTCCTTCTCGATTTGAGAATACTGTTTTTCCGCTGGGAGCAAAGTCCTTGATGCATGTGCAATGGGTTTATGGGTTCCATCAGGCATTTTGTGTAGGATACATGCTCCTAAACTATATGAACTAGCGTCGCTAGCTACGATTATGTCCAATTCTGGGTTGTAATGCGTTAGAAATAACTCTGACGTAAGTCTTTCTATGGTTTTATTAAATGCATTCTGACATTCAGGTGTCCATACCCAGGCTTTACCTTTTTTTAATAGCTCATTTAATGGAGCACGCAAATTATGCATTTCTGGGATAAAAGCCTGGTAGTAATTTGCTAGGCCCAGAAAACTCTGTAATGTCATGACGTTTTCTGGCGCCGGCATGTTTTTTATTGCGGTAGCCCTTTCTGGGTCTGGTCTTCTGCCGTCCTTGTCGATCACATGACCCAGATATTTTATTTCCTCCAGGAAAAAATCACATTTTTCTTCTTTTACTTTGAACCCATAATCTTGGATTCTCGCAAACACTTGATTTACATGTTTTTGGTGTTGTTCGATATCTTTGCTGTTGATCAAGATGTCATCGAGATACGCTATTGCGAAATCGAGTCCGCTCAGCATTGTGTCTATTACTTGTGGGAAAATGGCTCGCGCGACCTTAACCCCGAACGCTAATCTTTCGAATTTATATAAACCACGATGTGTGTTTATACATAACAGCTGAGAACAATCTTTATCCACCGGTATTTGTAGGTATGCCTCACTTAGGTCTATTTTTGAAAAACATCTTCCTCCATTTAAGCTTGCAAACACTTCTTCCGGGGTATGGAGTGGGTAGTGATAGTCCGCGAGGGCAGTATTAAGTCCTGTTGAAAAATCTGCACATACACGAATCTCATTAGATTTTTTCTTTACATAAACCGTGGGTGCTGCCCATTGGCTGTGTTGTACTTTTGATAAAATACCCATCTTTACCAGTCGGTCTAATTCAGCGTTTATTTTTTCAATCGAGGCGAAGGGTACTTTCCTTTCTTTCCTAAATACCGGCAGTACATTTTCTTTTAGACGGAATTTTGCAGTCATTTTAGTGCAGCATCCAAGACCGCCAGAAAAAACATCTGGAAACGAGTTTTTTTATTTTCGTTGTAATTTTTCCGATTCTGTTGCGCGACTATTTATTTTTTTACAAAATGTATTCATCGGCAACTTCCATAAATCAAATGCCTGCATAAAATCTGAACCAAAAAGATTATTCGAATCCTTCAGTACCAGTAGTTTGAGTTTTTTAGTATTTCCCATTAGGGACACATTTGTGATTAATTCTCCTTCAAATGTAATTCTTTCACCAGTAACTGTGCTTGCCAGCCTGTTTGTTCTTGATAGAGTAGGTTTATTTAATCTCCTCCATGTATGTACATTTATAATGGAAACGTCTGAACCAGAATCCAATTGCAATTTTATATTTTTATCCAGGATTTTCACCTGTACATATTTTCTTATGTTCATGCCAGTTTCCTTCTTTGTCCTAGTGGCTTGAATCCGCATTTTATTTCCTCTGCCCGTTCTGCAGTGCGAACTTTTATGTCCAACTTTTTTGCATTTCATACAGGTTTTAAAACGGAATGGGCACTCATTGTACCAATGTGGATTACCACAGCGTGAACAAGGGCTTGGTGGCAATTTATTTATTTTTTTACTTTTTTTTTTTTTTTTTTTGAAAATTAATATTTTCTTATTATTTAATGAATTTATAAGAAGTTCTTTTCTTTAAATTAGCGTTTGCAAGATGCTGAGTTTTAGTTATGAAAAGATTATGTAATGTTTTTTTCTTATACACGTTTTTAATTTTAACGATGAGAAAAAACAATCTGTTTCACAATTAATTCTTTCTGCATTTTAAAATATTTCAGTACAAGTCGGAAAAAAAAAAACAGAGAGAAAATAAAACTGACCTTTTTTTTTATCGTTCGTCTTTTTTTGTTTTATAGAGTAACGCACGTGTGTTCATTTCATGTTTTTGTTTCATATCTGTTCTTAAAATGAAGCACGTGGTGTCGGTTTCATTTTTTTTTTGTGTGTGTTCGTCAAAAAAAAAACTCGCTGTGACGTTCGTCTAAAAAAAAACCAATACTCGCTTAAGCTTGGTGTTCGGTATTTCTTTTGTTTTGTTTTTTTTTTAGTTTTCCAACCCAGAGAAAAAAAAAACGCGCATTCAATTTCAGTTGTTTTTTTTTTTTGTTTTTTTAACTAGTTTTCCCGAACTAGAGGAACGCGCACCCAATTTCAAGCTGTTTTTTTTTCGATAAGGAGTTTTAAAACTTAGAGCACAACAGGTCCATTTCAGTTTTCTTTTTCTTAAAAGAAAACAATTTTCTCGCACTTAAGAATTCAACGTGTTTTTTTGTTTTTTTCAGTTGAGTTCTCTTTTCGTCTATCGACCGTACGGCAAAAACCTTTGTTTTTTTTCTGTTGTTTTTTTGCGTGCGGTTTCCTGCATTAACTGTGTAAGTGCATTTTCACGTGGTATTTTCAGTTTTTTAACCCAAGAGTTCGAATTGCCTCGTCGCCATTTGTTGTGGACCTGGGTAAAGCTGAATGAATGACACAGGAACACATGGTTTAAATGAACAAAGGTATATATTATATAATAGAAAGAAAGATATTACAAGGAGATGTTGCTCTACACCGCCATTGCTGGTTTGCCTGGGAAGAAGAGGACAAGTGTCACGTGCTTCCCGTATTTATAAGGTGGACGAGTCCATTAGTTCTTTGTAGGTAGGTACAGCACCATAACAAATAGAAAGAAAGATATTACAAGGAGAGGTTGCTCTCAACCGCCATTGCTGGTTTGCCTAGGAAGAAGAGAACAAGTGTCACGTGCTTCCCGTATTTATAAGGTGGACGAGTCCATTAGTTCTCTGTAGGTAGGTACAGCACCATAACACCCCCTTCCAAGCCTTACCTCCTCAGGAGTCTTAATAACGTTTCCTTTTCGGATCTATCTCTAGGTAGTCCGGAGCCATTCGTTTTCTTTTTGGTTGTCGTTTACGTGTGACTACCTGGAGTGCTGGTAAGTTGAAGGTGTCATATATCACGTCCATCACGTCTTCTCCTTGTGGGGCGCTGTCAGTGTCATCTGACAGTCTTTTTCTGATCTGATTTAGATGGCTCTTATGCGAGAACCGTGGTCCTTTTATGATATAGACCATCGATCCGATCCTCTTTTCAATTGTACCGGGTTCCCAGAACGATGCATTGTTTTTGAACATCTTAAAATATACCCTATCTCCTGGGTTGTATTTTTTCTTCGGTACCGTAGAGATTCCGTCATAATTATTATGTTTAGGTAATAATTTATCAAACACGGACTTCACATTCCGCGCAAACATCATCTCTGCGGGGGATAATGATGATGCTATGTTCATGTTTTTTGTAATTCTATATACCTGTAAGAATTGTTGTAAAGCCTTCTCCTTAGGAGTATCACCGGCCTTTTTTAATGCTCTTTTTAATGTGTCTACGAAGCGTTCCGCCTGGCCGTTTGACCTACGATGATACGGGGGCGTCGTTATATGTCTGATTTGAAACGTCGCGCAGAACTCCTCAAAATCTGATGACGTGAACTATTACTTGTGGGAAAATGGCTGGCGCGACCTTAACCCCGAACGCTAATCTTTCGAATATATATAAACCACGATGTGTGTTTATACATAACATCTTAGAACAATCTTTATCCACCGGTATTTGTAGGTATGCCTCACTTAGGTCTATTTTTGAAAAACATCTTCCTCCATTTAAGCTTGTAAACACTTCTTCTGGAGTATGGAGTGGGTAGTGATAGTCCGCGAGGGCAGTATTCAGTCCTGTTGAAAAATCTGCACATACACGAATCTCATTAGATTTTTTCTTTACATAAACCGTGGGTGCTGCCCACTGGCTGTGTTGTACTTTTGATAAAATACCCATCTTTACCAGTCGGTTTAATTCAGCGTTTATTTTTTCAATCGAGGCGAAGGGTACTTTCCTTTCTTTCCTAAATACCGGCAGTACATTTTCTTTTAGACGGAATTTTGCAGTCATTTTAGTGCAGCAACAAAGACCGCCAGAAAAAACCTCTGGAAACGAGTTTTTTAATTCTCGTTGTAGTTTTTCCGATTCTGTTGCGCGACTATTTATTTTTTTACAAAATGTATTCATCGGCAACTTCCATAAATCAAATGCCTGCATAAAATCTGAACTAAAAAGATTATTCGAATCCTTCAGTACCAGTAGTTTGAGTTTTTTAGTATTTCCCATTAGGGACACATTTGTGATTAATTCTCCTTCAAATGTAATTCTTTCACCAGTAACTGTGCTTGCCAGCCTGTTTGTTCTTGATAGAGTAGGTTTATTTAATCTACTCCATGTATGTAAATTTATAATGGAAACGTCTGAACCAGAATCCAATTGCAATTTTATATTTTTATCCAGGATTTTCACCTGTACATATTTTCTTATGTTCATGCCAATTTCCTTCTTTGTCCTAGTGGCTTGACTCCACATTTTATTTCCTCTGCCCGTTCTGCAGTGCGAACTTTTATGTCCAACTTTTTTGCATTTCATACAGGTTTTAAAACGGAATGGGCACTCATTGTACCAATGTGGATTACCACAGCGTGAACAAGGGCTTGGTGGCAATTTATTTATTTTTTTACTGGTTTAATTTGTCTTTGTTACATCAAAATTATTATTTCTTATTTTTCTATAAGATTGAGCTTTTGTTTTTTGATGTACCTTTTTTTATGTGCGCAATGCCGGACAATTCAATGTCTTTTGAGTCCTGTTTTACATTTACAAATCTTTGACAGTCCTCAGCCAACTTTTGCAGCGTAAGGCTTGGTTCATTCTCTAATTTATTTAGAACTCTACGCCTTATCTCCGTGTCATTTCCTGAGATTAAACCTTGTACAAAAATTAGACACTTGAAATTATCTGCACTTAATTCAGCTAGTCTAAAATCGTCACAATGCTTGTTCACTATCGATGCAAAAGTAGCGTAATCTTCCTCATCTTTCTTTACCAGGTTCATGCACTTCCATCGTTTGTGGAATAGTGTAGTTCTTGGACTAAACAGTTCTGTCAATAAACCAACCGCTTCTATGAAAGTTAGCTCGCTGGTTTTCCGAGGCAAAATGAAATCCACGAATTTCGTATGTTCAATGGTATTTAGTTTTCTAAGAAGGAGGCGTAGCTTCTTCGCATCACTCCAACCACCGCAGTCAATTTTATATAGGTCTTCATATCTTCGGAAATATTCTTCAAATGTATTATTTTCCGTGTATGAGTAATTATCAATACTGTTCCAAATTTCGTTCTGCGAAAACGTGTCGTCTTTTTCATTTTTTTGGTCACTGCGCGATATTGTTTGTATCAGAAATTCCAATCTTTCATCATACTCCTTTTTGTGTAATAAAATATTTTGGTTCTGTTGTAATAAAAGCTTTTGAAATCTTTCCTCAGTTTGTTGTTGCTGGGAGATTTGGAATTTCGTTAGTTCGGCGATTATAGACTTAATATCTTCCATATTCAACCATTTAGTTTCTGATTTTATTTAGAAAATTAATATTTTCTCATTATCTTATGATTTTATAAGAGTTCTTTTCTTTAAATTAGCGTTTGCTAGGCGTCGTTTTAATTATGAAAAGATTATGAAATTTTTCTTTTTCTCTATATACGCGTATATTCACTTATTTTTTTATTTTTTTATTTTTGAAAATTAATATTTTCTCGTTATTTAATGAATTTATAAAAAGTTCTTTTCTTTAAATTAGCGTTTGCAAGACGCCCTTTTAGTTATGAAAAGATTATGTAATGTTCTTTTCTTATACACGTTTTTAATTTTAACGAAGAGAAAAAAAATCTGTTTCACAATTAATTCTTTCTGCGTTTTAAAATATTTCAGTACAAGTCGGAAAAGAGAGAGAGAAAATAAAACTGACCTTTTTTTATCGATCGTCATTTTTTTTATGGAGTAACGCACGTGTGTTCATTTCGTGTTTTTGTTTTTTATCTGTTTTTAAAATGAAGCACGTGGTGTCGGTTTCATTTTTTTTGTGTGTGTTCGTCAAAAAAAACTCGCTGTGACGTTCGTCTAAAAAAACAATACTCGCTTAATCTTGGTGTTCGGTATTTCTTTTTTTGTTGTTTGTTAGTTTTCCAACCCAGAGAAAAAAAAACGCGCATTCAATTTCAGTTCTTCTTGTTATTTGTTGTTTTTTTTTAACTAGTTTTCCCAAACTAGAGGAACGCGCACCCAATTTCAAGCTGTTTTTTTTTTTGATAAGCAGTTTTAAAACTTAGAGCACATGTCTATTTCAGTTTTCTTTTTCTTAAAAGAAAACAATTTTCTCGCACTTAAGAATTCAACGTGTTTTGTTTTTTTCAGTTGAGTTCTCTTTTCTTCTCTCGACCGTACGGCAAAAACCTTTGTTTTTTTGTTTTTATTTGTTTTTTTTGCGTGCGGTTTCCTGCATTAACTGTGTGAGTGCATTTGCACGTGGTATTTTCAGTTTTTTGACCCAAGAGTTCGAATTGCCTCGTCGCCATTTGTTGTGGACCTGGGTAAAGCTGAATGAATGACACATGAACACATGGTTTAAATCAACAAAGGTATATATTATATAATAGAAAGAAAGATATTACAAGGAGAGGTTGCTCTCAACCGCCATTGCTGGTTTGCCTGGGAAGAAGAGAACAAGTGTCACGTGCTTCCCGTATTTATAAGGTGGACGAGTCCATTAGTTCTGTGTAGGTAGGTACAGCACCATAACAGAAATAAAGTGTGAACTGAAGTATATCACACAAAGAGTTTGAAATATTTTGTAACTGTTTTACTTCATAAGAGAAATGGTAACAGGAACGACAATGAAGCCTGCAGTGGAACATCTCCACACTAAATGCTTCTGGAAATGCACAAAGAGTAGTGTAATCACAAGTTTTCAATCGTATTCAAGAGAGAGCAAATTGCCTTTTTAAACGTTATTAGTAACAGTGTCCGGAAGAAGCGAATAGATTGGTGTTCACTTAGACCCCGGGAAAGGCTACTTGGTTTTGTAAGTTAACGAACATTGAAAATTGTTGTGTTGCCACTCAAACAAAATATGATGCAGAAAACCAAACATAAACTTAAGTCGAATATTCTCTAACCAAACAGATCCGCTACTTTAGAATGTAATTCCAGATAATTTCACCAAATTTATTTTTATGCAAATATTGAAACCTGGCGGAAATTAGCCAGCACAGAATAATATATATATATATATATATATATATATATATATAAACTGTGTTTCTCGCTTTATTGCAGATCATAATATTGTAAATAACTTCAATGATATAAATCGCACAAGTTTGAAATCTTGCACACTGAAAGAGTGCACTTAAGTAGGTAAGATACCAAGATACTTTTCTAATCTATACCATATTTCTAACGTTATAGGCATTTATGTATTTGTTAGCCATTTTTACTGTTTCTCGCTTAATTGCAGGTTTGTTAAAATACAGTCCATAGGTGATAAAAAAAATTGATTTAGCAGGGTTAATTATTTAATTATTTAAATCATAAGTAACAATATGAATGAAATGTGAGGAAGAAATCACCAGATATGCACTACAAAATTGAATAATTTATCAACAAATATCCCATTTCTTGAAATTACCCTCTGCAGTCTCTCATCAACAGATGAAGTCAATCTGTTGATTTGGGAAGGTGTTATGCTACTAGCAACATCAACAATTTTATTCCCGAGAGCATCTTTTGAGGTAAATTGTTGCCCTCCTTCATAAAATTTTCTCTTTAAAATTGACCAGAGCTGCTCAATCGGTTTTAAGTCAGGAGAACAAGGCGGCCAAGTCATGAGACTCTCTCCCCTGATGCCCAGAGATGCGAAGAAGGTAATCGTTTCCTTTGCTGCATGAGATAGAGCATTGTCGTTCATAAAAAATCAGTTGACGTAGACGAAGTAAAAGCAGGTTGTCCAGCCAAGGTGACAAATGCTCATCTAAGAACGATATGTATGCTTGGCTTGTGAGTTTCACACCATCTGGCATTCGGAAAGATCCAATTCATTTATCACCTATGATACCTGCCCAAACATAACTCCCCCGCCACCTTGTTGGCGCGTAACGCAATGATAGATGGCAACTCCGGTAGGACTCCAAACTTTAGCCCATCCATCTGGACCATCAAGTGTGGCTCTAGCTTTATCTGCGAATAGAACTTGTTGGATGTCCGTTTTCATGTATTTTTTTGCCCACGCAATGCGTTTTCCCTTATGGGGTTTGTTCAAGGAAGACCTGAAAATGGGCTTCACCTTCCTGGCCATCTCATCTGGTCTTCCTGGACATCGAAACAACGCCAGCTTTGCGAAAAATGGAGGCGCAAGTGCCATTTGGTTCCCTAATGATCTGTCTGTGTATTTTTCGCATATCGCGAGGGGAAATACCTCTTCTTGTACCCTTATCTTTCCTTAGTGCAGTGTTGTGCTTCTCCAAAAAGGTTCTCTAATCCCTTCCCAGTTCCTTGGCTAAAACCAGAAGTGTCAGTCCTTCTGTAAGGCCAGCTACAACCCTTTGCCTTTCAGTAGCAGTAAAACGTCGATTTTTACGCATTTTTACAAACCTGAAATAAAGCGAGAAACAGTGAAAGTAGCTAACAAATGCATAAATGTCTATAACGTTAGAACTATATTATAGATTTGCAAAATATTTTGGTATCTGACCTACTTAGGAGCACTCTTTCAGTGTGCAAAATTTCAAACTTGTGCGATTTATATTATTGAAGTTATTAACAATATCATGATCTGCAATAAAGCGAGAAACACAGTTTATATATATATATATATATATATATATATATATATATATATATATATATATATATATATATATATATATATATATAACACTAATTGAAATATAACATATTTGCATGACATACCTACGCATTCACACATAAACGACTGTATGTGGAAAAAAACACATCTGTACGAGTAGACTCTGCCACATCCCGGTAGCACATTTCCCGCCATCAATTTAATTTATCAACTTTGACAGGCTGTCTCAATAATACGAATAAAAAAGAGTTCACCAGCCTAAAAGACAAAGAATACGCAAAACACACATCCACACACACTCTTAAATACATAAAATGTCAAAATGAAACAACACGAACAAAAGCAAAAACTTGTTTTGATAGACTGAAGAATTCCTAAACAGAAAACAATTCTAACTACCATAGTATATGTTTATCCTTCATATATATATATATATATATATATATATATATATATATATATATATATATATATATATACTTCCGTCCCGTAACGTGACAGTTAGCAAGTAAAACACGTGCGTCTTTTCATGTGCCGGGTGAATCCATTTTCATGGTGAGGGGAAGCAAGAAAGCAAATAGTACGTTATACAACAATTGCATACTTATTTCGCCGCTATTATTAAATTATGAATAAAGTAATCAACTCTATGACAACAACTTTACAGTTGATGTTGTTTTTTAGAAATGATAATGATAATTTATATGCGTAAGATTTAATTACTTACATTATTCCAGGATTTTAGACGAATATTTTAGTCTAGAAATATAACGAGTAGGGACACTGGTAAAGCATGATTTTTCTCAATTTTGACAGACGATGTATACTAGGATATATACATATACACAATATGTATATATATACATATATATATATACATATACACAATATGTATATATATATATATATATATATATATATATATACATATATATATATATACATATACACACTATGTATATATATATATATATATATATATATATATATATATATATATATATATATATATATATATGAAATGAGATATTTTACATAAATAAAAATGTATCAAATAAAATTGTTTTTTTTTCATTTTTAAAATAACAGCTGTTTTGTCAACGCAATACAATCAGGCCATTGGCAATAACACAGTCTTAATCTTATAGACACATACAATTTCAGATTTCCAACAGAAACTCGATTTTCTATTGAACATTTACACTAAAACCATTAATTTTTTTACTTCGACATCCTCGGCGACTAATCTCCACGGTTTGCTATTTTCAATTTAAGAGAGATATTTCACACAGAGCTATCATTTCGTAAAATATAACACACAAACCGATAACATACATTAAAAAAAAAACCCGACTCTTACACGAGCATTGACATAAGTTAAAACCTAGGTCGGTAATCTACGAGCATATCCTTTTTTTCTCTCATGGTCTTTATTTTTTAATTAAAGACAAGTCTATAACAAATGTTACATGATATTTGCTGTAAATCACGGTTTTAACTAATATCTATTAGTATATATATATATATATTTACATATATATATATATATATAGAAGCGATATATAGAAAGAAGTTCATTAAATCATCGATATTACGAACTACCAACTAAATAAAGTATATATATATATATATATATATATATATATATATATATATATATATATATATATATATATATATATAAGTCATTGGTAACATTGTATGAAGCATCAGGTATGTGTATCAAAATTAATATTAGAATTTGAAATCCGTAACAATGATGCACTTTTAAAATGAATAACATCATTTATTTATTTTTATCTATGACTTTCGATAAACTGTATACTTTTTAAAGCAAGACGTTCTCTAATCTCTTCTTTTCTCAATCTTGTTGGTATTCACCAAGAGAATGGCGAATCTTCCGTGGCTACATAAAAAAATGTACTCAAGTTGTAAAAGACAACATTTTGTAAATAAATTCAAGTCCGAGCGATGTATTTTGCGTTTAGTTGGCGTGTATTTGAATAAAGCAATTGGGCACATCTCATGAAGAATCATGGATGTATATGAATATTTCTATTAGAGATTGAACAGCAACACAATGATGCAATTTTAAATTGAATACAATAATTTTTTTATTTAGGCTAGACATTCGATATCCTTTGCAAAGCGAAAGGTTTTGTACTCCGATTTTCGAAATTGTATTGGGATACATCTCGTTTTGAACCTACCGTGAAAAAAGAAAAAAATGTACGTCAAGTTCTTAAAGACGACAATTTAAATGAAGGTCAAGTGCGGGCTATGTTTTTTTGCGTTTGATTTTTGCGTATTTGAATATATTAATTATGAAGCACCATGCATGTGTATGAATATTTATATAAGAAATTGAAAACCCCAAAAAGATGATGCAATTTTAAAATGAATAAAATCATCTATTTATTTTTTTTAGATGAACACTTTCGATAAAATATATTTTATATCAAAGGAGACCTTTATTCAAATGAGCATCAAACAAACACACGCCTGAACTTTATTTTAAACTGTCGTCTTTTACCAATTAACGTATGTTTTCGTTCATCTTTGAAGGTTTGCTATATATTGGGTTTATACCAACAAAATTAAGAAAAAAAGCATTAGAACGTCTTGTTTTTAGAAGGACATTATTTATCAAAAGTCTTAGCCTAAGAAAAAATAAATTATTTTATTCATTTTAAAATTGGATTATTTGCTTGTTTTAAAATTTCTAATATAAATCTTAATGTATATATATACGCACCCAAACATAGACAACTCCCCATATATATATATATATATATATATATATATATATATATATATATATATATATATATATATATATATATGAGTTTAGATTAACAAAATTTGACCTTTGTTCCAAGAATTCAAAACCAATGAATTAGATGGGGCACGATCGTTTCTCAGACAATTTGGAAATATTTTATTCTGTATTATTGTTATGAATACTCCACACTGTCTATTCGCTAGCGCCCTTACACCATCACATACAGAAGTTTCCCAATAGAAAATCAGATTCCATTACTATCTGAAAAGAGTATATATTAAACCAATACTGGAGGCATAACATCTCATCATTCAACCACATATTTTCCGTCAGTCATTTAAAAAAAGATATATCAGTGAAGGTACAGTAGAAACAGTAGATTTACAGCAAATAATAAAAAAAAATATTTAAGATATTCACAGTATAAAATGTAAAATACATTAATAAATAGACATAATGAAATAAAATGAAGAAATACATTCAGAAGCAAATAGCAAAAGAAATACAATACAAATAGCAAAGAAAATATTGATAATAATACGAATAAAAGCCAGAATAATATAAAATAAAATAAGATAAGATAAAATAGGATAATATAAAATTAGATAAAATGAAGTAAATATGAAAATATAATTAAAAAATAAAAGTATAGTTCATACTATAAATTACACGATATAATAATAAATGAAATACTATATAATAATAATGAAAAAATAAAATAATAATTAATAAAATATAATAAAGTATAACAAAACAAACCTAAAAAAAGAATAAATTTATGAGAATAAATTTTATAATGAATTAAAGAATGGATAAATAAATAAAATAAAAATCTATTTAATTTTAAAGAAAACAAAATAGAGTAGAGTGTGAATTAATGAAAAGTTAAAAGAATTAGACAATAAAAGTGTATAATAGAGTATATACTTTACAATACAATTTTCATCTTTATATAATATATACTGAGAAATAATATAATAATTTGAAAATATAAATCTAATTATAAGAATAAAATGTACCATAATTTAAAAAGAGTAAAATAATAATGAGGATAAGTAGGGAATAATGCGTATATATAATAACTACCGGAGAAAACTTAAATTCAAAGAAGAAAATAAAAATTAGTAGAACAAATATAAAGTACAAAATATATTTAAGTAAAATAAAAATTAAAAAAATAAATTATAAAAGATACACAATAATTTGAAACTTCTTTGTAATATAGTAGGACAAATCCCAGCAGAGTGCTCGATTAAATAAGAATTAAAGTTAAAAATTAAGAGCATAATATTTATTTATTTTGGTACAGAAAAATTAGTACAACATTCGTACCGTCGGTTTCAAGCACGGGAAGTCTTAGCCATCCAATGACAACAGAAGCTGAAGAGAGCCGGATGGTTAAGACTTTCCGTGCTTGAAACCGACGGTACGAATGTTGTACTATTTTTTCTGTACCAAAATAAATAAATAATATATATATATATATATATATATATATATATATATATATATATATATATATATATATATATATAAGTGACACATTAATTTTTAAAAAATATCTCTTGTTCTTGAGTAAAATTGTATAATATACTTATTAGCTATTATGAAAATACAGTCAAAATAAAAACTGCGCGTTGAGTAAAAATAATATAATGTTATTCTTTCAACTGATAGTCAATAATTGCCAAAATGAAATATGTCTATTATCTTATAATATAAGGCTCATAACATAGTGATGATCAGTAAACAGAAAATGTTAACCGAGAAGACTGCTGGGGATTTGAAGCAGAATGCTTATGCAGATGCGTCCGTGTCGACTTGTCTTCAATCAACTCAGCGTGAACACTCTAGTGCCTAATTCAGATAAAGCCTGACCTTAAATCACACATCTCTAATTAACCTCAGTAACCCATAATACTATTCGTGTATAGAACTCAAATAATAGTCACGCGATTTGCTCAGAATAAGATGAATCTTTGAATAGGTAAAAACGAAAAATTAATTCAAACAAAATGTAAAATATTTTCTAGCTCTGTATTTTATTAATTAAACATCTGAATCGATGATGTTATCACTTTACATGATCGTGAATGATTCCATCACCGTTCCATTTACCCAAATTAACTCAAGACTCAGGCTTATCCGCTTCATATTGTTTTCATCGCGTTAATTACTTTTTATTCGATTAATTTGGTTATTTTATGTCTGTACATATTTATTAGCCTGCCTGCATTTTCACCATACGTTTCTGGAACAGCAAACCACGCATACCTATGCACAAATGTTATCTCTAATAATTTGAGAATAATGTTACTCTCTGTATGTTCGCTTACTAATCATAAGTAATTAAACATCTAGACTGATACCCCAAATATGCAGTTTGTGTAAACGCCGATATTTATTATTTTAATATAGAGTTCCCGCATGGAAAGCAGTATCCTTCTGATTTATGTGAGATATAGATTACAGAAAATTAATCAGTTACTTAAACCCTCTAACGAGTATGTTACTCCAAAAAAATATTTTTCTTTTAATCTATAACATCTATTATGTAAAATCTATTTTAACGCTTTTAGATACAACTGTTCTCATTATGTTTATATTGAGTTCATGTATTTGTTAAAACATAGTGTACCCCAAACAGGGCCGGCCGCCACTGTAGACATAAACGGGCTACTGAGAAATAGAGTTTAGGTTTTGGGAGCTGTGCAACGGGATGTCTATTTACATTAGCCTGAAATTATTGCATGTCAGAACAGTTGTGGAAAACCGGGAGCAGGGAGGGAGGTCTGGAGGCCAAAAACACACGGAAAGAAGATATTGGAGTAGAAGGCTCTTTGACATCTGGGGACCTCCACAGTAAATTGATGTGATTCATCTGATTGTCGGGTTGGTCTAGTGCAGCAAGTTAATCAGCTCTATCTGCCTTGTCCAGTTTATAATATATGCGCATAGAGATGACCGTTAGACTATCGGCAGTAGATCGTGCTTGTTTAAATCCGTACAGATGATCAGAAAGAAGTTTAGCATTAACTAGATACCGGACTATCGCTAGATTGATTAAGGATTCTAAGATTTTAGCAAAGATTTGGAGTAGACGTATTGGGCGGTTAATTTGAAGATCAGTCTACCTCCAGAATTCTTGAAGCTGGTACTACAAAGACAACTTTCCAGCTATTATGGAAAAATGATTCAGCAAGGCATTTGTTGTAGAGTTTGGAGAGAACAGGGGCCAGTTCAGCAGAGCATTTCTTTATTACTATTACTAATTCAAATTAAGGCCCACAAGCTTTAGAGGTGTCGAGGTTTTTTATGATGTCTCTAACCTGAGATGGGGTTATGGTCAGGTTTTCAAGTGCGGCTTCAGTTTGCAATAAGAATGTTGGAAGGGAGTAGTTTGCTAAGTTCAAAGTAAGGTTTGAGGCGAAACGCTGGGAAAGTAATTCAGCCCTATTAGTTGCCGTGCAAACTCCATCGTTGTGGTATGATAGCGGGGGAATTGTTGATTGTTGACCACACTATAGTAGATTTTCCAGAAATCGTGAGGTCCTAGTTCTGCGACTGAATGCTTTTTTGGTCATCTCTGTATTCTCTCTCTTTACTTTACCTATCACTACTTTACAATGATTGCTTGACTCTATAAATTTCTGTCTATTTGCCGAGGTAAACCATTGAAGGGAGAGGGGTTTGCTGAATATTTTTGCATCGGGACATAAGCTCCAATGCCTTCTTTGGCCAATTCGGTTAACTCATTAGCACACTGATCAGCAGAGAATTATAAGGTTTCAATCCATGGGGCGTCGCTGATAGGATCTCTGAGGGATTCAAAATCAGTTTGCTTGTAGCTTCTCGTCGTTTTTGCCAACGGTTCATCAGCTTTTAGACGTTTTTTTAGGTGATATAAATCATTACCACAATGTGATTAGAGTTTCCGAGCGCGCTATGGACATTCGACACACAAACCCCGAGGACTGTTGTCAAGAACCGGTCTAGAAGTAAGGCTTGCTGGTTTGCAAGATCACACAGGCGAGTCGGGAAAGTGACAATTTGTGAGGGGGGGTGAGCTAAGTAAAAATTAAACGTAGAGTTGGGAAATTCAAGCCAATCATGTTAGTATGCAATAACATCTCCAAATTCCTTTTTTTTTCGCATTCGAGGCGAGTTAGAGTGCTTTATCTTCTTTCAGACACGGAGTGAAGCAAGGAACCGTCTGGGGTCGAATGTGAAAAGTATCAGAAATAAACGCTGTGATGTAAGGTAAATCTAAAGCACATGTAGGCTTGGTCATCTGATTTTAACCTATGTTTTCTAGTCAAGGGGAGGGTGTTCCAAGCATAAACTCCTAGCTCGTGCATATGTTTATCAGAGTCTTTACGGTAGAGTAGGAGGTAATCAGTCATGTCAAAGTGGTGAGAGGAGATTGAGAATTAAATGTTTGTTTCACTTAGTGCTAATATATCCGAGGACTTTGTAAGGGGAAAGGTTTCTACGTCATCGATGTTAGTTCTAAATCCCCGGTTAATTGTGAATGCAAGTCTCAAGGGCGGACAAGAAGATGTTTTTTGTTGGATGTCTGGTTTATGTTTGTTTATTCGTCTTTGTAATGTTATGTTTGTTTGTTTTAAGATAGTGTGGGGTATGCAAAGTGGGTGCTTGTTTGGTACCAATAAGCTCACACAACTAGTAGATTAGTCGTGAATTGGTCCATGGTGGGTCAGGCCTCAGAAAATCCCACCGGAGATAACTGTAGGGTCCCTTTCCATGCGCGACATCTAATGTATTGTTACCCACGATATTATACAACAGTTCATGGAGCAGCCGTTTCTAGAGCTACCTAAGAGTTAGAGCTGCTGTACTGATAGTCGAAAACAGCATTCATACAAGCCGTCTTACCCTCAACATGTCGGAACAAGAGAGATCTAGACTAGTCAAGTAAGACTTAGTGGAAAAATATTTTTCATTAACTTGCCCAGAGTGAGAGAAAGAGAGACAGCGTTGATTGCCCTAGTCAAGAAACAAGGCCATGCACTGGGTGTCTTTGAAGTGTCCAAGCGCTAGTACGTCTGCACCTGGTTAATAGACAGAGAAGGGGTGCGAACGCCGATCGATAGACAATGTCCATTTTCTCCTTAAGCAATTTTAGGTTTGCAAACTGAATATTTTGTTCGAGAATCCAGCTCTTGGAAGATTGTCGATCAGGACTAAGGTGCCCCCCCTCCACAACGGTCTGCTGCCAAGTTGTAAGTTGTTAGTAGCATGGTTTTATAATCGGAGTTTTCCATTCTAGATGGATAACCTGACAAGGTCTACGGTTCAATCACACCAAGGGTAGGGGATTGCCTGCACCCGTGTACAAGTCAGGTATCTCCAAGCCCCCACAGCTTAACAAAACAAACAAACAACACTTCCATCTCTCTCTCTCCCCCTCTCTCTCTCTCTCTCTCTCTCTCTCTCTCTCTATATATATATATATATATATATATATATATATGTAGATAGAATAGGTCTAGACGTCGCTTTTCAGAGGTAGCAGAGGACTGGAAATAGGTTCCCTTCTCCCTGTCTCATAGCAAGATTTATTGTGGGGACATTTCTCCAACCATTAAGGTGGGTGAGAGGGTTATTCTACTTTTGTGTAAGTCCGAGAAGGGGGCACTTAGCTATGACGTTTAAGAATAAAGGCAATTTGGCGGTTCGGCAGAACGTTAATGTTGATATTCCTAGATCCGGAACTTAGGTAGGGGTCAGTTCTGTACGAAATCTCCCGCCCCCCCACAAATAAAGTAAAAGAACTCGCCGTAAACACATATTTATTGGATCACAGATGTGTAACAATAATATAAAAGGAAAGTTACGTCTTCTTGAAAAGAAAAGTTGAGGAATTTGACTGGTAGTAAGTCTTGTTTAGAGGATGTTAAAGTTTTCCTTGCGATTTTGTCGATTTTGAGGTGTTATTTGAAATAGATATTCTTCTATGCTGTTTGAATATCTGTTTTTGAATGGTCGCTAACTAGGTTCTTATCTAGTTCTGTTTCTTTATATCACTGAGATGATTGAGGCATTCTCTAAGTGCCACTTTCTTATTAGGAACTTTTACTTGTAACGACGAGTTGCTAGCTATCCAATCGCAATAATTAACAAAGATAGGAAGGATATGGTCAACTAACTAGTAAATAAAATAATTTGATGTAGAGATCTTAAATAATTTATTAATAACAATAACATTTATTTTGTATTATCATGAAAATCACGATAGGTTAATCTAAAGTTTTTTATATTAATTTTGGACATGTATAGATATTAATGTTAGTATTATAGATAGAGTTTTCACATAATCATAGTGTTATTATGCATAATAGGTTATGTATTTGATCAAATAGGTATACTTCCGGGTGATTGGATAACAATTTATAACAATGAGATATATGAATTAATAAGTTACAAAGTTTAGACTTTATATTAGAAGAAGAGATACTTTCAAGGATGAACATAATGATAAAGTTAAAGAACTTAAATTAGTACCAATTAAACGTCCGTTAGGCTAAGTCAATATAGATAGACACAAAATTAAAGATCACTTCAAATGAAAACTATAATTAATCTAAAATAAAATAACAAATAAAATTCCTTTAACAGATAATGCAAAATTATAATAAATAATAAAATATTAAGTAGTTTATCATAAAAATCTAAGCAAAAATCATAACTAGTCGAAATTAAAAATTTGGTTTCTAATGCTCAAATTAATAGGGGAATAATATTAATTGTTACATCAACTTAGTACATATGGTTGTAAGATTTTGAATTAATTGATCAATCACCATTATTGATTTATATATATATTCAACTCTCACTTATATTTAGAAGCTTATAAAGATTGTGATTAATACAAGATAAGATAAATTAAAAAAATAAAATCCCTTAAAACATAACGCAACATTATTATTAATAAAAAAGTATTGAGTAGTTTATCATAATAACCGAGATTAGAATAATAACTAGTCGATAGTTAAAACTTGGTTTCGAATTTTCAGAATAAACAGAAAAATAATATTATCGTTAGATCAACTTAATTCCTTAGTAGAGTATGGTTAAATTAATATTTTTTTTAAAAATAATGTTTAGTTTGATATATACAAGAACATATATTTAGCAATTTATAAAGATTAGATTTTGTTAACTTCGACTTAGTTTATAATTATATTTATATTTCTACAATATATATATATATATATATATATACATATATATATGTATATATATATATATATGTTTGTTTTTGTTTTTATATATATCTAGGTGTGTATGTGTGTGTGTGTATAATCGTTGATGGGTGTATGTGTGTGTGTGTGGGTATGTCTGGTTTTGTGTGCATGTATTTAAGGAAGGGGAGATGTAAAAAAAAATAAGTAAAAAGAAAACTAAACTAAACTAAAATAAAACCTAACAACTTAAAAACTAACACCTGAAATAGAAATAAAAGGAACCACGTGTTAAGATAAGTTAGCCTATGATGTTGCCACAACAAAGAAACAGGAAAAGTAAACCTAACCGGACCTTTCTACGTGAGAAGCCCAACGATTGGCTAAGAGAACAACACAGAATCTGATTGATTAACTAACTAGCCGTGTATATAAAAACACCCGGCAAAACCAACTCCATGCATTTTAGCCTGAAGATTCCCCGGGGATGAAACGCGGGAGCCTCTGTGTAGCTTAATGGCTATAAATATATTTTCAAAACTTACTATATATATATATATATATATTAATATATGCAGACTAGTGGGTCCCGTGGAAAGTATACGCTTGCTGTCTTCATCTTAAAATAAATATTGTTTTCCATATTTCCCTAAAAATAGTCGTTAAATAAATAAACCTTCAGCTATCGGCCGATCGTATCTTTAAAAAAAGTGTGGCTGATGATAAAGAAACATACGAACATGAAATTGCCTTGACTTATCATTATATATATATAATTTCATTATATATACATATACTTTTATCATATATGTATATGTATGTATGTGAAGGTTTATGTGTATATACTTTTGTTCTTGCACATGTGTGCGTGCATGATATCTAAAACAATTAGTCGGCACTTTACCAAAACAGAGTATTAATGACGCCATAGACATTTACACACTCTTTTTGAAAATTGAATATTTACGCTAAAACAAAAAGGAAATGTAACCTTTGACCTCTCTTAGTATTTGCTTTTACTTTAATTGTTTCCTTTGCTTTGTTATGTATTTTCCTATGCGTTATTTTTTCTATTCATTTTCTTTTTCTTATTTCTCCTTTTAGCTTTCTTTGCTTTCTCTGGTCGCTTGCGCTTCAGTTAGAAATAGCATTCGCCACGCTAAACTCATTTCTGTCTGAAAAAACTAACAGCACTTCATATACATTATAGTAGCTGCTTCACCAGACTGTCGACGGGTGGGGAGGCCACACAAGCATGGCTAGTAAAAGGTGATACGACCCTCATACCCAAAACGAGTGAGACACAAAACCATACAAAATACAGCCCGATCTGCTGCCACACTACAACCTACACACCTGGTTGCAGGCAGAATCTACGAACACCTCTCTTCTTGAGCATACCTGGTAAAAGAACAAGCAGGGTGTAAGAGGAAGTAAACCGACATATTGTATGTGAACATTAGAAGTTTAGATACGTCGATAGATTTCACGTATACATTAGTCGAATGTTGCTCAACATTTTAAATAAATGAATAATTAGAGAGTGAGTAAGAGAGATAGAGAACGAAAGAGAGAGGGAAGGAGAGAAATAGAGATAAGGGAAGAGGACATGAAAAGGGGGTCATAGAGAGATGGAAAGAGGAAGGGAAGACACAACCGCAATAACTTAGACTCCCATTGAGCTAATCATTTTTGCTTACGTTCGAAGTAAAACCTTTGTTGATCCGTCAGAGTTTAATTGGCACTACCATTTTCATAGATTTGTCACACTAAATTTAAAAATAATATAGTCATCTTTAGGTCTATCACGCTGAAGTTTGAAATAGCATTTCGGTAGTCTGCCATGCATACATTTAAAATAGTATTTAATTCTTCCGTCATATAGTTAAGTTTAAAATAGCATTAAGTTGAAATAGTAGAAGATTTATTTTATAATTCATAAACTGTTATCAATGCCAAAAGCCGCTGAAGCATGATGGCTAATGA